>CM036255.1:4365000-4735000 GCA_020698575.1 Bostrychus sinensis | reverse complement strand
CAAACAGACACGAGAAACTTTTTGCCTCGTGTACCCCTTGGTCTATTTGTCCTACCACAAGTGCCCCCTCACTCATACTTGATTATTCTTCAAAAAGTGCTCTTCAAAAACATCAGTGTTTATTAATACTAAATTTACTTTCAGTACAAATTCTTTTAAACTGAATTCTGAACTGAACTGGGAGCCAGTGGAGAGAGCTGAGGACAGGTGAGATGTGGTCGTGTTTGTGAATGTTAGTAAGGAGGCGGGCAGCAGCATTTTGCACAAGTTGAAGACGGTGCAGGGAGGCCTGGATAATTCCAACATAAAGAGCATTACAGTAGTCTAACCGGGAGCTAATGAAGGCATGGAGGGCTTTTTCAAGATCGCTGCGGCTCAAAAATTGCTTGACTTTATGCAGGAGGCGGAGTTGAAAAAAGCTAGCTTTAACAACAGAATTTACTTGCTTGTCTAGTTTCAGCTTACTGTCCAACCTCACCCCCAGCTTTTTAACCACATGGTTATCATTGGGGACCAGTGCAGCATGACCAGGAGCTACACTGAGTGAGTTGGAGGAGCTGAAAAGGATGTATTCAGTCTTGCTCTCATTCAGACACAGAAAATTTTCTGACAGCCAAAACTTAATGTCACCTAGACATTTGTGAATGGATTCAAGTGAGTTTGGCGAGTTTGAAATGATGGGCAGATAGATTTGAATGTCATCTGCATATAGATGAAAAGAGACATTGTGGTTTGAAATTACTGACCCCAGTGGCAACATGTACAGAGAGAAGAGGATGGGGCCAAGAATAGAACCCTGAGGCACACCGGAGGTGAGCAGAGCTGAGGAGGAGGAGAGGTCACCAATCCTAACAGAAAAACTTCTATCTGTAAGATAGGATCTGAACCACTGCAGCACAGGTCCCTGAAGGCCGACCTGTTGAGCCAAACGGGTCAGGAGGATGGAGTGGTCAGCAGTATCAAATGCTGCAGTGAGGTCGAGCATCACCAACAGCACAAGTTTTTTTATTGTCGAGGGACAGGAGAATGTCATTTTGTACATTCAGCAGCGCAGGCTCAGTGCTGTGACGACTTCTGAAACCAGATTGAAATTTTTCGTAAATATGATTATTTTCCAAAAATAAAAGCAACTGAGTGAAAACTATTTTTTCTAAGATCTTAGAAAGGAAGGGCAAATGAGAGACAGGTCTGAAGTTTGTCAGAACAGCAGGGTCAAGATTTGGCTTCTTAAGAAAACTAACCACAGCATGCTTAAAAACGGTTGGGACAGACCCTAACCTCAGGCAGTTGTTGATAAAAGAGAGGAGACATGGCCCGATTGTGTTAAAAACCTGTTTGAGCAGTGTGGATGGAATAATGTCCAGTGGGCAGCTGGTTGGTCTCAACCCCTAGACCACCTGAGAGTGACACTGGCTCAAACACATCAAACACAACAGAGGGCACAGCAGAAAAATGCATGTCAGGCACATTAGACATTACGTTGTTAATACTATGTCTAACAGAGGCAACCCTGTCAACAAAGTAATGGAGGAACTCATCACAAGTTGAATTTGACACATTTTTCAGAACATTATTGGAAGGATTTGTAACAGACTGGATTGTGTTAAATAACACCTGAGGACGGTTACTACTGGAAGAAATGACATTAGACAGATATCGACATTTAGCTTCCCTGACAGCATTTTGATAATCAGAGAAGCAGTCTCTCAGGATACCCAGCGACACATGCAGCTTATCTTTCTTCCACCTGCGCTCGGCCTGTCTGCAGCGCCGCCTAAGGGCGCAGGTGGTGTCATTCAGCCAAGGGTCTGGTTTGGGTTTGGTGGATCTGAGTTTGAGAGGTGCGATGGAGTCTAAAATCCCCGAGCAGGTGGAATGGAACAATGAGATAAACTCCTCAGGGCATAGACAGGAGGCAAGCTCATCCTGAGTATAAAGTTCATAACAAATGAAGGCAGACGTGAATTCTCCAGCTGTGGTGGACATGATGGTGCGATGACGACATGCTGGAGTAGGAGATTTAGCTGCAGGAAGAGGAACTGCGGATTCAGATATGACAGGGAGATGGACATCACGTGACGCTTCTGACAAAGGCTACAGGAAGTAGCCGAAACTAGTAAAGCAGGTAAACAAACACTCCTGTCTGACTAAAAGAAACTTTTGAACAGTAGTTTACTTAAGAAGACAGTATGAATTTCCACAAAAGGATGACAGGGAGATGGTCAGAGATACAAGTGTCACATATTTCTGAGATGGATACTGGAAGGCCATGGGAGATAATGAGGTCCAGTGTGTGACCATGCTGGTGTGTGGGGGCATTCACTGATTGCATCAGTTCAAACGAGGATAAAAGGCCTTGAAACTCATTGGCCAATTGGCTGGACGGACAGCAAACATGGATATTGAAATCCCCACAAATGAGAAAACTGTCAAATTTTGGTATTATTTCAGCTAGTAAATCCGAAAACTCTGGAATAAAATCCTTATTGTATTTGGGTGGACGGTATAATGGTATGTTCACACCGTCCAACTAGACGCGAATGACGCGAATTTGACGCCTGATTCGCGTCATTCGCGTCTAGTTGGACGCGTGACCATTTTGACGCGAATTCACTCGCGCGAATGAGGCGAATTGGACGCTTCATTCGCGTCAAATGAGGGGCATGGCCGCTAGGGCTACTCCCAAATGAGCCTGTCTGGGTTTGGTCACCTATGTCCCATGAGGCTGCAGGACCTCTCCCCAGGACACTACTACTGTACAGCAGCATTAACCCCAGAGACAGAGCTGAGTCTGGGGTTATTTCTTGTACATTAGCTCTCACTAGTGGTTTTGGGGTCTAGTCTAGTCCCAGGCTCTGTATTTTCTGTTGTTCTGGAGAGTGCAATAACTGCTAATATAACAAACACATCTCAATAGGCTATTTTGGTAATGTTAACCCCCCTTTATATTTACTTTTTGTTACTATTTGGGTGTTGATGTCACGATGATCAGAGTGAGCCTCTGTCACAGGCTTATATCATGAATAACAGCTATAACCACACTCACACAAAGCCTAAACAGCCATATTTATTTTATTTTTGTAGTGTTTTCTATCAGGGCTGTTTTTGTTTCCTGTCTTCATAAAAGTAGAAGAGCTGCTGTAGGCTGTAGCTTTTTGCTCTGGGTTCACTCTGAAGCCTCGATGATTGTTTTGCTGGATCTCCGAGGCAGGGATCTCCTCCTGTTACGTCGTACGTAACCACGTCACTGCTACAGCAGGTCCCTGATTGGTTAACGCGCCGCGAATGTTCGCAGAAGTTCGAATTTTTCAACTTCCGCGACCAGAGCGTTGGACGCGAATCTGCGTTGTTCGCGTCTCCGCCTATTCGCGGGACTCGCGCGTCAAACGCTCAATTCGCGTCATTCGCGCCGCGCTATTCGCGCGATTCGCTTGATTCGCGTCGCGCCATTCGCGTCATTCGCGCCGCAGGACGCTTGTTCGCGCCTGAACGCGGCTCTCCATAGACTTAACATGGTAATCACTCGCGCCTGATGCCTGATTCGCGTCTGGTGTGAACGTACCATAAGACAGCACACAGCACGGGACATGAGAATTGTACCAGAAATAACTGTATTTCAATGCTGCAATAGCTTTTGCACGAGAGCGACACATGAAGTTCTGATTGAATACTGAAGCCACGCCTCCTCCGCGGCTGCACCGTCGTGGCGTGCTCAGGAAGGAAAAACCAGGGGGGAGGAGCTCGGAAAAGGCGCTGTTATCACCTGGTTTAAGCCAGGTCTCTGTGAGCAAGAGGAAATCCAAGTCGTGGGTGGAAATAAAGTCGTTCAGGACAAAGGTCTTATTTGTGAGCGACCGAGTGTTCAACAGGGCTGCACGAACGGACTTATAGCTGACAGGCCGATGCACAGCACGGCACAGCGGGCGGAGATTCCCTTTCACGAATCAAATCATACTACATAATACTACAAAAATCATTTGAATAACTCCCCTTTGAAATAAGATATTATACCAAACAAAATATCATATTAAACTCATATTCTTATGCAGTTTTAGCAATCAAGAGAGGTGTCAGTTCCTCAGGGGTTATAGAGTAAGTTAAAAGTAAGAGCGCCAGAATGAATGTGTGGGGTTTTAAATTCCTCTTGAGCATAGAGTAATAAAATATTTCTCACTGGTCTGGAATCCCTATGTCTTATTAATGTGGCTGTAGACAATATTGAAACACCATTTACCAGGCAATAGCTCAGAGCCCTGGTTGAAGTACTGTAGCTTTCTTTTGCTTATTGTTGCCAAAATGTACACCCAGCTTTTGTTGCATCTCTCTTTAAAATACAAGACAATGCAAACTATAAAATCTGTATAATGTCATATTTTCAGACAAATTCTAGACATAATTTCAGACAAGAATGGTTAGTGCTCTTGCCTCCCAGCGTTCTCTTTAGCTTCCTCCCACAGTCCAAAGACATGCATGTGTTGCCCCTAGTGAATGAATGTGAAAGTTGTCAGTATATGTCTCTGTAGCAGCCCTATGACTAATAGGATAGGCTTCAGTTACCCACAACCCCAATCAGGAATACACAGGAGGTAAATGAAGGAATTTTAGACATAACTTCTAGATTTCAAGCCATGTTTATTACACCTGTACTTAACCCTCAGCCCCCTGGCACTCTATAAGGGTTTTTCTAATGTATTTTTTGCTCTCATTTTGACATTTCTTATGCTTGGATGATGCTATTTGACAAAGATGCTGTCTAGATTAAAAAAAAGCCATTGTTGGTCCCTTTAAAATACATTAAAATCTCTTATTTTCACTGTATGGCCATTGCAACGCAAAAATGTTAAATCGCATTAAGTGTCAATGTTAATGCTAATCAGTTACCTAGCAAACAAAAACACTTTGCATCTTTAAATGGTTAATAATTAAAGTTTAAATTTTTCAAACATTTATGTAAAGCAATTATGTAAACAAACTGGCATTTAAGGGTGTTAAAAATATAACAATGACTTGACTATTGCTTGACTTTTGCTATGTATGAAGTTTTTTCTTCATGTTTTATATTTTTAAATGTGACCCAGTGACCTAAAAGGGCTTTAAGAGAAAGAATGTGATTTTTTTTAAAAGGAGGGCCTGAGGGTTAATATACTTAGACGTATAATAATATGTAACAAGCTGGACCTTGACTATAGTTTTTATTCTTTTAAATTTGCCTTTATTTGACACATATGCTTTATTGCCTTGTATTTTAAGTGTCTTTTAAGTCATATTTGGTATATTTTCACAATTTAGTACTACTATACAAGTACTACTATACTCTGATAAGCAAGCATTTGGGTAAGTCATGGTTGTGATAAATTGTAATAAAATGTAATAAATTCACAACATAATATGCAGACACTGTCCACTCCTCACCTTCCTGTCCAGCTGCTCTCGGACACGTGCAGGGACTTTGGTCTGATAGTCTCTGGACCGGACTCTGCTGAGGAGCTCCTCTAACTTGGGTACCAGTCTGTCTCTGCGCTGGGAGAGCTCAGAGATCTGTTTGTCCACGTTTATCCCACTCTGGTGAAGAAAATCACATGATTGAGTGTATTCGTAATAATCTCTTCCTGTGAAATCAGATTAAAGACATTAGGCCTATTGCTTGAGGTTTGAGAAAACACTCTTTCAATAACTGCAGTGACAGTTTGGTGGACCCAGTACAAACTTGATTTATCACTTTAGCACTTTCTAGATCAATATCTCACCACACCAATTCCTGCATACAAAATATTGCATTAACCTTGTTCCTCGCTGTATCACAAAAGCATGAATATTTCAGAAGACGAATCCTCTTCTTATTCCTTAATATATATTTTTTACTTCTATTTTTCTGGCTCGACGACTACAGGAGTTTTGGCAAAATAATTACAACATCTAACAAGTTGGCAATTCTGCATGTGCATGATAAAACATTGCCTGGAACAACATATTTACCAAAAGCAGGTCACTTAGTGTGATAAATAATGAAGGAGAGCTGATGGATTTTTCACTTTAATTTTTAATCTTTGAACATATACAGTTGCAATCAGAATTATTCAACCTCCCACACATTTTAAGGATTCATTAATAAAAGATTTCTCAAGAAGATCCTGTGACATCCTGGAGAGGCCTTCTCAGTCTCCAGATTTAAATCCCATTGAAAATCTTTGGAGGCATTTAAACAGTTGAGTCGAGAGGTGTAAGTAGCTTGTTAGCAATTACCCAATACGTTTGGTAGAAGTGATAAAAGTGAAAGGACGCTCAACAAAGTACTGAAGCTAAGGGCTGAATAATAGTGCCCATGGGCCTGTGTTAAAAGAGTCACATTTTTCAGTTGAACTTCAAAGTCGAGTCAGATATGGAACAATAAATAGTTTTTGTTGTTTAATGAGTTTTTTGTCATTCATTTGTATTATTTTTTATTCACATCATTATAATGTCTTTTAAGGTTGAACATACATAATAATACATTTTGCATGGGAATACATTATTTAAAAAAACCAAACAATTTACTATGACAATAAACTTGCAATGTCAAAATATGAGCAAAAATAGGCTCAAGCTCAATCTTTAATATTTACTAAATCTGCATTCATATTGTACCTGAGAGGTGGTTGTCCCTCACCTTGATGTCTTAAAATATAACAGGTTTTTTAAATGATCAGTTGAAAGAATAATACCTTATTTTTGTATTTTTTTAACGAAATATGCTCGAGTATATTGTTCCCCAAAAATGTGCTAAACAAATTCCCTTGCATGTCCAAAATAAGGAACAAACATTCTAGCTGTGCACCAATATTCTCTACCCACTCCCTGACAGCACACACATATAGTCCAGTTACCATCTGCTTTGTGACAAATTTACATCACTAGCACAACAGACCTAAACCATTAGATTTTGTAAATTACTAAATTTGAAAAAGCTGTCAAATTTGTTTTCTTTTCAAGGATTTCCTTAACAGAGCTGTATTGTCACTGTACCATGGGTTTTGTCAAGATCTCTGCAACCGTATATTATAGGAGTGTGACGAGATCTCTTGAATTTACATTTTTTGTTGTTTTTTTTACCACTGGGCTGCATCTAGACCAATATGTAGGTTACTATTCCCACAGACTGAGTTGGGGGAGAATGCAGAAAACATCAGAAAAAGGAGTTGGCAAACATGATGGAGTGCACAGGTGAAATCCAAGGCGCCCCTGACACTTTTAAATCAGCTGCTCCCATTATGCATCATGCACTGTGCACTGCTGGAATGACATTGTGTCTTTGGGGTGGCAGTAGCTCAGTTGGTAGAGCCGCTTGTCCAAGAACCGTTGCATACTGTCATTGTGTCCTTGGGCAAGACACTTAACCCACCTTGCCTCCGGTGTCTGCGCACACTGGTGTATGAATGTGAGTGTGAATGAGTGAACGGTTCCTTGATGTAAAGCGCTTTGAGTACCCATGAAGGTAGAAAAGCGCTATATAAATGTGACCATTTACCATTTTGCGCAGCTGTATTTACAGAACTCACAGCACACTTAGATATGCAAACTCGTCCTGATAGAGAAGATTTTAGGCTTTGTGACAGTTTTTGTTTCAGGAATCTAGGTCCAGGGATCGCAGTGATATCGAGCATGAGCATCTAATTACCGTATTTTTTGCACTATAAGGCGCATCGGATTATAAAGCGCACCTTCAATTAATGGCCTATTTTAAAACTGTTTTCATATATAGGGCGCACCGCATTATAAGGCGCATAGAATAAAAGCTACTGTAGTGGCTGGGGTTGCGTTATGCATCCACTAAATGGAGCTGCGCTAAAGGGAATGTCAATAAAACAGTCAGATAAGTCAGTCAGTCAAACTTTATTAATAGAATACAAACCAGCGTTCTTACAACTCCGTTCACTCCCAAAACAAGTTAGTGCATCACAATACGGTACTGTACGTACTGGTAGCTCTTATTTGCACCGCCCTCGTTGAAAACAATGTATTTCCAACTCCATTTGTCACAGTTCAAAGCTACATGAACAGCGTTCGAGCTGCTCAGTTTTCTGTCCCCTCAATGTCACAACTCTTCTACTGAGATGGAGCAAAGGCCACGCCTCCTTGTTCTTTTGCGGCAGGATCTATAAACACGCCTATGGCACACATGAACAGCTGGGACTGGAATTCCCCTTTACCGTTTTTACCGCTGTCACTTCAGGCGACGCCCCCTGAATACGGTAGCCATAATTAACCAACATTGATCCATATATAAGGCGCATCGGATTATAAGGCGCACTGTCAGTTTTTGAGAAAATTAAAGGCTTTTAGGTGCGCCTTATAGTGCGGAAAATACGGTAATGGTGATGTCAGCGAAACCTGCCCGTCTTTATCAGATCGCATCCCTAATGTTTTACTCAAAAACAATCAGAAAAGAGAGATTTACGTACTTAGTACTAGCTTTTAATGGTGGGATTGGATGAAGGACGAGAAGGCAGTGGGTAGAGAGCAGTGACAGAAAGAGGAGGCAACGCATCACATCTGAGAGGTTCAGGGGCATCAGACTTTTATATATTTAACAAAACAAAATGTATGTTCTTTTACTGCATATAGGGCAGGCTAATTCATAAAAATGATGATGATGATGATTTTATTGCAATCAAAATGCACCAAAAATGTTCAGGACTTTGAACGTTTTCAGTTATTTAAAATTAAGATAAAATGTTTGAATAAAAAAAAAAAACTTCTATGATTTATTAAAAATAGTGTAAAAATCTCATCTCAATCTCGTGAGCCTAATCTCATGTCTCGTCTCATGGGATTTGTGTCTCGTCACTCCAGTAATATATTACTTCTGAAAAAGTACTTTCAAGAATAAAAATGAACTTTGTGGTTTCAAAACTGTAAAGGGTAGTACCCCCTTAATGTTACAAACATTACCCGTGCACAGTAAGCTTGAGGCAAAAATAGGGACTTGTATGTAGCTCTTGTAAACATTGTCACATAAAGAGAGCTACTTCTTTTAAAGACTCCTCTGGTAAAAAGACATTCATCTCCCACCACTTTGCTAACTCTAATACAGCTTTGTGTGTGTTTTTTTTTTTTTTTTTTTTTAGAGTGGACTGTTCTTGTGGGTGCTTTTATATCGGAAGGACCCAAAGGAGACCAAGAGCCTCTTAACACAAATATGCCATCCAAACAAAAAAGTCCAAATTACTCCATGCCACAAATTACTCCCTGGCCACCATAACATTCGTCAATTAAAAGTAATGGTAATTGAAGTGATTCCTCTCTCACAAAGAGAAACATTTTGGAGTGAGACTTCAATGAGGGCGACGGTTTTTCAGTGTTCCTCTGACTGTTTTGGCACTGGGTTTACTTCCTGGCATTACAGTGTGTTCACTTCACTAGAACTAAATTAGCCCTCTCCTCTGGATCTACTTGATTTGCCTTTTCTAAACTCACTATTTTTATGCAATTGGGTTCTAATCATACCATTGTTAACGTGGACACTACAAATGTTTTTAGAGTGGGGTTCACCCAACATACTTATGACCCTTGTGTGAGATGTCATTTTTTGTCTGGCGTGATGTTTATGTTGTTATTATCTGCAACATTCCATCTTTATGTTGTAATATTGTAGGTATTTCCTATTCCATATACTTTAAACTCTCCAAGTTTTTCCTACTGTTTTTTCCAATTGTCCTCATGAGTTTGTTGTCTATTGTTTTTTGGGTCATGTGATTTTTTATGTGACACCTAACACAGAATTTAGGACACCCGGTGTCTCTTTTTTTTAGTGTAATCCCTCCCGTGTTACTGTATACCGATAACGTTTGTAAAAAGTAAGGAATACTACGCTTTACAGTTTTGCATTTGTTCTTGCTACATCCTTAAAGAGCGTCCCTGACTTGCAACACTCTTTTGACTTAGAGTAGCACTCCCATTTTTTTGTTGTTGTCATTTTTCTACAAACATTTTTGTTTAGTCTAGACACATTAAGTCTAAGAATACAGTTGTACCTTTACATCCAGGTGTAGTCTGCAAGTGTGATCCACCACTCCGACCAGACAGCCTTTAGGAGTAGAATGAGTGGACAGGGGGGTGTCTCCTCCCTGTGTACAGAGGAGCTGGACAGTGGACACCCGGCTCAATGTCCTGAGCGCTGAGCTGAAGTGCAGGAGGATCTGAGCCTGCTCTGAGGAACACTCCACCCACACTGCAACACACAATTAGAGGATAAACACTTTCTGAACTGATTTACAATTGTCACAGACACTAACATTATCATTAGACTACAGATTTTTATGTGTTCTTAAAAGTGAAGTGTTTGTAGCGCCCATATTTGCAAACTGCAATGTCTTTTCTTTGTATAGCAACAATGCTGGTCCTGCAGGGGCATCATATTGTCTATGAACAAACCAAGTGGGTCATTTTACACAACAACAAAGCAAAGTGAGTTCATGTAGGTCATAAACATCAACAAAAGGAAACAGACATAAGTGCATTACAGCTCCAGTGGTGCTCAGTTTGTCTGCAGTCAAATATCTCCTTGCACTTGGTTCCATCACTCCATGATTTTTATCAGTATTCGCAAATTTGTATACCCAAGCTGAAACCCTCACACTAAAGAAGGCACAGTATTACTGGTACAGCAACACCATTTGGACAAAATTGGATGTGTTACGGGTATTTCCCGCTGGGAGGAGACCACTGGGAACACGCTGTCTCTTGGCTGGCCTGGGAATGCCTTGGGATTCCCCAAGAGGACCTGGAGGAAGTGTCTGGGGAGAGTAAAGTCTGGGCATCTCTGCTTAGACTGCTGCCCACACAGCCTGACCCCAGATAAGCAGAAGAAGATGGATGGATAACTAGAATAAAATGGGGAGTAAGAACTAGTGTTGTAGCTCCCGAGACTGGTCATGGTCTTGAGACCAATCTTGAGACCATTTTTTAATGGTCTTGGCTGCACTTTTACTCAATCTTGGTCTTAAATCCAGTTTTACTTGGCCTTGGTCTTGATCTTGAATCCAGTTTTACTCAGTCTTTTCTCAGTCTTGGATGTGGCGGTCTCAAATATTTTGTTTACCAAACAGAAAATGCTGTTGTTCATAATTTTGATGTAAATATTTTTTCACAGTAGAATAAACTGTTTGTTTGTGGTGTATGTGGCAAAAGATCATTAAAAAATCATTTATGTTTTGAACCACTTTTTTTTTTTTTTTTTTTACTTTTCCCCTTTATTTAGTGTTAGTTCTCAGGGTTTAGTCCCAACCTGGTCTCGGTCCTTAAAAGTCTTGGTCTCATTTAGTATGGTCTTCACTACAAGACTAGTAAGAACTTTAAATTGTATTTTTTCTAACTTAGGTGAATGCAAAGAGTGTTATTCTTAGATCATTGTGCACTGCTGACATTCCAAAAGATTTGTTCCACTTACACACTGCACCTTTAATACAACATACCTTTTAAAGGATATCTAAGTTTCCAACCAAAGCCATGCATGATGAGCTTTAAGAGTTCAATAGTGTTTTTACGAGGCAGGTGGGTCTAATAAAAGCCATCAGACTGCCATTAAACCAGGACGTGCCTGTCTCCTCTTCTCTCTCTCTCTCTCTCTCTGACCTTTGGGATTCTGTTCCTCTTTTATTGAACTCCGCACTTTCAGAAGAGGTGGCAACATTGCGTGGTATTTGCTTTAGGCATCAATGTTCAACTAATTTCAGAGGATAGGTATTGATCCATACACTGAAAAGCTGTGTTTCCTGCAGCAAGAGAAAGGTCAAAAAATAAGGACGATGGAGTTTTTATACAACATTTTTTCTAAAGTTTTCTACAGATTTTCTACAGTTTTTTTATTTACAAAGTGACACAAACAGAGCAAAGTAAACTGTTATTAGTGAGAAAACATAAGCTTTCTTAATGGCAACATACAATTACATGGAGAAGTTATTATTACATATGCAAAAGTACACCATATAATACTACATTGTCAAAATAATAATGCATTAGTCTTATATAGTGCTTCTCTCAAGAGTTTGGAGCATTCTTCCTTCACTCCTCCGTCACACTTGGTGGTGGTAAGCTCTTTTTAGTAGCCACAGCTGCCCTGGGCCAGACCATGCCAGACTAGGACTATAGGCATGGTGGGTTAAGTGTCTTGCCCAAGGACACAACAACTGTTTTTTTTTTTTTTTGTTTTTTTGGCAGTGCTCGAACTGCCAACCTTCAGATTAGTGGGCGAACATCTCTACCGACTGAGCTAATGCCGCCCCTGGTTTACGCTGGTCATACCTTGTGACTATGTAATTGTCAATAAGAGTATACTAGTAACTACGGAGACTAACAGGCCTTCTCAACTAAAGGGTCTGAGCCCAAAAGTGGAATCATTGCAGGGGTGTACTACTATAACAACAACTAGCAATAGTTTTAAAAAAAATAAAAACTCCATGGAAATAGGTTTCAAGAAGAGGGTTTACAAAGCCCGAGTTGTACCATGGACTATTACAGTTTGTAAGTTGAATATAATGGTAAAATGTAGTGTAAAAGCTTGCTTGATGTGTCTTCATAGTTCTGGTGCCTTACACACCAGATATTTACCTTGTGCAGCAAATCCAGACTCACTCTCAGTGACGGCTGATATCAATGGGCTAGGTGGGCTAAGCCCTCCCTGTTATTGTCAAAAACAAAACGTACTTAGTTGTTATAGCCAAATTACCATATAATGTTTAATAATCTTATGATGATAATCTTATGTGTCTTATATGTGATTCTAATCTTATTTTGTATTAGCTACATATTACTTGCTAATGATTTTTGGTTTAAAATAAACCAAAATTGCTGAAAAAAAATGGAAGAAAAGGGCTATTTTTTAATAAAACCGCACATCACATTATATTAGAGTGGTGATTGACAGGCGTGAGTCCCACCCCCTTTCAGATCTACAGCATTTTTTACCCCAGAGTCCAGGATTTGGCCAATCACAGAGCATGTACAGTTACGTAGCCTGTACTTTTGAGTGATGGTGGCAGTAATAAACTATTGTGGCCTAAGTTATTTATTAATGATAACCTACAGCAGTGCAGGGTTTGCCGGATTTTTGACATTGAAATGAACTTAAATGGCCAATACAACCAGAGCAGAGCAGTGTCTTTTGAACACTGAAAAGGATTAAATATTTCCTCTGAAGTGTATGGGACAAACTCACCTGAACGTTTTCTGCGCTTTCAATCAGACATTATACAGAAACCACCAGACTTCAGTGATTAATGTGTTTTATTAACACGTTTGCCTTGCTGAAAGGAAGAATAGTGGTGTGTCATTTATAATAACATAACCCACACATTTCTCCACCTCCGTTACAAGACATGGCCTGTAACTTTAGGCTAACAGGATTGATTTCTTATTGCACCTTCTGTTATTATTACTGTTAGCCTGTTTTGCCATTGTCAGGGTGTTAGATGACAGGGAAGGTGCTGTTGCACATTGGCTGAATTGGTTTATAATTGTTGAGTTGTACCTTGAAGTTATGTGCAAGTATTTGTGACAACTTGGCATTAAATATTTTCTTGGTGTGGAAGTTGAGCAGTTGCTGTCTATGGCCTGGTGTTGATGAGTAGTGTGCACTACAAACAGTGCATTAGCCCTAATGCGGCACTGCTCAAGCTCATTTGTTTGGGTTACCAATGGTGTGTAGCAGTATGGTCACATGTGTGTGTGCGTGTGTGTATCGATACTTGTTAACAACATCATGTATGCTGCTTTACATTTACAAAAACAGCACAATTTTTCTAACAACATCTTTATAGTGTTGTTTTAATATCGTAGCAGTTTGTTGTTTAGCTACGTAGCTGGTGCTTCATCCAATCACTTCCAAATATTCTACTAAAAGTCCCTCTCCTTAAACAGTTTCAACAGGAAGCATTCCAGATTGATTTCACGTTGCTAACTCTGTGCTAATATCAATCTGGCTTTCGCAAGATTAACCTGACATGAAAAAGTGCTTATTTAGCCAATAAAAATCCAATATACTTTTGAATATGAATCTGTTATAAATCTACCACATCACTAGCAGACTGACTGAAATGCCGGGTGGAAATGTTGCTTTAAGAAGGCTCCAGAGATGCTCCTTAAGGGGTCAAAAACACAGGAACAGTGAATTGACTCACTTGCTGGTTTCTCTTTGGTGATCCCGCTCTGAGCTCGGAGTGACCGTGCCACTCGCACCACTTCCTGCACCAACAGGAAGTCTCTCTCCTCTTTAGGGAAGTGCCAGTGTGCCTGTCAGAACAGAAAAGAGATAATAACATAACACATCAGCTAAAATGCATGGAAAAATCCTACAGTAGGCCAAAAACAGGAAAATGAACTGAGGGTAAAAATTACTGGGGTCAGAAACACAAGAGGATTTTGCAATAAAAATATGGTTAATTTAGATACTTTTTATGTCTAGTTAGACAGAGAAACTGCCCACACCAAAATGGGAAGCAAAGAGAAACACTGATAAATACTGGCATAGAATTTAAGTTGGAGATCATTGCAGGGCAGAATGGTCCAATGCTAAACTCAGATTTAGAATTTTAAGGTCAGCGCATGTTGCAGGAAAAAGTACACACATATTATTCATTATCCTAGTTTAGATAACATCAGATTACAATGTGCTGTCATTTGTGGATCACTCAGAACATAGACCCATGGTGTATAGTTGAAATTAGCTTGAGTTATGTTCTTTAAGCATCCATGAATCTTCATCCAGTAATTTTGAATCAAAGGGCATTCCTACAGGAAATATGTCAGAGTTCCATTTGCACTACATTTCCAACATTGGTCTGTGTGCTTAAGTTTAAGTTTAAACAGTTGTAATGGCGTCCACTAATAACGCTCAAGTATTTTAAAATGGGTTAAACTAACTTTGATATCTCTAGATACTTTGTTAGTATTTTCACAAAATGTATCCCGGTTTTCCTCTGAAAGATTGATGGTAAAATCTTGGGCTGGGTACTGTTCAGATAAGCTAATTCATTTTCTACAATCTTAAAACACAATAATATTGAATAAAAGACAAAGTTTTGGAGTAAAATTCTTAGCTGTAAGTTAAAACCAGTAGTTTGTACAATTTATTCTGTTATTTATTTGATTTGTTCATTGAAAGGAACATTAAAGTCCCACTAGGTAGTGAAACTTGGTATTGAATAAAAATATTTTTTTTGATACCAGAAGTATCATAACTTTTATTTCAATACCACAAAGGTATTGTTTAACGGTATTCAGCCCTAGTAAAATGTGATGACGAGGCTGATTTCAATGTGTAAGAAATAAGAGATAGTTAATGTAATTTTTCTGTTATTCACTGATAGTATTTTTGCTGTTGTAGATGTTTGGTTAAAGGTGGGGCGACAGTGGCGCAGAGGGTTAAGCATTCACCCAGCAACCGGAGGGTAGCTAATTTGAATCTTGTCTGAAGCATATACTGTTGTTGACAGACACTTCACCCTACTCCAGTCACTGTATGTGGCTGGTTGCGACAGGAAGGGCATGTGTTTTGTTAAAGGTCCCCTATTCTGCTAAATCAACTTTTTTGAGCTTTGAATGTTTGTATCTCAAAAACATTGCCTGGGAATTCCAGCCTCACCGCTGTAATAGTGGATGAGTCTGGTCGGCATTGAATTAATTTGATTTCTAGAGCGGCGCAAACCCGAGTAAACTGACAGCGGAGTAAGCCAATCAGAAAATGGCAGACGTGACTTTAATAAAGCAAGACAGTGAGCAACGCGATAAATAAAGGCTTCTAGTGCTGTAAGCTGCTGTGGTTTTAAAGACTCGATATGTTTTTGGTCATTTAAAATGGAATTTACCGCTGAATGAAACAAACTCTCGGCTCCTCAGTGCGCCATCTTGATTGTTGTTGTTAAGGACGCTGCTCGCAAAGAACACGAGACTTAAATAAATGAATCAAAATGCACAGTACGGTTGGGATTTGAATCCAACCACGGCGGATGGCGTGGTGACCAGACTGATATTTCTCTGTATAATAATACAGAGACATATCATTCTGGATAATCCAGGCAATCAAAAACATACCTGGAGAAGTATATTGTTTCATTCACGCTTCTTTGAGTAATCCTATATGCACCTGTCTGAGTCCTCAAGAGCTGAAAATGCTCGGTCTCACGGCTCTAGGTAGACACGTGAAACCAGGAAGTGCTCCTGCATGTTCCTAAAGCTCATACACTGTCATTGGACCCATTCTGATTCATTTCAGCGCTTAAACCGCTGTTACTACAAAGCAGTCAGCTCATTTATTTATCTGTTAGCGTCCTCTTGCTAATAGCCACACTAAATAGCTACTTTATGCTCTGTCCCTTCACCACTGTTGACAGTAGGAGGTGACAGACACCTAATCTAAGCATTTTCTGCAAAGTCAAAGTAACAGCTCACCAAAAGTTCTAAAACGTGAAATACTAATACAAATGAGTCCAACACCATTTCAAAAAGCCTGAAAAAAAAAAAAAAGCATAATACAGTTACATTTAATTACTGTGTTTTCATTTACCCCATGAGCAGTCTCTTTTCATTTTCATTTTAGCAGGACAGAACAGGTGGTGTTTTGCTCACACAGATATACAACACCTGGGAAATGTTCTGAAAAACCCCAGTTGTACTAGTTCTCTTATCTCCAGTCCATCACACTGTTCTGTTAACACAAATATAATGAGGCAGCACCAGCTTGCTGACCTCTTTACTATAGCAGATACAATAGGATACACTCATGGGGATCTGCGTGGCTCCTGCATGCTAACATTTTGTATTGTATTAGTCTAGAGGATGTATTAAGGTTCTTTTTTCACACAGATGATTCCAATCACAATACATAAGGTCAGTGATTCTCAAACTTTTCACACCAAGTACCTCTTCAGAAAATATTTGGATTTCCAAGTACCATCATTACTGGACTAAAATGAGCCAAAATCAGGACTAAGCCACGTCTAAACCAATGAATAAACAGGGATTAACAACACAGACATTACCAAATATACCAGGGATAACCGACGACTAAGAAATCTAAACCAGGATTAAACCCATACTGAACCAGAACCAAACCAGAACAAAACCAGGATTAAACCAGGTCTTCTTCACGTCAAAAGACTCCTGAGTATCACCAGTAGAAGTCTGTGTACCACCAGTGGTACCCATACCACAGTTTGAGAACCACTGTATTAGATGATGAAATTGTTTTTTTCTCATCTAAAAGAAAAACATTGATGTAATTCAGTGATATAAAAAACATAGTTTCATCTTTGTGATGTTGCTCCTGTCTGCTTCACCGAACTGGATTGAATTATCACATCGAGTCCTGGTTTAGACCTTGTTTTGCTCTGGTTTAGACCTCATTTAGTCCTGATTTAGACCTCGTTTTGTCCTGGTTTAGACCTGGTTTAGTCCTGGTTTAGACCTTGTTTTGTTCTGTTTAGACCTGGTTTAGACCTGGATTAGTCCTAGTTTAGTCCTGCTTTAGACCTTGTTTTAGTCTTGGTTTATTTCATTAAAGACGGTACTTGGAAAGCCAAATGTTTTCTTGTTGTAAAAAGTTTGAGTGCAGTAGTGGAAAGTAACTACACACTTTTACTCAAGCAATTAGCTTGCATACATTTTATGAGTATAAAAATTTTTTTATTGTCAGCTAATATGTAAGGTTTATTCGGTGATTCTCTTCGACTTGTTCCCATTAGAAGTTACAATACTACTTCAATCAAAAAAATATTTCTTAGTTTCAATACCAAGTGGTACCTTTAATGTTCCTTTGCATGTATGAATCAAATGAATAACACAGAATAAATCATACAAACTACCAGTTTTAACTTACAGCTAAAGATTTTGCCTATCCTATGCTTCTTTGAGCCTGAGGTGGGGTACACACTCTGACATTGGTCAATTTATTGAAGGGCTTACACGCAGAGATACACACTGACAGACCATCATTAACTCACTCATTCACTAGGGCCTATACATGCATGCACTGCACACCCCCTGAAAGTACTTTGGATTATACTGAATGCAACTTAAACAGAGCCACACTAGTTCCATCCTTTCCCATACGCAGCAAGCACATGTCATACCAGTTGTTGTGAGGAGGGGCAGGGCTGTAGACACAGACTGGACTGGGCCCATGTGGTGGTGGTAGTGGTGGTAGCTTTGGGGCTGAATGGTTGCAGTCGTTGCCATAGCTCCTCGGTGATGAAGGGCATGAACGGACTCAGGAGGGTCAGAGACACAGAGACACAGTGGAACAGCACACTACAGGCCACCTGAGCAGCTTCTGTCCTCTCTGTCTGCTGGGACAACAAGGGCTTCATGTACTCCTGCAACACACAAAAAATAGCATTAGAAGACAAAAGCTTAACTTTTTTTCTGTAATTGTATTTTTTCAGATTTTTGGTTTATACATAAATAGAAGACAAGAACATTTACAGTAGTATGAACAGAAAAACAGAAAAACAAGGGGTGTACAAGTTTCAATAATTATACAATAAATTGTCATAAATTATACAGATGGTCATACATATTCTGGCTGCCTTAGGAGTATATATGTCCTCCACCTCTCCCATATTTTGTTGAATTTGTCATTTTGGACTCTTTTATAAAATGTAATTCACTCCATAACAAACATTGTGTAAACAATGTGATGCCAGTCATCCAGAGTCAGAGCAGTTGAATTTAACCATTTTCTGGTAATAGCTTTTACAGCTGCTAAACTCAAAATGCCATACAAACACTTGGTTTCTGTATTTGTGTCTACTGAGTACAAATATCCAAAAAGTAGTTCATCCCAATTAAAAGCAGCTTGCATTCCTAATATCAGTCTCAACTCAGAATGAATTGTAATCCAGAAGTTCTTTATCAGGGGACAAGGCCAGAACAGGTGAAAATGATTTACTCCTTGAGCACCACAGTTTCTCCAGCAGCTGGAGGAGCCTGAGTAGTGTAGACTTTGTACAGGTGTAATAAAGTATCTACAAAGACTCTTCCAGCCAAAACACTTCCATGAGTTGGAGCTGGAGATCTTCCATTGGAATGCACATTGCTTTAACCAAATATCATTAGATAATTAATCATTTGCTTCTCTTTCCCATTTTTGTTTAATATAAATCGTGTTTGCATTTTTAATCTCCTGAAGATCCTTATATAGCTTTGAGATTAATTTGAGGCCAGAGTCTGCATTATATGCCTTGGAAAAAATCTTCAAAATGGGCATTTTGAAAACCTTTTTGTCTTTTAGTATAAAACACTGTATGTGATGTTGAATTTGTAGAAATCTAAAAAAGTCATTATTATTTAACTGGTGTTGGCTCTTAATTGATTGGAAGTCTCTTAAGGTCCCATTGTGAAAATAGGTACAGTATGAAGTTAGGCCTAGCCCCAGCCAACTTTTATACCACCCATCCAGCTTATTTGGCAAGAAATCAAGATCATGTGCGCCCCATTGAAGTATTTTAATCTTGTCATGCAAATTATTTTATTTAATAAACTTTAGCCAAAGTTTTAAAAATAAGTTAATCCATTGATTATCTCGTGTCATTTGTGCTCTAATTAGTCTTTCATCTCTTGGTCTTTTTCCTTGCCAAACAAATTTTGAAATTAACTTATCCCATTCATGAAACTGTTTATCTGTTATTATAATTGGGAGTGTTAGAAACAAATACAGCATCCTGGGTAAAATGTTCATCTTAACAGTATCAACGTGCGATTCAAAACAAAAAATAGGTATCAAATCCCATCTCCTAATGTCATTATTTATTTTTTGACAAAGGGGCTTGAAGTTCACATTATATAGAGTGAAGAGTGAAATCTTATGTTCTTGGCCAAGCATTTTCACTCCAGCGTATTGTTGTTCTGAATAACACCTTGACTCAGTGCTTCAGTAAAAATGGCAAAGAGTAAAGGACTCATCGGGCACCCCTGTCTGGTTCCTCTCTCTAGTTTGAATGATTTTGAAAGGGCTCCATTAACTTTAATTCTTGCTTTTGGACATTTACATAAAGCTTGAATAACATTTACAAACGTTTGGTGAAATCCAATTTTTTTTAAAACTTTGTATAAGAACTCCCAGTTGACTCGATCAAAAGCCTTTTCAGCATCAAGGCTTATAAGTACCATCTTAATTTGATTTTTGACTACATGATCAATGATGTGTAACGTTTGGCGGATATCATCCTGTGTTTGTCTCTGTTTAACAAAAGATTAACTTTAAACAAAACTTTAATTTTAACTGCATGGCTACAATATGGGTTATCATGGTGGTCTTATTGTCTTCTATGAGAAAGGTTAAAAGTGTTAAAATATAAATAAAATATGTATTAGCCTTGTACAGGTCAAAAATTGCCCACCTCTACTAAAGCCTCAGTTTATAATTTTTTAAAAATCTCAAAATACATTAATTTATTTAACAACAAATTGCTTTTGGTATTTGTAGTAAAAGTAAAAAGCCAAAAAGAAACATAGACAAAAACAGCTATAGACCAGGACTAAGTTTAAACAAAAAATTACTCAACTAGGATGAGGCAAGCACTATGACACAGAAGAGAGAGACCCTCAACTAAACCAAAGCTAAACCTGAGCCTGACCTAAACATGGACTTAACTCAGGGCCAAGTAAAATCTAAACAAGACTTAACCTGGGCCTAAACACAGTAATAACCAAATACAGAAGAAAAACTAAAATTCTTACTAAACCAAAATGGAGCTGAGGCTGAATCAGGACTAAACCTGGGAGTAAACCAGAACCAAAACTGGTACTAAACAAAATCATAAACAGCAGTGAAGCCATGCCCTCATGACTGGACCGAGGACCACATTCAGTGTTAACATAGGACAAAACCCAGGTTTATCCAAGATTTCCACAACCAAATTAATTATGATGAGAGTAATGTCACCTTTGTCTTATTTTAAGTCTCAAGTTGAAAAATATTATATTTAGTAGTTTTTGCTGACAAGGTAATTTTGACACAAGGGTTAGATTTTTTGCAATGTGCATTAGTATTAAATGTATATGTGATAAACTGTGTGAAAATAATTACATTTGTAAGTAAATTGAAACAATACACACACAATTTATACACACATACACTATTTCAAAGTATATATATATATTTGTGGGGTGCACAATGGGAAAGTGGTTAGCACTCCTGCCTCTAAGCAAAGGCCCTCAGGTCTTACTCTCAGTTATCTTCAGGTACTAAGGTCTAAAATCTAAATTTTCCCTACTGAATGAATGTGAGAATGGTTCTCTGTCAGTATCTCTAAATGCCACCCTTGCCACTAAATAGACATTGTCCAGGGTGTACCCCGCCTAATTTGCTGGGACAGGCTCCAGTCCTTGAAATAAGAATCAATAAGAATAAGAATTAATTTAAATTCTTATGAAACATTTAGGCTTACCTCAGTTGCTAACTTTATGAGAATGGGTGACTGACAGCTACAGTATATTAGTGACTAGTTTTTTTAAATTGATTAGAAGCTTATAAGACAGATGTGAGGCAGAGCATTATGTTTGTTTTTTTCCATTATAACAACTGATAATGTTAGAATGCTGTATCAAGCCTCTTAGAATTAGCCAGAGCCAGAGGTTAACCTCAAAACAATGTCACAGCAAAAAGACTATCACTGACCTTGCACAGAAGTAAGACTCTTCTAAGAAAACAGTGCAGTGTTACTGTTTCATAAAGTCAAACAATCAAAGGCTGCTGTGTGCAATAAAAGTATCAACTTCAAAATATGGTTCAACCTTGATGGCATTACTCTATAAAGAATGATGACTTATCTTTACCTGGAACATTTTAATATGCTACATCTGGCTCACATCAGCCAAAACAAACTGAGAAGACAATGTGTTTTTAATAGTCTTATTAACCTTCATGTAATGTTCCCAACAGACGAGGACTCAGCAGGGAAAATATGTAACAATATTTCTGAAATCCTCATAGTAAAAATAATAGCTGAATAATAGCTGAGTGTATAAAATAACCAGCATTTGTCTAGCTTGGAAACAGAGCATTCTTTTGCTTCTTCCAGTTAGCCTATCTCAGCAACTATGGGCCTTAAGCAGGGTACAACCTCAACTGCAATGGTCAGTTCGTCACAAGGCTGACATTTAGAGCCATGCACTGAAAGACCATCATTCAAACACATTTGTTCAGAAGGAGCAGAGATAACCAACAGAAGCACAACCTCAACAACCTCTTTGTTAGGTAGGAGCCACCTACCTACATAGTCTCAGAATGATATCACAAAATATTAAAAAGATATGTTATAATAACATACGGTATTGCAGCTTTTTTGGTTTCAGCCTTGCTGTTCTAGATAAATGGTTATGATTGGTTAGCTAGGCCAAGTTTCAGTGGTGATAAATCTGACTGAGAGTGGTTTAAGACTGAAATTACGTTGCTAAGAAAGTAAATGGGCTTGGCTTGACAGGCTAGCCAAACGATGTTTAAACAGTTTCCTTCATATTGTCCCTATCACCTTAACTGTACAACTCTAAGCAGTAATGTGCCTCACCATATAGACGTCACACAGGCTGTTGACCCAGAAGGCATACAGAGCAGCGGTAACAGTGTGCAGCTCGTAGGCCTCAAAGCTCTGCTCACACTGGAGCACTGTGCTGCAGAGGCGGGACAGGATCCAGCGCTCCATACTGCCCAGGGGACCCACCTATACATCAGGGAATAAAGAAAACAATCATTATTTACACAGCACTGACTCTCTTTAACATTAAGGTATAGCAGCTGTACATTTGTTATTCCAGTGTATGTAAAATATTAATGTTCCTGTTCATATTCTTGTTTTTTATTGCATTCTTGGGGGATGTACACTCAAGGAAAAAAGAAACGCACCACTTCCATTTTCTCAATTTGTCAAAAAATATTACAGCCAGTGAAAAATTACAGACTACAATGAGTTTAGTACTATTCTGAGTCAAAATGAAATGATTTCCTGGTTCCGGTTGATTGATTTTGATGAGCAATAACAACTGTATTTTTGTATTAATCACCTATGTCTGGGTCATGAGTAAAACTCAGAGATGAATTGGACCTGTCCTCAATTGTGCACAACCATTCCCTATAAAAAGACACCAAAATGGAAAAAAAAAGCACATTTGTTCACAATGCCACGACCAACCAGAGAGAGATTGGCAGCCATTGCATGCTTCAAGCTGAAGGAGCACACGGCTGTAGCCAGGGAGTTTGGAGTCCATCACTCTACTGTTGTACGCCTCGCTGAGCGTTTCCACACCACTGGATCCTCCAATGACTGTCCCAGATCTGGTCGACCACATGTCACAACTGCTGCATTATTATTGTTTGGTCATGTTATTGTTATTGAAACATTAATTAATTGGGTCTGAATATCAGGGACGGGTATATGGTTGATGTGCACATGTAATATTTCCATCAAAAATAAGTAACCAAACAAAAATGTGGTAAAAAAGCAGTGGTGCATTTCTTTTTTCCTTGAGTGTATATTGCACTAATGTAACTAGGTATGAAAGAAGTACAGACAGCACATTTTTGACATCTATTCCATGGACAAATTCTTTATCAGACTTTTGTTTGGTCTGTCTTGTCTGTTTTGAAATTTCACACCTGCACTGCTAAGTAACCCCCCTTATCTCTACACAACAGAATAAATACATCTATCAACCATAGCATTATGACCACTGACAGGTGAAGTTAACCTGGTAAAAGCCAGATTTATATAACTTTAGTAGAGTAACATTTTTCTGCATCCCCATGTTGATAACAAGTATTGCAAAAGTGCACGTTGCTGTTGGCAAACCTAAAACCTGCCCACTCATGGCAGCAGTGCCATGCCAAACAAATCAGCGAGAGCCTGACAAGATGGATTTTCGTGAGCTTGGGAACTCACAAATTTCACAATCAGCTTGCTGTGCAAGGTAAAGGTGAAGTGAATAACACACATGATCTCTTCCTCAGGACACCTATGAGTGAATGGGAGCAAGTGAACATTTTGTCCTTTGTTATGGACAATTACAAGGCCCAACAGAGCATTCACTTGTTATATTGCACTTGTATTTCTATCCCAATTTGGATTTACTTTGTGCACAATGAATTGTGCTCTTCTCATTTGCACCAAAACCAAATTCTCTCTTTAGATGCTTTGTGACAAAATATTTTTCATAGAATCTTTTCTACACAAGTTTACACATTTGTATCAAAATATTTCATAGTATTTTGGTTCAAGATCATTCTGATAATCACTGAACCTGACTTCCAGGAATCCCTCAAAAAAATGACGTTGTATTATGTTTCTTTGCTGTACCTCTTCCAATGTTTCCACTGTTCTTTCGCTGGCCAGCACCCCCAGCGTGAATCTCAGAGTCTGCCACATTTTATTACAGAAGTGTCTGCAGCTCAGGATGTGGGACATGGACAGATTTATGTCCTCTCCTGGTGGACACACAACAACAGCACAGAGTAAAAAGTGTAGCATAGAAGGCCTTCCTCTACATTCTATAGTCATTCAGTAGTAGGTACACACTAGCAGAGTGGATGTGGCAACCTGATACCTACGATTTTGTTCTTGCGTCAAATGCGGGGAAAAAGTGATCCAGGCTCATCTATTTAAAGAGCTGCTAAGGAAAAAGGCTGCTCTCTTCAGTGAGGATCTGAATGTACGTATACTGTGCTACAGTCGTCAAGACATCAACTTAACACAATATTATAGATATTCTGTTACCAAGTCAAAGTTTCTGGACATTCCTTCATTTTTATTATGAGCTAAAGTGCTGAGCGTCTCACCCTGGGTCTTGTGGGAGCAGAGGGCAAAGCGCAGGGCAGTCTGTCCCACACTGAGGGATCCCCTTTGGGAAGTCTTTGTTCTGTGGAGGCAGACGGAGCAGACAGATAGCACATTGGTTTAAGTGTGTGCAGCGAGCTGTGGTAGAGAAAAGAGGCAGGGGGCCTGACCTGTGCTTCCATGGCAACCAGCTGCTCCCTTGGATCCAAGTTTCCTGCTCTGACTTTCTCCTGGAGGCTCTGGGGGAGAAGGTGAAGAGGTACAAAGTCAAATTCATGATAACAATGAAATAAATAATCTTCTTACCTTTAAAATAAAACATAAAATAAAAATATATAATTATGTGTAACACATGATTACTTATTTTATTGTATATTAAAGGTCAAAATAAAGGCTCCTAATACATTTATCATAATGAAAAAAATGTAATCTTTTAAATAACTCCCCTTTGAACAATTAAACTTAAAAATATGTCACAAAATATAATATTCAATTATTCTTTTTTTAAGTAGTTTCACCTCCTCGTAGGTTATTGAGAAACTTGAGCTTGTTTTTCATAACTTTCAATGTTTACTATGAAAAGATTGCAAATATTTGAAAATAAATGATGATAATTCCACGTAACCCCTGCAAAGTGCTCGTGTACCCCTAGGGGTCCCTGTACCCCTGGTTGGAAAACACTGGGTTATAGCACCAAACATAAACTAATAATAATTATCACAAAACTATGGACCTCGGTGTTTCCTGCTTCTCTGTTTTTCATGATATCACTATTTTAAATGATCAATAACACTTTTGCAACTACTACAACAGTTACTACTATCACTGCTACTACTGCTGCTATTCCTACTGCTGCAACAGCTACTTGCATTGTTACTACTACCTTTACAGTTACTACTACTAGTTACTACTACTATTACGACCCCCCCTTATGGTGCCACTGACTACTGCAACTAATATGAGAAAGCTTACATCTTTGAATAGTATTACTATCACTACTACTACAGCAGTTAGTACTTAAAGGCTCTAGGGAGGGAGGTGGCACTATTATACAAATATTTGCGAGTTACGAGTTTCTCTTTTTTTAAAATTGTCATTTTTTTTCAAAGTACATTTCTTTAAAAGGCTGTGATGTTAGGGCTCACTCAAGGTTCCTAATAAAAATCCAACATCACATAATTATAATGTCAGCATGTTTGTTTCCTTTACCTCCAGAGAGGTGCCATAAATAACTGTCCAGTGGGTCAATAACATTGCCCAGAGATTTACTCATTTTCCGCCCGTGTTTGTCCCGGACCAGAGAGTGCAGCAGGACCTGTGAGGGGGGGATGGAAACAGGAAAGACACACAGGATGTGATTTTAACTTGGGCAGCTGACTCCCATTATATAAATAGAGGGTTTATTATAATCTTTCATATGTTTGACCAAGAGCCTCAGAGATTTTTTTCTGAGATAATTTCTGGGTAATTCACTGAATAATTACTTTTTCTAAAATACACTGAAAGAAATCAGGTAGTGTGTCTTTAAGGCACTGGAAGAAAATAAGTTTTATGCTCATTCTGCTCCAGTGAGAGGTGCTAACCTGCTTAGCTCACTTTCTACTAGGCTTAGATTTAGTACATAGAATACTTAATAATTCAGGCTCTAGTTTAAGGTTTAGACCAGTGGTTCTCAAATTTTTACCACCACAAAAAATGTTTGCTTTCCCATCATTAAAGGACTAAAATGAGCCTAAACCCTGACTAAACTAGGTCTAAAACTGAGCAAAAAACAAGGATTTAACCCAGAGAAAAATCAAATTACTAAATAAAGTCAAAACAACGATGCCAAAACTAAGACCAGGAGTCTCATCTACAAAACTGTGAGTGGAACACGATCAGAACTGGTGTAGGGATAGGCCTTGTTGTATTTTCATAGATCCCATGTTTGGAGCAGAGAGTGACATATGCCAGGTATGCAAGCTTTATAGAACTTACAGAACTATAACTTGAGCTTACCCAAAAAAAAAAAAAAAAAAAAAAAAGCATGACTATGCCAGGACTAAACCCAGGACTAAACCAGTTCTAAAACAAAGACTAGGCCAGGACTAAATTCAGGACTAAATCCAAGACTAAACTAAGTCTACATCAGGACTAAGCAAACCCAACAACAGCAGAAACACAAGAGATAAAATTAGCTCTAACTTAAACAAAATGAGGACTGCTATGACTCCTAAGTACCACCACAAGAAGCACACCTATCACTAGTGGAGCCCATACCACAGATTGAGAAGCACTGGTCTAGCGTGTTCTGTGCATACCTGTTTAAATGGCAGCTGTCCAGTCAGCTCGGTGCCCAACATCACCATCCTGGCCACCCAGAAGAAGATGAGGTCACTGCCGGTCTCCAGGAGGGAGTTGGGGTAAAACTGCTGAAGGTCACCAGTCTGTGTGATCACAAAGTATGGTTACAATACATATGACATAAGAAAGTTTATTTATGAATATTTATCAATGCTTGAAGAGCCTTACCTGCTGAGGCCAGCCCAGCATGGCAAATGGAAAGAGGCCAGAGGAGAACCATGTGTCCAGGACATCAGGATCTGAAGAGACAAATACACATGTAGGTTTGATTTTTTTTTTTTATTCTAGGAAAAAAAATGTGTTTAGACTGAACTAATCTGAATTAAAATGATATAATATGTGTTAGGTGAATTGGTGACTCTAAATGTCCGGTAGTGAGTGAATGTGAGAGTGAAAGCTTGGCTCTGAAACTAACTTGCCACTGTCAAGGGGGTACACCTCACTAAAGGCCTATAGTTGCTGAGATAGAGAATAAGGAGAAGATGACTGAAGGATATCTTCTACACTGCAAAAAAAAAACAATATCTAGCATTAGTTAAATGACTTGAATTCAGATATTAACCTTGATTTGAGTCATTTTTAACTAGATTAGATTTATTTACTAATATGGCTAGATTATTTTACTTAGTTCATCTTATTTCAGCTAGCAAATATATCTGCCAATGGGGTTGCCAATGTGGTAAGTGGAATTTCCTTACCCCATTGGCAAATCATTTTGCTTGAAATAAGTAAAAATGGCTCAGAAGACAGAAATAAAATGAAACAAGTCAAATAATCTAGCTATATTAGTAAGTAAATCTAATCTAGTAAAAAAATATTCAAATCAAGGTTAATAATCTGAATTCAAGTCATTTTAACTAATGCTAGATATAGATTTTTTGCAGTGTACTAGTGGAATACGGCTGCTGTGTTTCCCACTTTAAATGCTTGTGTATCTTTGGTTTACAGACATTGGGTCAGGGCTTAAAAGTGGGTTGTGTGAGATACATTTGGGTCCAAAAAATGTTGACAATAAAATTACACTTTTCTAATAATATCCAAAAGGCCATTAAAATAATATATTACCCCTGAAAAAATAGAAACACCACAATTAAGTTGGAAAAACACCAAATGCGAGGAGCAGGAACAGGGCACTCGCGTCATCCTCCATAATGCAATTTGTGTGTAGTATGTGTTTTGATTGTATGTATGTATTTTCTGTTGTGTACTGTTTTTGTTGATATGAGTGAAGTAGCTGTATGTAGAGATTCAGGGCACCATAAATTGTACAGTGACAAGTTGAGAGGAGCTGCTCACCTCGAGTCAGTGTAATACTCTCAGGTTTGACTCCGTATTTGACAGATGCTTTGTGACGAGCCTCTTCTTCACTTCGGCCCCAAACCCACTGCTGCAAAAACACAAAAAACAGAAAGTATTTGACAAGTCTGTAAGGTTTAATGATGTTTTTTTTAGCTATACTGGGCTATGGCTATTTATGATGCAGCATTAAGCAATCAACATGGATTTTTATTTCTCACTCTGTCTTACTCTGACATCTGGTTACACATGCTTCTGACTTTATAATACCACTAATATCAGTATGGGATGCTACATTCATACTGTATTAATGCTGTATGTAATAACTGTATTTGTACCCTTTGCAAGTCCAGCATGACTAATCTTTTAGATTAACAATTAAAGGTGAGCCGTATATACCATATACAGTATTTTTAAATTTCATAAAAATGATCCACATGTATCCCTAGATATATTATAAACATGTTTAAATCAAATATTAGTTTTACCAATAACAATTTATTAATGAGTTATTTAGAATAAAAAAATATTTTATATAATGGCCAAGTTGTTTTTGTTTACATTTTTTGTTTTGGTTATAAAACCCTGCATTGTTCGACCAATCAGAAAAGCAGAAAGACTGACAACCCACAGACCATTGCTTTTAATTTAGACTATAGTACGGTTTTCAAACCAGTATGAGTGCATGCAGCTTACATTACCTTTAGATACAGCTTTCTTACAACATATAATTTAAATATTTCATTGCATTACAGTTTTATGCTCTGACTATGTTCTTATTGTGACAAGCCCAGTGTAAATGTCACATAGAAGAATCTGTATAGCTGATAAGATTGTGAAAAAAAGTAATTAAGCAAGGAGATCCTGGGTTCGATCCTTGGCTGGCCAACACACAAACTCTCTGGGTGGAGTCTGCATGTCCTCCCCGTGTCACTGTGGGTTCTCTTCTGGTACTCCGGCTTCCTCCCACCATCCAAAGATATGCATGTGTTAGGTGAACTGGTGACTCTAAAGTGCCCCTAGTGAAGTGAGTGAATGGCTGTCTGTCTGTGTGTGTCTCTGTGTCAGTCCTGAGACTAGCTGGCCCCTGTCCAGGGGGTATCCCGCCTAAGGCCCAAAGTTACTGTGATAGGCTCCAGTCACCCGCGACCCCTAACAGGAATATGGAGAAGATAAATGAATGAATCATTTATAATAGTTAATTTTGGTATGGTATATCATTTGAAACATTCATAAATGTTAAAGGGAACCACTACAGCAATACAATAAATGTTCAGTGTGAATAAACCTTACTTGCATTTGGTTTTAGGACATTTAAAACTCCTAAAATTATTATGACAAACAACGTAAGTGGAAGACGCTAAAAGGGGGTCCCTGGGATTTTTTTCTCTCCATACAGGAATATGAGAAGCCCTGCACATGGGATAGCAGAGTTAGCAGTTCACCTACATATGCATGTGATGTTTGCTGATGTTTACAGGGAAGGCATACAGATTCCACTCAGAGAAATTGAGAGTGACACTTACACATAAACAGACAACCATTCACTCTCACATTCTTTCACTAGGGGCAATTTAGATTCATCAACTCATCTAACACATGCATGTCTTTGGACAGTGGGAAGAAGCTGGAGTGCCATAGCACTGACAGTACCAAAAAGAGGCCATGCAGACTGCACTCATAGAGACTGTGAGTTGTCCAGCCTGGGACTCAAACCTGCAAACTCCATTTTATACTTCAGGAATAAAGTCCATGGCACAGAGTTGTTTTTTTTTAAACTATGCTTCTATGTGCTTCTACATGCTTCACATTCACCCTTGGACATGTTTAAAGTAGCTACAAGTTTCAACATTTTCAACTCAAGACTAACTCAGACCTCTTTGTCAGAGGAGTTGTGCAGCTCCACTCGGTAAGCCGGGATCTGATGTCCCCACCAGAGCTGTCTGGAGATGCACCAGTCACTGTTTGAGAACACAGAGAGACAGTGATGGGAGGCATACATTAAACACAAGGCCTCATTCATCATCAGAGTGGTGTCAGCTCAGACTCATGTCTCTGCAGAGGAGATGACACGCAGCGCCACTATTGTTCAATCATATTTTCTCCAAGAGGAAGGCCTACCTAATGTTGGAGAGCCAGTTCTTCCATGTTTTAGTGTAAAAGTGAGGGATGATCTCCAGTTCTCCATCCTCCACAGCCTGACAAAATTGAAATTTGAAAATGTGATGTAACATTTATTCAAATTCAAAATACATGATGACTTAAATAGATCCTTACCTGTATAGCTTTTGCAGCCATGCCTTTGCATCGCAAAAACCACTGCTTCTTTATCAGCGGCTCAATGACGTCTCCTGATCGACTATGACAAAAAGGACCATGAGACCATTATGTTTGGGTCGTTTTGTTGCATTTCACATAAAACTTATTAACACCCACTAATATTTTTTATTCTCTATGTTATATATGTAGTAAACCCAGAACTGCTGTTTTACTAAACTGAGCAAAAAGAATAATTAGGCAGTGACTCTGGGGAAACACAGCCTGGACTACTGCTTAGTGAATGATCAATTGCGGGTTCCACTGGTCCCACAGTGGTACGCAGGCTTCTTCTTGTGGTACTCAGGAGCATTTTGCAGTTCAAGTCCTGATTTTGTGAAATTTAGAGCCAGTTTTATTCCTATTTTTAGTCTTAAATTTCAAGAGTAGACCATTGCTGGTCCCGGATTAGGCACAGTTTTGTTCTATATTGGCCCTGAATTAGTCCTAGATTTGTCCCGGTTTAGTCCTGATTTAAGCCTGGTATAGTCATTGACAAGTCCTGGTTTTGACTTAGATTAATCCAAGTTTAGTTGTGATTTAGTCCTAGATAAGTCCTGGTTTTGTCCTGATTTAGACCTGGTTTAGTCCTACATTAGTCCTTGTTTAGTCCTGATTAAGTCCTAGATAAGTCCTTATTTAGACCTGGTTTAATCTTAAATTAGTTCTAGTTTAGTCCTAAATTAGTTCTGGTGTAGTCCTGATAAAGAGCTGGTTTAGTCATAAACTAGTTCCGGTTTAGGCTTGATTTAGTCCTAGATTAGTCAGGCTTTAGTCTCGATTTAGTCCTAGATTATTCTGGCTTTAGTCCTGATTAAGTCCTAGATAACTCCTGATTTAGACCTGGTTTAGTTCCAGATATATCCTGGTTTAGTCTGGTTTGGTCCTAGATTAGTCCAGGTTTAGTCCTGATTTAGTCTGGGTCCAGTGTTATTTCAGTTTTAGTCAAGGACTGTTAAAAACAGAACATACTAGTATTTCTTGGAACCTGGGAAAAGCAAAATTCAAAACAGTCCAGTCCATATCGGGCCAAACAGTTATCCACACGTGTTTCCCCAGTACCTGCAGACGGGCAGAGTCATACTGTGCTCCCGCTTCCCTCTGAACAGCTTCTTCTCCACCAGAGCGTCCACGACAAGCTGCCTGGCATCAAAACGCTTCACCCCCTTTAAACACATATGAGCCAAATCAAATTATATTTCCAATAACCCTGTATATAATTACTTTTAGGAACTGATTTTGTGCTGCACCTCCAGCCAATCTCCACAGAGGGGAGTCATAGTACCGTCCTCTCTGATCACAGTGATCCGGGGCAGGGAGTGCCTCTGGGAGAGCAGGAAGTCTGTGTGGTCGTGAGCAGGGGTCACTTTAACTGCACCTGCAAGAGGAAACACAATCTGAGAAAAAAACATGGCAAAATACACAGAAGTTGTTGATATAATGTATGGTTGCAATTAGAAATATTCAACCCCACAAAGATTTTAAAGGATTTTTTAATTAGATTGTTCAAAAAGATCTTGGGACATCCTGGAGTGTCCTTCTCAGTCCCCAGATTTAAATTACATTAAAAATCTTTGGTGGGATTTAAAGAAGGCAGCTGCAGCACAGACGTCATCACTGAGCTAAAGGTCTTTGCAGGAGAAGAACAGTGTTGAGCAAGTTATTTTTAAATTGTAATACATTATATATAACTAGTTACTGTGATTTAAATGTAATATATATTTGTATTACAATATTACGGTCTCTAAAATGTAATGAGTTACATTACTTTGCATTACTTTTGAGTTTGACTTTTACATGTAGCCTACAGTATTTAACAAAACTGCTGCCATTTCATCTAATTATTGCCATTTCAAATTCGATTCGATTCGATTGCTCAAAACCAATTTGCACTTAACAGAGAACAGCTTCAAACAGCAGGTGAAATATTTAGGTGCCCCACATTCATGTTATGAACTGATATTACATGAACATGAGTTACTGCACATCTGTAGTAACACAGCCTCTTTAGGAAACAACTGCCCTTTGTGACAAAAACAGCAGCTTATTGAGAAAACACATTTCTCTGTCCTCTGCTGGGACACTGTGGAGTTTGTTTACATCAGTTTCTGTTCGCGCTCCTAATCAGTGTGCAATGAAGTGGTCAAGAGGTGTGCGGCATGTGATGAGAGACAAAGAGGTAAAACAAGGAGCCTTACGGTGATGTGAGGCAAGGTAGAATATTTCACTAAAATATGAGTGTGACTCTCAGAGGGATGAATGGAGAGCGTACTCCGGTGGCCAAAAGCACTATTCTGCTAACGATGACTTTTTTGCAGACAGTACCGGACATAATAAAATACATTTGTATTGTGCGTTACTGAGATTGTAACAATATATTGCACAATTTATTATATTACTATGTTACAGCAAAAAGGAATACACTATTGTAATGCTGTTACTTTTGCTAATGTGTTACTCTCAACACTGCTGAAGAATGGGCAAAGATTCGAGTTGAGAGGTGTAAGAACCCAAAATGTTTGTTAGAAGTTACAGATAAAGGATGCTCTAAAAAGTACTGAAGTTAAAGGCTGAATAATACTGCCCATGTGCATGTATCAAAAGAGTCATATTCAACCCAAACCTGAGTTTTTTGTCTTTTATTCACATCATTATAATGTCTTTTGAGGTGAGGGGGTTCAACATTTCTGTTTACAACTGTATGCTTAAAAATTAGAAGAAAGAGAAATATTAGAAAATTGACCTGTCCCCAGATGCATGTCCACCATACTGTCAGTGATAATCGGCAGGAGTCTGCTTGTGAAGGGGTGTCGGCACTGTTTCCCATGAACAGCCTGGAAAAAGCAGTTGAAATGTAAAATAAAAGTGAGACTTTGCTGGCTCCACTCACTCCACTCAAGAAAGATTGATGAAGATTTAGCCCACAATCTCCTAAGAGACACAGCAACAATCTGTGTCGGTACCAAGCTGAACTAAATTAAGTGGTTTGCATTAGCAAGAGCATTCAGCATTACAGCTTGCTGCAGTACCCATGAGAAAGATTTTCTGTGGTGACCTCTGAAGGCGACCTTTTCTTTGTCTTCATGTCACCAACCTGGTATCTGGGATCATCAGGATGGACGGCTATAGCCACGTCTCCCAGCATAGTCTCAGGGCGAGTAGTGGACACTGACACTTCTCCTTCTAAAAAAAAGTATAAATTATTGAAACATATTACATTTAGACATATTCTGTCAATGTATTTTCCTGCACTCCACTTACCATGGCCATCTACTGGATAAGCAAACGTGACCATTGTACCAAACTCCACTGGTCGGTCATAACCTGGAACAGGCAGCATCGTCCTCCCAGAGAGCTCTTTAGAGTCGACCTGAGAAAATCCAATCATTTCCAATGTTTATATACACAACTTTAATAAGTCAGGGACCACAGGTTACTCAGTTTACCTGCAGTTTTTAATCCACAGAGTTTATAAGACTGCTATTGTACAACTAAACTATTGTACACTACGGCTGGGAAAAAATATCAATATTGTGATATAATCGCGATATTTTGTGACGCAGTCCTGCTATTGATACTTTGATACCGATATAAATACTTTGTGACATCATGCATAATAATGGTGCAACAGTTTTCACAGTCAAATGTGACCAAAAGTGGTCAATTAACAACCAAGTTCTGCCAGGACTGCAGAGGGCAGCACTGCACTTCTAACCACTTGGTCGGTCAAATACTGTCACACAAATGAAAATATTTCTAAATACTTGATAATTAAATGTCAGACTGACTGATGGTTGATTTATTACTTTTGGAAACAGGATTTGAGGTTTCTTGTTTATTTAAATCTTTAAATGAGTGATGTGTAAATCAATATTGCAGTATTGATACTGTTGATACCGGTAATTCTGGTATTTATACCAATCTGAAAGTGTTCCGCTGCTCTAGTGCCATAAATTAGCCATAATATGTGACATGTGTGAATATAGCAATTTATAATAATAATAAAACAAGGGTTATTTTTTCCATTAAAAATACAGTGTTTTATCGTAAGTTATCTTGACCAATAGATCATTTGCAATATCAAAATAACACATGTTAACAAAGCATCTTCAGCAACAGCAAATAAAAAACGATAGCCATGGTATTTTTCATTGTATTTATTTGAGTTATTTATTTAGGTTAATATATTTATTTATTTAAATTTCAAACAAACAACACTCTATTTCTGTAACACAGATTCAAGTTTCAGAAACATTTTCTACATGTAAAGGAGAAACACGTCATGTCATGTGCAGTACCTCTATGTCGGAGATGGCAGATTCCAGGGCACAACTCCAGTTGATGAGCGCCTCAGAGCGGTAGATGAGTCCAGAGTCACACAGACGGACGAAGGCCTCAGTCACTGCCCTGCTGAAGGACTTCACCAAATAGCACAGATTTTAACTTATGATATTCTGTTTAGACATTCACATTATTATATATGACCAGTATAGAATATGTGTTTGTGTCTTACTGGGTCCATGGTGAAACAGGCTCTGGTCCAGTCCAGGGAGGCTCCCATCTGCCTCAGCTGATGGTAGATCTCCTCTCCCTTTCTACAAATAATACCAATAATTAAGCACTCACACAGCAGTCACCTGATCATGAATAAGACACACAGAACACAGGGGTCTGCACTTACTCGTTCTTCCATTTCCACACCTCCTGCAGGAACTCCTCTCTGCTCAGGTCCTGTCTTCTCTTACCCTGTTCTCTCAGCAGCTTCCTCTCCACCACCGTCTGAAAAATATACAATCAAATTTTTCTAATGAGAATGTTTTATAGGATACTATACTAAGCCCTCTCTTTTAGTTTTATATCAGAACAGACTGAATTTTGAAGGTTACCATAATTACAAAATGCTGAGACTATGGATATTTAAAAATACTGTAAGCAGTTGTGCTCGTACTGGCTTAAAATGGTACTGCAGTCTAAATCAAAACAGTGGTCTGAGGGTTGACAGTGACAGTTAGCTCTTTTGCTAACTGGTTTTGTAGCTCTACTGTTAGCTGTGTCCACAACTGCTCCCTGTACACATGTGGCAACCAGAGCATGGTGCTCTTTACATTTTTCTGATTGGACAATCGGCGATGCAGTTTTAGAACCATAACAAAAAAGGTAAACATAAACAGCTTGGCCATTATATAAAATAGTTTTTGGAATAAATCAGCTGTACCATTGTTATCAGTAAAACTAATATTTGATTTAAACATGTTTACTTCATATCTGGGGACACGTGGGTAATTTTATGAAGTATAAAAAAATATATACTGCTCATAGTTCCTTTAAACATGAAAGCATATTGTTGACAAGTCAGTAAAAATAAATCTTTTGCGTAACATGTCACAATTCTTGTTAGCTTTTAGAGATAATGAAATAATATTTTTTCCTATAGGTTTATATCTTGCAATAAAATGGTAATATCTTGTCATTATATTTTAACTAGATAGAGGATTGTTTATTTTACTGGGCAGGCAGCAATAAGCCTACAAAGAAGAATGCTCCTAAAGTAAGGTGACCAGATTTCCAGACCCAAAAACTGGAACACATTTATTTTAATATTTATTTATTTTTTCAGAAATTTTGTTGCATTTGAACTTAGAAAGCAACAAAAAAGCTTCCAAAATTCATACAATTTTCTGTCATGTGATTCAAAGTACATATAGCTAGGGCTTAAGTTTTGAATTTGATGGGAATTTATTAATAAAAATAATGTGATAAATAGATTTAGTGACAAAAGATAGATAGATAAATCTAAAGTTTCCTAAGCTTTTCTTTTAATTAAAATGAGAACAACTGGGACATGGTTAGTTGAAAACTGGGACATACAAATGTTTTTACAGCTATGTCTTGGGACATGGGACAAAGAGCCTAAAACTGGGACTACCCTGGTCAAACAGGGAAGTGTGGTCAACCTATTCTAAAGAAAAATGCGTCTAAAGAAAAAATAAATAAATAGGATATCTCTTTAGAAGAACTTTAGAAGAGCATTAGTTAAAGGTCCTATATTATGCTTTGTTCAGGCTTTTTGAAATAATTTTGGACACCTTTGTGTTAGTATTTTATATTTTATAACTTGAAATAATGTATATTTATGGAAAACAGAAACAGCACTATTAGCAACATGATACTAATAGATAGATAAATGAGCAGACTGCTTCGTGATGCCATTTTAAGCACTGAAATTATCAGAACAAGTCCAGAGGCGGTGTATGGGCTTTAGAAATGCACAGGAGCTCTTCCTGGTTTTACGTGTCTATGTAGAGCTATAGCAAAAATGACGACAACAGCATAAAAGATTACTAAAATCTCTGTGAATCAAACAAAATACTACTCCAGGTCTGTTTTTGAGGTGTAAACAATATAACATTATTAAAAGTTAATTAATTGTTTACAAAGCATTACTTCAACATTTCTAAACACCACTGAGTTACAAACATTGTTATTAATGTTGAATTATTGAGTCATAAGCTCACGTAAATCAATGCAACATTATTATCATCAGTGTCAATACCGTATCTATAAACTATATATTAAACTATTGTTAATTATATATTTATTAATTTTTATTACCGCTTTATTAACTTAACAGTGGTGAGTTATTATAAAGTGTTACCAAAAATAACCAAACTAACAGCTTTGTTTGAGTTATTTTAGTATGCCCATAAACTATATTGTACATTGTATGTGTATGCCATTTTATAACCTTTCTAAATGCTACTAAATGTCAAAAAACAGGGTATAGAGTTATAATTTCCGTGCATTTTAGCATCTGCTATGAAAACATGTAAAAACCTAACTTACTGCCAAAGAAAGGCAATTGCAAAATATATTCAATAATATATGAAATTCTACGAATCATCATACTTGTGTAGCAATCCCAGCATGGTCACACCCAGGAAGCCAGAGCACTCTGTATCCCTGCATCCTCCTCCTGGTTAATAGTATAGAGACAAAGTACTCAGAATAGATGACCTTACTGAATAATTCATTATAATCCATATATGGAGCTGAGAGTTACCATCGCACCAGGGCGTCCTCCACCGCCACAGTCAGAGCGTGGCCCAGGTGCAGTGTGCCCGTCACGTTTGGAGGAGGGATACACAGGGAGAAGGTTCGGTCCACAGCTTGAGGTAGAGCATCCTGCAGGGACAGGACAAAACAGATAAATGAAAATTCTATTACAGAGATTTAACAATGATCTATCATAAAATAAAGAGAAAATATCCAGAAAAGGTGAAATAGTTGAGTGGTCTATTGTCAATGAATTGTTTTGGAAGTGTGCATTGTTGTGTCCATGTTATGTTATATGTGTCTATGATGTCTGTGATGTATTACTGATATGTGGTGTACTGTAGCATGTAAACCCTGGTCCCAGAACAAATTTCTCCCAAGGAAGACAATAAAGGATTTTCTGATATCAAAGGTGGACTGTGTAAAATGTTCTAATCTAACGTTGAAGCAATGAAAAACTCAAATGTATGTTTTCAATAGTGTCTACAATTTCAATATTGTCTTAGGAAATGACATCTTGATGGGCTTACAACTATCATAACAAAACAGATATCTGCATCCACATGCCACCTAAGGGACACACAGCAACTTTAATATTATGTATTTTTATTTTTACAGTCTAAAATGGGGCGACAGAGACGTAATGGATTAAGCATTCACTCAACAACTGGAGGGTTGGTGGTTTGAATGTTTCCCAAAGCACTTACTGTCGTGTCCCTGTGCAAGACAGTTCACCCACATTGCCTAGTCCAGATACTGTATGTGGCTGGTTGCGACAGGAAGGGCATCTGGTGTAAAAACTTGCCAAATCCTGTGCAACTGGTTTGTGTGGTGACCCCAAATAAAAAGGTAGAAGCCGAAAGACTCAAAACAATCTTTACAGTCTAAAATATATTTATTTGTCTTTCATTGCTGCCCAAAGTAATCATTACTATATATAACTCTACACAAATCTACATTACTTGTCTCTGGGTATTAGAAGAGCTTGTGCAAGAGTAGAACAAGCTCTTCTGGGGATGCATATCTCTGAGGATGCACCCAGCCACCCTGGAGGAAACAAATTTTAGCAGCACAATATCACCCATTTTTGCTTATGACAGAGAGTTTATCGCTATAGGTAAAAGTATGTATATGTGTATTGGCTGGTAAAACCTCTGTTTTGGTATTCAGCTCTTTCTTTACAATAGACATATGATGCCTGGGTGTGGAGACTTTGTCATTAATGTGGCATTCTGTCCTCTCTTCAGACTTGGCGGTGCTGATTTACATTGTGGCTGCTTCACATAAGGAGATGTGTAAACCCTATTTAACTGAGTATCTCACATGCTGCTCTGGTTTGAAGAATCCCTCTTTCTCCCACCACTGGTACCAGCTGGATTCCACATAGTCCGGGCTGTAGGCTGCAGGAAAAGGTAAACTGGTGTCTGCAAAGGGGAAAACAACTTTTGCATTATTTTGTGTACAACACATGTAGTACTAAACTAAAAGACTGCAGATACGATGAGTTTATCACCTTTCTTTGCTCCAGGTGGAGTTTGGGCAGTGTAAACTACTTTCTCTTTTTCACTCCACTTCAGTCCCTCATCTTTTGGAGACTGAAACAAACAATGTACCAGTTAAAAAGACACAACCTAAATTAGTTTACTCAATGAAAATTCTTACAGCGTGCTGACTGGAGAGAATGGCCCTTTCTCTTTCCCGTCTGCGTTTCTGTTTTTCAGCCTGTGGTCTTTGGATATTTGAAGCTTTGGGAGCGTTGGTGGTATAAAGTCTGCAACTGCATCTTTCTGTCACCTTCAAGACACGTCCAGCCCCCCACATCCTCAATAACAAACTGCACATGGGATAGAAGCAAACACACACCCTTTCAGCTATTACACAGAATGCGGTCATATTAAATAATAAGCGATGTAATGCATTAATGTTAAATAATACGCAAAATATTATAATTTTATTTACTTTACTCACAGTGTTTCACTTTAGAGGGAGGACACATGTCTCCTACGACCTTTCAGCAGCTCGCTTTGAACGAAGGTGCATTTTATAATTGCATATAAACATAAAACTTGTTAATTGTTAATTTATCGAATACGTTTTATATTTACAATACATACTTAATTTCTTATTTCTATTCAAATTTTGTCAGGAAGATGCGGAATGATATAACTTTTCAGACAAGCGGAAGTTGTCCGTCTAAAATTATCTTCCCTTCTGACTTCAGTTGTACAATGATAAACACGTCAACGGTTATATATCCTGTTTATATTTCAAAATAAGACAACATCTCTCGCCATATAATTAAAATAAAATTATATAGCTGTTTTAATTTGACTACGGATTAATTATTTATTTTCTTGTCTAAGCTTTTATCTATAATAAAGTCTTGGATATCACTGTCATGGTCATTTGTTTAAGGTCTTTCTAATTTATTTTGAAACTACCGTAGACAGTTTGGCTCCTCCGCGCTGAGCTTGACGTGCGGGTCCATCCCTCCATCCTCCTGAGCTCTTGTAGCATTCACGCTAACTTCCCTTAGCTCATCATTATTTTTAGATATTTTAGAAAGCGAGACATCCATTTGTTTGTATCGTGACATATTTTGCCTGATATTACAGATATCGTCTTTTCTCGCGAGCTGACTGGCCGTGGTACTGTTTTTCTGTGCTTAGCTAACGTTAGCGTTAGCAGAGACGGCGCAGGGATGGCGGAGGTTCCCGGGACATCCAGTGAGACGATAACGGAGACGGTACAGACGAACACCCCTCCGCCGCCCCAACAGGTAAACCACGATCACCACTTTCACTTCATCATCACTAGTAATAATAACATCAATGATAATAATAATAATAATAATGTATGTTTGTGTCTCTGGTCAAATGTGGCAGAACAAAGCGACGCGGAAATAAAAGGCCACTTGTCTCCGGACATAATGCTATAATGCTATTAACAATTAATATGTATCTGCATGACATGGGCTATAGGAGGACAACAGCAAGATTACATGCTCATATCAATACACACAGCATAATTAGTACTCTCATTTAGTAAATCGATGACAAAATGTCTCTTTTTAATGCTACTAAAGGGTAGCCCCGAGGTCTTAAAAGCCTTAAATTGGTATTCAATTTGATCTTGTCAAAATCAAGGCCTTGAAAGTATTAATGAGTAGATATTAACTTTTTTCATCTAGGTCTTAAAATCTGTCAAAACATTATGTTAATATTACAAAAAAGTAGATTCACAGCATTAACAAAATATATTTATTGTAGAAATGTTACCATTGAAATGCATGATTCATTTATTCATGATTTTTTAATGCAGCACTGGAGTTCTTTCATCTGTATTAGACTTTTAAAATAAAACCCTTGAGTTTCAGAGAGTAGTACGGATAATTCCTTAGTATAAAATTCATACAGATTTTTGTTCTGTTGTTGATGATGTTGGTATGAAAATTCACTTTAAGTGGCATTAAAAAGTCTTAAAAAGGTCTGAAATTTCACAAGGTAAAACCTTGGGCTACTTATTACACAATGCACAATAAGCTCCTTTATGAAATCATATTGTTTGAATATTTCATTATCTTTAGAGCAGTGTTTCTTCTTGTTCTAGAACAAGCTCAGAAATACTTATCTCTTCACTTACCATATTTAGAGCAATAAATATATAAGAAAATCAAGATTATGTAATGATTTAATTTAGTAAAGTGCCTTTTTATATTATTGAACCAATTTTAAATTGGCCGTGGCCCATTTGATTTGGGTCACTGGAATACAAGTGCTATCCATGTAGAATATTGTGTATGTGCATTTTTCTCTCAGAGGTTCAATTCAAAATGTCACATATATTTATAATTGCAGTACAGACAGAGTGAAACATTTCAAGCTTTGTTTTGCAAAAAAAAAAAAAAACATGTAAAGGTTTAATGTTGTTGATGTCAGACTCAAACTCTGAATGAACTGGAAACGTGTTAAGGTTTCCTGAAACTTTAAAAGGTCATAGTCCGGCTCTGTCTGGTACACAATCATGGGAAGAACTACAAACATTTATCTAGTAACTCACCCCTCCACAGAGAGGAGAAAAGGTTAGTGATAAGGAAGCTGCTGTTGACAGAGAGCTGTATTAAAGCAGATTACTAGAAATTTCAGTGAAAATAGGGCGCCAAGTCCAATAGGGGCTCAGTGGGTTCAAACAACACAATTTCATTTGTACACAGACACAAAAAACTGTGGGCCAACCAAGCCTTGACGTCACTGAGACAGTCGAGTAGAGCTTTCATGTATATCTTGTGTATAAAATATAGCATTGCTAATGTTCCAGGAGGGCCGCAGCCTGACAATCAAACTGAGGAAGAGGAAGACGGAGAAGAAGGTGGAGTGGTCCAGTGACACGGTGGACAATGAGCATCTGGGACGGAGGTCTTCAAAGTGTAAGTCAGGAGCTATGGCAGTGCTTTTTAAACTTCTCACCACCACTGAAAGTAACATTTGACTTTTCAAGTACCAGCTTTAACAGACTAAAATTGGTCTAAATCAGGAGTAACCCAGATCTAAACCCAAGATTAAAATAGTGGTTTTAATCTTAAGCCTGACTATACCAGATCTAGACAAAGATTAGACTCAACAGGGTCGGCACATAAAACAAAATCCAATACTAAACTGTGCTTAAAGCAGACATAGATAACTAGATCTACTTGAATTATGTGATTTCCTTGAGTTTAAATTGTTGAAGATAAAGTGTGGGTGGGATGTGTATTTTTGGTGTTTTAGGACAAACAAGCTTGTTCGCTGTTTCTACATCCATTCTGTCTTTGTTCTGTCAGACTGTTGGCATAAAAACCAGACAGGCTGTGAATAGTTATTTTTAACACCAGCTATTTTTAGTCATCTGCTGCAATTAAGATCTGACAAACTGGTGATTAGTGTGTGAAAGTGTCGTCTGCAAAGACATCAAAGGGGCTTTGTTCACGCTGGCGAGAACAGTGTCTTTCTCCTCCAGACAAAGCTGTCTGCACATACGTCATATTGATATCACAATATTTTACACAATGATTAGAATAGATATGGTTATATTCCCTGTTTTAGTATATACTGTACTTAGCCCACATATTATATGATATAATCCAGGGGTAGTCAAGAGGCGGCAAGCTAGAGTGTTCCATCCAGCCACCAGAATATTATTAACACAAAAATGTCTGGTTTGGAGCAGAGCCCAATTTATCTTACACTGCAGTCCATAGGAAACATCCAAAATTGTTTTATCTTGACCTAAAAAGCTCAAAACAGCAATAAAGATTTTGTTAATTTTTTCTGGCATAGAACCTCGTAGAACAAAAATTTTAAATTCATTTTGTAGCTCTCCACAAGCTCTTCTTGCACAGCTTGATGGAGATTGCCTTATTGGTTTTCTCAAAAAACTGTAACGTCTTGCTGCTTTGAGTTTATAGGCTACCATACAATAACAGTCAACAACATTTTACAATATTTTAAATATAATCACATCAGTCTAACAAAGTAGCCCGGGGCATACACACCATATTCATGTAAACACATGCTACTATGTGAATATTTTCCTTCATGTTATTCAAAACAATCTCACCCCCAGCCCTTGGGCCAATAACAAACACCAACAAGTGGACACATTAAACACAAATAGGCCATTTAAGCAAACACTTGGAACCTTGTGGAAAACTCCATCATAATAAATATTACTTGTTTTCTTTATTATTTATTTCTTTTTTTTTTTTCTTTTTTTTTTGTAGCTTTCCTTCAGTAAAAAAATATGATATTGACATTTATACATGGTTTTATATACTCATCTTTTTATTTTTTTATCACACATCCTTCTTTGGGCTTTTCCCCAACACTACAAAGCACAATTGTAGTGTCTCAACAACAACCGACAAAAAACAGAGAAGAGTGCAAATGAAACCTTGCTCATAGCAAATAGGCACAAATGACAAATAAAATGCCAGGCTTCTAGAAATGGGGCTTGTATACAAGCAGAAAACGAATATACAAAATAATACTATATTACTTAAGATACAGTATAAATTTTGGTTTATTTTATGAGAGCATCTGGCCCTCACAGGGTCGTCCAAGAAAAATTCTGGCCCTTGAACAAATGTAGTTGAAGACTCCCTGATATAATCAAATAAATACAAGTTTTACATATAAGCCACTTTTAGACCTTGCATTTGAATTCATACATTTTTTTACACTACCCACTGTCCAGCCATGCACTGTTTACCTGTGGCCTCTCACATCCACAATAAAGTTCTGTAAAGTACTTTCTTGCTTCATATGCAGAACTACTGTACATCTGTGGCTGTAGTCTGCTGCTCCAAGGACTGAAAAACTAGTCACTACTTGTGTGATATTTAAGATGCTCTTCGCACAGTCACCCTTTGTGTCGCTCTGTGTGGTTTTAATCCCAGGCCTAAAGTGGTCCTAATAGTTACATATGTTGTGTTCACAGGTTGCTGTATCTATGAGAAGCCCAGACAGTTCGGAGAGTCTTCCTCCGAGAGCGAGGGTGATGACGACGACGAGGGCTGCGGCAGCGCACACTGTATAATGGGACATGGCAGGGGGGGACACGGGCACACGGGGGGCACGGGAGGCAACACAGTGCCCCCTAACTCTGGAGGAACGCACTCACACTGAGGAGAGAGAGCACACCTCACTACATAACAGCACTGCACTTGACTTTTAGTTTGAATACTTCCATCACTGAGGGGCAGGCAGCATCTATATGTTATAATATTACATAAAACTATTGTTGAGCTTTTAACAGCCCACACTGGGTCCATTTTGTGCTAGCTGCTACATCACATTCACTAACAGTAACTGAAGTGGGCTTTTATGTTTGAGGGCTGCACAGTATGAAAAAACATGCACTATTTAAAAATGACTGTCAATGTAAAAAAAAAAAAAAAAATTGGACATCACCAAGGACTTAAAGTAATTTGATTGAAGGCTCTGTTTGTACATTTATGTTAACCATAAAAAAAGTAAATGTCACACAGAGAGACCATAACCACAGGGCTATAAAAGCAATTTTTATTTTTGCAATATTGTGGTAAAAATTTTAATTGTGCAGCCCTATGATTTTGGATTTAAATTTTTAGTAAACTAATGAATAAGACTCATATAGTCACATGCTGCTGAGTGATTTTTAAAGATCAATAATTAAAAGTACAATTTTTGCAATTTACACAAAAAAATATAGCTTAACCTAGCATGTTTTCCAAGCATATTCTACTAAAAGGGGCTATATTATGCTTTTTCTTTTTTTTCTTTTTTTTTTTTTTGGTCACCTCTAGAACAGCATTGCACATTTTACAACCTTTAAAAACACTGAAAACAAAACACTGTTGAAACATTTTCAATAAATACTTTACTGATATCGTACTGAAACAGGTGAAGAGACAAGCAGAGGGCAGCTCTGTTACGCTCTTTTGAGCAGAAAGAGAAAAAAACTGCTTCTACTTTTGTATGATGCAATTTTACTTAAAAATAGCTGTGAATCAGTGGGAACAGAGCTGTACACTGTTTTCTGGGATAATTGAATGAGAGTAAACTGGATGTAGAGGGCTTGTTGATTGGTCAGTGCTTCCTGGAATAGGAGGGGGTACAGAGGGGGGCGGGGCAAGTAGGAACAAACGATCACAGAATGGCAGTGCCAGAGATTACAGGGTTACTTAAACAGGCATGAATAAAAGAAAACACAACTCCAGATATGTTTTTGATGAGGGAACAACATTATAACCTGAGAAAAAGCTAAAAAAAAAAAAAAAAGTCGATTTTGCATAATATATCCCCTTTAACAAGCAAAAAGAAATGGGGCTGCACAATATAAAAAAAAACTGTATAACTTAAATTAATAACTTTTGACAAAAGTAAAAGTTTAATGATTTGTTTGTTTAATTTGGTCACAATACTTAAATTTAAGGCTCTGATTGGACCATTCTCAAACCTATTAGAAAGTTGTCTATAATACTGTATTAAAATTGAATACAATATGGATATTGTCAATATTATGATCATAATCATTTTGGAGTATATTGTGCAGCCCTAATACAAATGCATAAATATAAAACATCTAAAGCATGAAATTAATTGATAAAAGTCTCCAGTATTAGCTGCTTCTAAACCTAGACGCTCATTTCTTCAGTACTTTAACAACTGCGGCACATGTACAACGACAGCAGACATCATCTGTCCATAAGCTCTGCCTGACCGTGTATTATCACAGTCATGTATGAATATGATTTTTTTTTAAATAATTTATTTGCTGATCATATTAACCAGCTGATGATTGACGTGCAGTGGACTTGTGCAAGACGTAAGAGTTCGATGGGATTGAAGTGTTTTAGTTGCATTTTCATTTTTGCAGTATTTGCCAACATTAAGAACATTTTAAGAGCACGCTTGACATGGTTCATGTTCTGTGTCATATTCATAAATGTACTCAGCCTTTGGATAAATGTAGAAGAGACAAGGCAGGGTTGTTGCCATAAAGCGAATCCAGTTGCTGTATTATAAACAAGAGAATCCTTGCAATTGTACAAAGTGAGATTCAAATATGAACCTTTTTCTTTAAAAACTCCCTGAAGAAGAACACACTGATAGTTGTTATGGCAAACATCACAAGATTATATGCAGTACATGTATTTTTATTTTATATTTGATTGGTTTTAAAGCAATGCTATATCACTTTAACTTCAAAATATGTGGCCTGGAAAAATTTGTAAAATGTATACGTTTCCAGCTAGGATGTCACAATAATTACAAAGAGGTGTAAAATGGGCATTATTAAAATGCATTTATACGAGCAGTGGTTCCCAAACAGTGGGTAATTAATAAATAGGTAATTAATAAATTAGAATATGGTTGAAAAGTCCATTTATTTCATTAGCTCAAACATAGTTCCACAAAACACAGAGCACCATTCATTTAATGTCTTGAATAGTTACATAGTGTTGCTTTAAGCCATCATTATCTTTTACAAGTTTCAAGGCAGAATAATTTGACTTGCACACACCTTCAATAGAAAACAGTGCTGATAAATTCAGTTCCATAAGTCCATGTTTGATCTTGTACCATCTACTTAACTTTAACATTTAATCTGTTGAATTAAATCTGCTGTTGTAAAGCATTTGTAATTAATCCATTAATTGATTTAGTCAGATTGAATCATATAAACAGATTGTGTGGGTACATTTGTTTGAGGAATTTGACCGATCCATGTTTTATAATATGGACAATCCCAGAAGTGTTGATTTTGGTGTGACTTTATTGTTCTATAGAGATATGATTTGTGGCACAATCATTGTAGAAAAAGAGCCAGTGATATTAAAATTCCAAGGCCACATGGAGGCGCAGAGAAGGTGCATGACTGCTGGGTTTTACTCATGCTTTAGCTTCGATTAAATCTTCCACAGAATTCATTTGGATTCAGAATTCTTTTTGTTTTGTTTCTTATGTGATCACACTTCTGTTTCCATATCGGCCACTGTACTCTGTATGATCTGTTATATATGTACATTGTTGTTGTGCTGTAACGCACCTTTCTGTATATACTGTTGAGCATATGAGAGCGATTTAATGTGAATTAAAGTTTTCAACTGTGATACTGAGAACTACACAGGTGGTGATCTTATGATTTCTCAAACAAAAGTGCATAAAATAATACTGCTTCTTTCTTTTGTTGTAAGAGTACCATCAAATTATCATGATGTAAAGACTCAAGGACTGAACTACACTTTTGACTGGATAATAGGAAAATGGTGAATGAACTTTATTTGAAATCCTTAAAAACTTTAAATAAAAACACTAGAATTTAAATTATTTTATTTAAAATGTATATAAAAATTGTAAAGAAAAATACCAAGTTAAAATTAAATGTATGTTTTGAGATATTATTTATTTTTACAGTTTCTACATAAAATGTTGACTATGAAAATTACAGTATATCAGCTGTTGTTTTAGCATATCTCTGTACTCAAGGGGAAATTTAGCTTTTTAAACTTGATTTTGTTCATTAAACATTTTGAAAATTTAATTGCAGTACAACCATGGGCCAATGTTAATTTTCATTTTTGGAAGCCACATTGCTTTAAGTTAATTTAAATATATTTTGAGTGTCACATAAACAGTCGTTTTGTAACGTGTTATACTTCCCTCTGGTGGCCAATGAGCGCAACTAACAAATCCAATCATGACTTGCATCACGTTACTGTGCAAAAATTGTACTCAAAACTCAGTTAATTAAAAAATGTATAGCAATATGTCAATCTTGTCCATGCTACTTTATTTGGAAGCTTTCAATGCATTTGGTTAAAGCTGTTTTTTTTCCAAGTCAATTTCTCGCAATGGAATTTTAACATGGAGGAGTATTCAACCCTGTAATTTAGTCCAGCACATAGCCTACTGAATAGTTTAGTGAATCATCCTGAAATCTATTTTTAAAAAACACACACAAACTTTCTTTTTAACCACACCCATGGTTCATAATATACTGCTGGATAAAAGGGAACAAAACTATAATATCATGTATTAATATCACTCAAGTTCTGTTAGGACCAGAATTTTGTTTTTGAGTTTTTAAAATGTGCTGAGACAGCATGTCCCTGCAAGCCCACCATACATTTTCACAAACTCCAGATTTGAGGGGCGTGCAGGTTTAGAAATGTCACTACCAAACCTGTATATCCAGCAGCTATTCTACAGTATACCTTAATACTTTAAAGACATTAAATGATCAAAATACAATCATATTGAGTGTGAAAGCCCCACCAGAGAACACTGATGCATATAAAGTCTGATAAAAGAATGTTTTATTGAACCAGTGGAGGTGTTACGACCTCAGTATAGTGTTCAGTTCAGAGTGGCCATAAATTACACGAACAGTAATAATGACTTCCATCCAAAGTCCAACTACTGTTAGTACCAGGAGTCTCCGAGGGTCTTCTTCTGTGCACTTGATGAACAGTTATACAAAAATAGCTTATAACTGTGACGAGAGTGATACATTAGCAATGAAATGGAAAAAGACAACAAAATGATAACTTAGTGAAACAAAGACATTCTTCTGTAGAAATCTATAGCGGCCATTGTTCAAATATTGCCAATAGAGCATTTATAGAAGATATTTACACATATTGCTGATACATTGATTGATCTGCTTGTATAAATGTACTATAAAGGTGTGTTTTCATTGGCCCCATAAGCCATCATACATAACCCAAACCTTATGTCATATGTAACTAAAAAATTTTTTAAAAAATCACCTTTTTACTTATAAAATACAATACAATATTTTGTCTATGTTGTACAAATTTTCCAATTTGTTTTTTAAAAAGAAAAAATCTTGGCAATGTTTCATCTGAATGAACAATATGCACTTACAATGGCTGCTATAGACCTCCATATTGAAGTTGAAGATTTATTTTACATTGAAGATTTTTTATATTTATTTTATATTGAAGATTTAAGCTGCAGCATTGCGACAGAAAAAAATTGAAAAGTGCGCATCATGAAATTAACATTTATACTTTTGGACAGTAACCAGATATTTTTTCTCAAACAAATTTTTTGAAGAAAAAGTACTTAGAGTACATTTTCTAGAACATACTTTTACTTGAGTAAAACTTTAAATTGTCTAGGGAAGTGAAAGTAATTTTTGTCCTCTATGGTGTAGTGCATAGCACATCTGACTTCAAATCAGAAGGTTCTGGGTTTGAAACTCGAGGAAGAAGGAGACTTTGCAAAAACATTCAAATGTACTTTTTTACTCGAGTAAATTTTACACTCAATACTTTTTCTTGAGTAAAATTTTTGTTGCATACTTTTACTTCTATTTGGTTAATATCTTTGAAGTAAAAGTACTTTTACTTGAGTAGAGCTTTTGAATACTTTGTCCACCACTGCTTTTGGATCATATTTTTGGTCATATCTGTGCCACTGTTGGAAAGAGTGAGTGTGTCATACATTCCTAGCATATGTTCACATTCACAAAAAAATGGCACATAAAATCACAAAAAGGCAAAATATTACAATCGATAATGAAAGTGATGTCGTGAAGGCAAACATGAGAGTCTAATTATCATCTGAATTTTGTAGATTCATAGATTTACATATTCAAATAACGGGAGGGCAGCACTCTGCATGTAGAGGTTGTAAACATTGTGAGCTTGTCATCATGGAGTTAGCTGAACATTCAACTCAAGCAGGCATGAACAAGTCCTGAACCTAACGCCAACAGCCCCTTTTATAAAGAAATCAGCCCAGAAGCCGCAGAATAGTTCAGAAAAAAACAATAAGCCTATATTGAACATTTGCAGTGGTGTTTATAGTCCAAGAATGACCACTGATGCAGGTGAAGGGATTCAAATGCGATGTGGCTTTAGCATACCTATTTCGCATTTACTTTTTTGGCTGTACAGCACTTGAGTGATTAATACTACATTGCACTTAAACTTAGTTGCACTTCATCCCTCAATAGTGTTTCTGTCTTAACTTAAACTCGCACTTGGTCACATTAGACACACCTGGTCAAATGATTCTAAATGCAAATCACAACAGCTCGCATGGCAGCAACTAATACTGATGCCAGAAGTCAGAGGGGAACGGCCAGAGTGGTTTGGGATGCTTGAAAGACCACACAGGGAGCCACTTTTGTTAGCTAAAAACTGGAACCTGAGGCTACAGACTGAACCACATTGGACAATAGAAGATCGGAAAAGTAGTGCATTTAGTTTTCATTTCTGCCCCAACTTTCAGATAGCGGGGCTAAACAATGGCCATGTCATGTTCAAAGTCACTTAAATCTCCTTTCTTCTTGATCCTGCTCTGCCTGAACAGGTTTGGAACATGTCTGTATGTCTAAATTGATTGAGTTGCTGTCATGTGATTGATTGACTGGATATTTGCATTTAGAATCATTAGAACATCGAATAATGTGGCTGGCAAGTGGATGCAGTAGGTATTTGGGCTGTGTGGAGTTCCACAGGGGTCTATCTTAGGACGCCCTTTTTTCCAATCAATTAATCCAAGTTATTACAAAGCAGAAAAGCTAATTGGTAAATTAAATTACCCCTGTATGAGTTCTGCTTTATAAATAAAACTGCCTTGCAAAAACTAATGTGAGCTCAATCCACAGGCAATAATCTCTTCACAAAACAGATCTCAAAACCTAACTAATTCACATGAAAATATTTCTTATAAAACACACAAATTGCAATTATCTTTTCACTCCTGAACATTCAAAGATATTTTTAAACATAGCCCCTAATAACACCTGATTATGTAACTATCCTTGCACACTTGGTACAAACAGTGCCCAATGTATGGTGCCTGTTGACAATATGAATGTCATGCGAAAATGTCTCTACATTACAGGGCTTTTGTGATGGACATAAGTTATATATTCAAATAAATCTCTGTGCAATAAAGTCTTAAGTCCCACTGTAGGACTTGGTGATGCAGTGAAAGTGCAGTCTCTGAACATGGACATCTGGTCCAGCTGAAGAAGGTGATGGAGAGGGGAAGACTTCTTATGTTCTATGGGGAAAAAAAAAGTTTTCATTAATTCACATGGACAATTTGCAATATATATATAGAGTATGATGACTATGGGAGAATATATATTTAAAAATGTTTATTACAAAACGAATCTTCACAACATTTACTGCAAAGTATTGCCCGCAGTGTCACCTTAGTAGCTTAATATGCTACTTGACGAGCTAATCTCTAACAAAGGATTTATTTAGCAAACCATAAGCAGACATTACCTACATGGCAAGAAAACACAAAACATTTATTTACTTATATATTATCACCCACAATATTTTAAAATGTTCTCTTTGGGAGTAGAAAAAGCTAAACTGTATTACACTGTATAATGATACAATATTAATTTTACCCCACTAACTTCCATTTTGTTACATATTAAATAAGTTATCATGACGGAGGCAATGTAGATATTCTGATGTTATTGCAATAGGTTTGCATAATATTGTGCAACCCTAGCAGGAAACAGAAGAACACCCTGGAGCGAAAAAGTTATCAAGGCATTTTTTCCAATCATAATAAAACATTTTACTAATAAATAACAAATAACGCCTTAATAATAATAACAATATGCAATGTAACAATACAAAAACACAAAAAATAATGTCACATTGAGAATGTTTTTTTAATCTAAGTTTTTTCCAAGGACCACATGAATGCAGTCTAAGTGCAGTGTTGTGTTACCATGGTGCATGTTGAATGGTTGCCTTTACATCATCTCCAACCTCTTTTTCATATTTTTATAGGTTTTATGATTTATGCTTTTGGCACACTTATGTAACCTACTGAGAAGACTATTTTTAATGCACTTTTTGCTCAGCTGTGTTCTCCTGCTCAGAAAACAACTAGAGGCTAATGTGTGGCATAAAATGTTAGTGGCAGCAAATTGGGAAAACTGCTGTGCTAGCTGGTCAAATCATAACCAGAATCTTTTATCAAAATTATCTTAATATTTTAATCACACAACTAAATTTCTAGTTTAAACATTTAAAAAGTGAAAGATTATGTGGGATTTTCTGATACGTCCTAGAGATGATAAATGTAAATGTGTAAAAAGAAAAAACTAAGATCACCTCAGTTTAGGATCATTTATTTAAATGACTATCATGAGCACTGTTGTCTAAGAATGCTAATTACTGAGACGTAACACTTTTTTACTTTGAGAATGCCATGCAAACCATTTTTTGGGATAATAGAACTAACTTAATTATTCGTTGACACATTTCTCAACAACTGTATATTGTACACCAGAGCCACTTCCTGCCTGACTTTTGACCGTGAACTTTTGCACTCGCTTCTTGCATGCCATCATTACACTGCTAACAGTCTGTCTTTAGGACGCTTATGCGACATGAAGCCTGAATGACCAGGAAATGTATACAATTTGATAAATGAGTTTTGAAATATGGATATAAATGAGTGTGGGCCTAGACTTGAAGTGGTGTGAGATTGGAGCCGGAGGTCTTAAAGTGAATAAAATCCTTCTATTCTGGTCTGTGGCCCCAGATGGTTTTCACAGCTCTTAGAGAAGGTCACACTGGGTTTGCTGTGGTTACATGATCAAAATAGCTTTGACCCTGATTTACAAAGTGATTTACAGTGATGAAACCAGTTCTAAAATATGTCTCTGAATCTGCATAACAGTGGAAAAGCTATGTTATGTTTAAACATTTTTATACAAAAAACTGCCACTGGCTAATGGCTTGGTGGATATTAAAGCTATAGTCATATCAAGTTAGCAGTATTGCAAGTTCTAACTCCTGTCTCCTTTCTGCCTACTTCACTCAAACCAACCCCATAAAAAACTTACCCCTTGTGCAATCTGGTCTTAGTGTAGTATTTTCTATAATGCTAAATTTTAAAGTACTACATGATAAGTTAACACAATTACTGTCATGACAGCAAAACAGCAAGAAAACCACTGACATGAGAATTATGCATCTGCTGTGTCTGCTTCAGCTTTCTCTGACTTCCTCTCACTGTCCAAAAACAAAGATAAGATGAATTGGTAAAACTACATGTCCCTAGATCAATGTAAGAGTTAAGTCATGTATTTGTCCACACCTCATGCCCAAATCAGCTCTTGCCCTGGGCCAAATCTTGAATCTTTTCTGGCCAAAATATTTAAAAATAAAGTAAATAAAACATACCAATCAATTCCAAATTCAGATATAATTTTTAATCTAGTTAAGCTTTAAGTGAAGTATTAAATTTATATGTGTCTAGAGTTTTGAAAAATGCTTGCACTGCAAAAATATGTGGGCAAATTGAATGCATGTTCAGAAACAGAGAAAGGGGAAGCAAAGCGATAGTAGCAAAAATATTGGTAATGTATTTAGGAAATGGGGAGAACTGTGGGGTCACATTGGTCCAACTCTGAACTCAGAGATACAAGTTTTAGGTTAGCACTATACAGGGAAGGATTTTTTTTATGCAGCTCTTTCCTTTCAAGTTTAAATTTACTTTTTAGCCTTTTAGCTGAACTTAACAGCAGTTCAGTGCTGATTATAGTTTTTATACATTTTTTTTTCTTTTTTGGTATTTTTTGGAATGTTTTGTTGCAAATTTAGCAAAACAAAAAAAAAATAATAATAAAAAATAAAATTTTGCAGATCAGCATTCCAAGGGAAAAATATTTGCATACACTAATCTCACTTAGAAATACTTACCAAATTTTAACTTGTCTTCAGCTTCTCCTTTGCAGACACCATTTTTGCTCCTCCTCTGTGCTCTTTAATGTCCTTTTTCACCTCAACATTCTCCTTCACCTCTTCCTCATCCTTCTGCTCCTCCTCGACCCCTCCAAGGACCACACTCTGCTTCACACTTACAGAAATCACCAGTGCTTGTATGATCCCGTATACCAACGCGAACTGAGCCAAGTACTCCCGAATCAAGCCCAACAGCCCCGCCATTCCAACCGCGGACACAAAAAACATAGCCATCCCATGAAACCATAGCCTCAGCGCTCCTTGGACACCCAAAATCTCCAGAACTATTTTGCTGGGAGTCGACACTGTCCACAGAAATCCTACTACAAACAGGTCAAAAAGGTGGCGCAGGAAATTGAAGCAGATGTCGTAATGCTCGGGGAGAATTTCCAATTTCCAGCTAGTGACAAAAAAACGGAACGGTGAAGTGATAGGTGGAGTTGGTGACGGGGGAGGTGTTCCGTAGATCTCACACTCTTGTCTATTTTGTTTGCTCTGTTTTACCCCTTCTGCTCTCTTTGGCCAGTAAATGTAATAAGTGGGAAGCAATTTGTTCCACCATCTAGGCTCAGTCTCCTGCTTCCCTGCTTTAAGTTCTTCTACCTCCATTGGCTGTATCTTCTCTGGTGCCTCCCAGAACTCCTCCACTGGACTGCTTTGGTCACTTTTGCGCGTCCACCCACCCCATATCCAAGACGTCCACCCTCTGTTATGACTTGGCTTCATTTCCTCTGCTATTACCGGCGTTGGGGGGTGCTGAGTCCCAGGCTTGCTGCCCCAGGAGCGGACCCACCCCCAGGCTTTGCCCACTACAGCTGTCATGGCTGATTTATTTTGCGAGCAGCAACTGTTAAGTTACTTCTTCTGCTTACTTTACTTGGCTCAATCAAATTAAGAAATGCTGGAATGTACTGGCAGTTGCTGAGAAAGTGGTAGTACTAGTTTGAAATTTAGGCCTGTGGAAAAACCTGAGGGTGTGGATGTGTAGTTCAGCTGAAATAAGGGGTAACTCCCCCTTTTACATTACACTCAATGCCCCCACTGAAACTTTTGATTTGCTTTCAAATGTACATAATAATTTTCATTTCCACTTTCACCCGTTCTTGGAACTTCCAGTTGTTTTTCACTTCTCATTGCTTTGGATGTCTCCTTAAAACAATGGTACTTTTTGTTAGCCAGCAGTAAAAACGCTAAAAGTTAAATTGCGGTTTAAAATTATAAACAAAAAACGTTTCTTAACAATTGTTGAGGTATCCTTCTCGTAGCTCCTCTCCAAAATACCTGCAATTAAAATAAAAGAAGATCAGAGAAAGTGGATTTCATTGTTATTTTGTCCATATAGTTACGATCTAACGTTACAGTCTCATAATTATTAACGTTCATGGTCAAACGATACAAATTCGCATTCGCCTGTAAAAACATGTGTATATTTTTGAAGTTTATAATTAAATACTGAGAATATTTGTAGATTTTTACGACTGTCCAACACAATAGCTAACGTACGTGAAGAGCTGAGAGCTCACCTTTAGCGACGTTAGCCGGAGTTTAGAGTGAAGCTAGCGTTAGCCTCCGCTGGCGTCAATTATCTCCGCACAAAACCTACTGTGGGTTTGTCCTGCGATACCCGGGTGTATCTAAAGGGATTAACGTCTTCTTTATATAATAGTAGATAAAACACAGGTGAGCGCGGAGGGAACAGCACAGGTCCTCCTCCTGTGGTTCCTCCGGATTGTTTTTCCTAATCACAGAACAAAGGCGAAGGAGGACTACCGGTCCCGAGCAGCCTTCAAAATAAAGTCACGCTAATTAGTACGAAGGGTTAAAATACACTGACAATCAGCTTCTTTTTAATTCTAAAACTGTCTGAGAGTACAGGATAATGCTGGTCATAGAAGATAACCTTCCAAGTGTTAGAGGTATAAAGTGGCTAGCTTCTTAACTTCATAAAAAGTTATCAAAATACTTTTATTTGAGAAATGGTGGAGGGATAATGGCCCAAATGTTTAAAATCTGTAAAGGACAGGGTGACCAGATGTCCCTATTTAATGGGGACAGTCCCAATTCCAGGCTCTTTGTTCCAAGTCCCACCACAAATCTGTAAAAACACTCATATGTCCCAGTTTCCAACAAACCACGTCCCACCTCAAAAAGTTCTAAAAGTGGGGCAAGATGTGCAATTTGGTGGGACAAGTGGACTCAAGAAATAAAGCTTTTGATTTACATATCTAGCTTTACTAACTTACTGAGATACAAGTTGATACAGTTTAGGATGATAGCCTTAAAACATTTGATGTTTTCACACATTTGCAAAGTAATGTCTTTACTCAGACTTTATTCATTGGAAAAAAGGTGGAACAGCAAAAAATCAAAGCTCACAAAAACAAGGGCAGCAACACACCAACCATATAGAATTCAACCAAGACAGGATACACACAAATATTTATTCTACATTTTAGGAATACTAACCATACCTTGTTGTTCTGAACTGGAAACTCTCTTTTTATAAAATCCATTGAGCACCAGTGGAAAAAAAGAGGGACATTATCTTAAGTGTGACAGACGCCTAAATGGCTGTGCAGTACAACCATAAGTGGGACAGGTGGTCACCCCAAGGCTACTTTATACAGTAGGCCTATTACCTAAGCTACATTACTTATTGACATTTTTTTCATTATGTGCTTTTATTTAATTGGAATGAATGAAAATTAAACCATAAGCTTCTTTTAATTTGGAAAAAAATAAAATAAAATCACAACATTGCACAATATAGGAATTGGATTGGGCCAAATATACAGAAATATTTAGTTAATGCATCCATGTATAATGGCAAGGCAAGGCAAGCTTATTTGTATAGCACAATTCATACACAGAGCAATTCAAAGTGCTTTACAGAAAAAAAGGCAAATTTAAAAGTACAAAACACAATTAAAACAATAAAATCAAATTTAAAGAGTATAATTAAGAATCAATTTAAAATTAAATTAAAAGAGAAGAGTGCAGATAAAACACTTTTAGTTGGCATATGCACAGTTAAAAAGAACAGTTTTAAGTCTGGACTTGAACATTGTCAGAGTAGAGGACTGTCTAACATCGTCAGGGAGACTGTTCCAGAGTTTAGCTGCAGAAAACTGAAACGCTGCTTCACCGAGTTAAGTCCTGACTCTGGGATCAGCAGAGACCTGTCCCTGAGGTTCTCAGAGTCTGAGATGGTTCATATGGGACCAACAGGTCAGAGATGTACTTTGGTGCTAAGCCATGGAGAGACTTGTACACAAGTAGAGCTGTTTTAAAGTCTATTCTCTGAGCAACAGGAAGCCAATGCAGAGACCTGAGGACAGGACTAATATGGTCGTATTTCCTGGTTTTGGTCAGGACCCGAGCAGCAGCGTTCTGGACATCCTGCAGCTGTCTTACAGCTCGCTTAGTGAGTCCAGTGAGCAGACCGTTACAGTAGTCTAACCTGCTGGAGATGAACGCATGAATAAGTCTCTCTAGGTCTGGTTTAGACAGTATACCTTTGATTCTGGCAATGTTTTTGAGAAGGTAAAATGCTGATGATGTTATAGATTTAATGTGACTGCTGAAGTTCAAGTCAGAGTCCATGATTATCCCGAGATTTCTAACCTGACTTGTAGGTTTTAGTGAAAGAGACTCGAGGTGACTACAGACACCTTGTCTTTGTTTCTGTGGCCAAAGATGATTATTTCAGTCTTGTCTGTGTTTAGCTGGAGAAAGTTGTTTCTCATCCACTCATTGATCTGTTGGATGCAGTGACAGAGTGAATCCACAGGTCCATATTCACCTGCTGTCAGTGAGATGTAAATCTGAGTGTCATCTGCATAATTGTGGTAGGATATGTTATTGCTGCTTATTAATTGGCCTAAAGGGAGCATGTAAAGATTGAACAAAAGAGGTCCCAGGATGGACCCCTGGGGCACCCCACAGGTCAGGGCCATTTGGTCTGAGACACAGTTACCGATTTCAACAAAATACTTCCTGTCTTCAAGATAGGACTTACACCATTTTAGGGCAGTACCAGAAATACCTACCCAGTCCTCTAATCTTTGTAACAGGATCACATGGTCAACTGTATCAAAAGCAGCACTCAGATCCAGCAGAACTAAGACAGAGACTTTGCCTGTGTCGGTGTTCAGGCGGATGTCATTAGTCACCTTGATAAGAGCAGTCTCAGTGCTGTGATGAGGCCTAAAACCTGACTAAAAATCAACAGCAGTTGTTCCGCAGAAGAAAGTAAGTTGTTGGTATACAACTTTCTCAAGGACTTTATCTAAGAACGGCAGGTTTGATATGGGCTGATAGTTGTTCAGTACTGTGGCATCAAGACTGCTCTTCTTTAGGAGAGGTTTGAGGACAGCAGTTTAAGGCCCTTGGAAATGTTCCAGATTCTAATGTTCCATTTGTGATTCATAATACTAGGACCCATCCTGAAAACATGCAATGCAGCCCACCGCCTAAACACCTTATGCCACTTATTTATCCAGTCTTAAATTGCGACATATTGGCAAACTTATTCTAATGTCCCATCTCATAAAGACATCCTAGAACACAACCATAGCCCTTTGTTTATAGCTCAAGGTCACAGATGAACATAACCATTTAACTCACATGGTTTATTTAAAAAATGCCATTAAAGCCTGCTTCTTCCGCCTCAAGAACTATAGCATTTACCAGTTGTCAAACTCTGATACAGGTAAAACTCCTGTTTCACTTTAGATCTTGAACCAGTAGCTAGATGTAATTTAGGCCTCTGGTTTAGTCCTACTTTTAGATGAGTTAATCTTTTAGTCTTTTAATTCCTTAAAGATGGCAGTTTAAAAGCCAAATATTTTGTAGTACTTCCTATAAAGATTAGGGAAGCACTGGCATACACCATTTCCATTTTAAAGAAACTCTGGATTGAAATGACAAACACATCCATATTTAAACCATTTATTTGTAATCTGCATGCTTCACACATTTAAAGACATTCAGGAAATCTGTACTCGAGCTCATGTGAGGCCACAAACAATTTTGAGGTCAAGTCTGTGTCATCCTTCATTTTGGCATTTGTAGGAGCTTAACTGGCCATTGTATTCTGCATCCCTACAACATTGTGAGACCTGAAAAGAGACAAACTAATTCAGTTTCAGAACACTATTACCAAAATGCTGTCATTTTAACTGCTAGAGTACTCAGTGCGCTGCGAGTAAGCTTCAGTTTACATCAGTCGAACCGAAAAACTGCATCATCATTGAACTCTGGACAGAAGTGATGCAGCTCTCATTTGGATTGCATTCAGCTATGTCTAGGTTAAAGTTAGTGAGTCAAACAGGGTGAAGAGGGACATCAAGTCCCATTAGTCCATTTTGATTCTAGGCTTCTATTAAAAGCAGAACTCCGTAACTTTTTTACCTTAAATAAACGGTTTCGGAGTCTGTGTGATTGTTAAATGAGTTGGCGTAAATTAAGCATGCGGCATCTCGCCCTAGTGTCTCTGGGCTGAAACTGACACTTGCAGTGAGTATTGCCAACCAGGAGTCGCAGAAGTCTCTGGCCTCGCGAGAAAGTGGCACATCCTGATTAGCAAAACAAGCTAGCAGTGGGTTTATTTTTCAGTTTTCTTCATGTCAGAGCAGCCAATTGGAAGAAAAAACTTGTACAGATATGCAGTGGGAAAAACAAAAGTAAAGACAAACAAGGGATCACACAGGAGTCAACTGTGCTTGAGTATTTACAATTGTGCTTTACTCTGAACTGTAGGGGGAGCTTTATAGAGGAAAGGCAAAAAAGTGAGCAGCGTTAATGAGTTCTACTTTAACTTTTTCCCAGAAGCCCAAATAAACATTTCATTACTCGTTAAAACAAAGAATCTCAGCATCTTTAATCAGAGTCAAAGCACTTTCCGATTTATAAAGCATAAACCTGGTCTATACCCAATTTCCTTCAATGTTAAAAGACTAATTTTTCAAAAATGTACACCTAAAAATTTGCAGTGCTTTTGCAATTGTGCAATCTTGCGCCGCAGTATAGCTAAAACATGTATACAAAGCAAGTACAACCTGCCTGGGCATTGTGCATTTCAGCCAGGACTTTGACAGTTCTGAATGTCTAATTTCCTATTAAAGATTTATTGCAATCCAAATGAAGCTACCGTTTTCAAAGACTTTTACTAAAGACTTACGAAGCCCTGGTTCTTCCTTTCTTCTTGAAGATCTAGAAACCAGCTTTTGACGCCACAGCCATAAAACTCCTAAAATAAAAAAATAAAGCAATAGTCTAAATGTGTCAAATTATAATGTTTTACAGTTATGACAAAGGATGTGGTCAGTGCACTGTGAAAAGACTTCATGTTTTTCAGAGACTCTAGTCTAAGAAATCATCAGCCCACATCCTGCAAAGTAAGCAGAAAGTCTTTGAAATACATTACCTTAAAGGGAAGGGTCACAGCCTGGACACCTAACAAAAAAAAAGCAATGTTAGGACCCCATTTTACTAAACTTTTGTGCACCGTTTCTAAATTCTGCTTACTCAGTGCACTGTGAAAGAGCTTCATAATATAATCAGAGACTCTAGTCTAATGAATCATCAAGGTAGCATTATCCCATTGAATGTTGGAGAGTCAGAACTTCCACACTCACCTCATGGCTCATGTACAGCAAGGTTTCCGCTTGTGGCAGTTACATCAGCCTGGATATTCAGTTCACATCCATGTTATTCTGTAAAAAACAAAACAAGCAATTTGAATACTTGAGTATATTTAACCTTTATTTGGGTAAAATGGTACATTTTTTACATTAGTGGCTTAGTATTTATACTTAACATCCAGCTAAATATTCAAATGTTACAGTATTGTACTAACGTGTTCAGAGCAGTAGCCAAATGATCCTAGCACTGTGTTTTGTTTTAATGTAGACAGCTGTTATAAAGAACATTTTAAGGGCGTGGCCTTGCCAATTCAAAGGTCCACTAGAAAGCACAGCAGAATACACTATAAATTTACTTTTTCAAACCATTACTACAGCAATAACAGCTTATTACTATAGTACAGTGGGTGTTTGAACACTTCTCGTTTTAGCGTTGAGTGATTCATTCAAATTTTAATTTCATGTAAAAATACCCCTACTAAACATGAGTGGGGAGGGCAAGGCAAGTTAAAACTTGAAAGTTACATTTTTGTCAATAAAAAATGCATTTAAAAGACTCCACATGAAAAAAAGACTTGGTAAATTGGTAAGGAATTAATCATAATGTAAAACTTTTTTTTTTACTCAAAGTAAAATTATGGCATGCTCAATAAAATTATTCAAAAGCCAATTTATTCAAGTTTTGAGACAAATACCACCTGAGCAAAAAACTGCTAAACTTGCCCCACTTTTCTCAGTCAAGACGTCAGTCTAGTACAGAGAAGTGAAGTATATTCACTGGGTTTCCAGTAATATTGTACACGAGTAGGCCAAATTCTGTTTCAAAATCTTTTGCTTTGATTTATAAGAAAAAAAACCTTATATGAAAAAGTTACATGTTATCCCAGTGTCAACCACTGCTCACCTTAACTGAAAACGCAGTCATCTCAACCACGCAACAGCAGATTTCCGCCACAATGTGCAAGGATGGAAAAGCCCATTTTTGGACCAATATAACCCGACATTTGTGCGTCAGCCCACTTCATCTTCATTTGCAAACGTCTGATGTGCAAAGTTTAGAACCCTCATTATTAAGCCTAAAAAAATAAAACACCACATGGTTAGTGGATCATGGCCTGTACCTACCATGTGCTGCAAAAGTTACTAGGAACAGACGATTGTGTTAATTTCCACAAAAATCCCTTTTCCCCACTCGTATAAATAACAAGGAGGATAGGTTTATAAACTACAATAAAAAGGATTGGAAAAAAATACAGGAATAAAAGACTTAAACTTACACTTGACACAGCTCCCTGAAACCACGTCGTTAAACAGGACAGAAAAGAGTCCGACTGTGGTTTATATAAGGGTCCTTCAAAGGACCGCGTGCTTTAGGCGTCTTAACAAATGCCTGTTTCATTTAGTCAGTTATAAAATAACACCGGTACTTTGAATTGTTATGTCTGAGTAACATTGTTAAACATATAAATAAATACAAATTTAGTTATTATATTATATTTAATGATTGTCAAATTTGTATAATTTTTGTTATTATTAGAATATATTAGAAAATTGCCAGAAATGGTACATCTTAAAATAAAAGAAAAAATAACAAGGCAATAGTTTCGTTTAAATAAACGTTTATATAATGCAAACTTATGTAAAAGACTCGCCACACACATCCATCCAAAGGCACGCGGAATCCACTTTGGCACGCCTGTTAGGGTGCCAGGTTGAGGGTGAAAGTTACCACTTTAGTGCTACTAGATTTTAATGGAATGCTCTGCTACGGATCTGGCAACAAAACCAAAGCCACTCTTACTGCTGTCGTCACCGAGGTCAGGTAGACAGAGCGAAGATGGCGACCGCCTACGAGAGATACAATTTGTAAGTACATGTACATATTGTATTTCTTCATTTTTTTAATTATTTGCTGTTATTGCTGTGTGTGCAGGATATGCTATGCTAGGAGTAGCGATGTGAGTGGTTAAAAGAAGGAGCTAGAGGAGCGTAGTTAGCGTCATGACACAGCGGCTGAAGTTCACTGACAAGCTCGGCTGGTAGAACGAGCCCCAGCCAAGTTTCAGTCCTCACTCATTCATTATGTACCACTAATATTGGCATCACAGTGTTGACTCAGTGTTGTGTAGCTGCCAAACCTCCTCAGCAGATGCTCACAGAAGATGTTTGTTCTGGGAAATGCCAACACACGTCAGCAAGTTACCATCAGAGTCAATACCAACACAGCCGCGGTTGTTTTTTTAAGTATTCGCCCTAAGAAAGTGAAGACTGTCCCACTGTGGACTTTTATAAACACGTTTAAGGGTTTGCAGTTGTTAGCTTCACTCCTGGTCCTTTAACACCAAACAAGGACTTAGAGCTTGTTCCATTTTATGTAATCTTGCTCATATGTTTTCATGCTGTGTTACCTTTATGGATTGTGGCATTCCTGACTTTTCGTACAACACCCCTTATCATAAGACTGAGCTACCCACGTGGACAGTTGTGCTGGCTAAACCTGCAGTGGCACAGCAGCAACCTCTTGTCACACCTGGAAACCGTGTAGTACCTGGAAACTGCAATACACAGGGAACTGGACTAGTATTTTACCCTGCACTACATGCTTGTAGCGCAGGGTTCTGTACAACATAAATATGTAAATGTGAATATAAGTAGCGGGTTTGGTTTGGTCGCACTAAACACAGGTTAGTGATAAGCAGTTTAAAACTAAAATCACATAAGTTAGGTATACTTTCTGCGCAGGGATTGATCTTCTCTTGATTTGACCCATTCTTCAATCCTGCTTGAAAATACTGACAATTATTTTTCCACAATTTAAAATAGTATATAATATATAGTATATAATATATAGTTTACCACAGGAGTATCAACTATGTCAAGTGTTGCCCCCGAATATTTTAATAGGCCTTATTAATTGGCTCAAATTAGCACAGGTAGTACTTTTTACTCCATGGTAAAGTAAAAAGTGACCAATTCCTCTTCTCCTACCAAAGCCATCCCTGCAGCTGCTACCTCTTATTGGCACTGCCTTGGGGGGGATTCTTGAGTGTAGCCAGGTCGCAATTATTATATTTACACAGCAGTTATGTATGGAGATATTTCTGCACATCAATAGCACCCTAACAAGCATTTTTGTGTGAGATGGACCTGGTATTAGGGAAGAAAAAATATGAATTAATGGTTGAAGGTGCCATTTGTGCCAGTCCCAAGCTTGGATAAAGAGTAAAACAGAGAAAAGAGTAGAGAAAAAGAGTCAAACTTATGCCAAAGTATATATTCAGCATGAAGACCTCTGAAGTAAAAAATCTGACTTGCTATTATGGCGAGGCAAAATATGTAAACTCTACTAGTGAGTGGCTCTCCTACCTTCACAACAGTGGAACTACACCCCCATTACTCTATCTAATGTTTGACCCTAATACAGTCCTTAAATTTGTGTCTAGAGAGACATTCATCTTTTACCACTTGAGCCTATCCCAGCTACTTTGGGCCTAAATTGGGAAGGACTGACAGCCTCTGGTCGCTTAGTCCATTAAACGGTCGGTGAGGTCTTTGTTGACTAATATTTTATTGGTCGATTAGTTGCATCCACTCTTTGCATCAGAAAAGCTGGTCTCATTTATTACTTGATAACTTTTATTTTTAATTTCATTTAAGATAGCAAAGATAGATTTTAGATCTTTTTACTGTGGGTTCTCTCCAGCTTCATCCCACTGCCCAAAGACGCACATGTGTCAAGAAGTAAATTGGTGACTCTAAATTGCCCCTAGTGAATGAATGTGAGAGTGAATGGTTGTCTGTCTCTGTGTCTTTGCCCTGTGACTAACTGGCACTGTTCAGGGTGTACCCCACCTAAGGCCTATTGTTACTGGGATAGGCTCCAGTCACTTGCGACTCCTCATGGGAATAAGCAGAAGAAGATGTATAAATGAATCTGAACTTGGAAACAGTAAACTCTATAGTATATTTTCTTCAAAGGTATACTCTAGAAAAACAAAAATAAAATGCATTATTAAAAAAAGGCATTACAAAGGCTAACATGGGTTACATACTACTCTCCTCTGATTACTGGTACAAGGTCACCCCACACATTCCAGTCTTCTCTTTAATTTGTTTTAACGCCACTTATTCCTGACTATATTGTGACTATGTACTGTATCCTATGTTAATAATGTAATGTTGGTTAGGACGTCTTGTCACCATACAGGAACAGTAAGTGCAGCCCTGTGTTGTTTGTGTATGTTTGATTAGCAGAGGCCAACAATAGCTTGTTTGTGTGGCTGTGGTACTAGTACTGTTAAGTGTTTGACTATAGCACTCTAAGCTCCAGACGTCATTCAGCAACGTGTCACATTTTTCTGCTGAATGGATTTAGAACTCATGGCCTAGGCTGTTGTTTTATATGTGTAGAGGTCAGCTTTCTCAACTTTCTTGCAGATTCAAAAGTGGGTTGTAAGCATGTTCTTAGTTTATTGAGATTTGTGTGACCAAAAAATAAGAATGTTTTGTGGAAAAATAAAATTGCTTCTAACAGTGATAATCAGGCATTGACTATTGACATGATTCATGTAGCCACTAACTTGCACTGATGGTGATGTAAATTTGATTTAAATCTGTATAAACCTCTCTAAACTTCTTTAAACACTTTTAAACACTTCCCCATACAATTGTATAGCGTTTCTAGACTGACCGGCTAATTCGTAACAATTCCTATTTGTGTAAAAAACATTTTTAGCTCGAATCATTTTATTCAGACCTACTTTTTACAGAACTAACACATTTTATTTATATAGCACTTGGGTCCTTAACAACCAGTTGGGAATCACGACTGCCAAACTCTTAAATCCAAAATAAACATAGGTGCACTGCGTATAGAATTTCTAATAGAATTTTCAGTAATTGTAGGTCATACCTAGACACGGTGGCGAAGTGGTTTGCACTCTAACCTCAGTGCGGGTTTGATTCCCAGACTGCATGTGTGAAATTTGCATGTTTTTCTCATGTTTGGGTGGGCTTTTTGCGGATGCTCTGGTTCCCCCATCAACCTAAAACATGCACAATAGGCTAATCCTCCAGGTTGGTACTCCTGACTAGGTTCCTGGCTCAAATCTGTAGAAGGGTCCCTGGGCACTGCACTGCTTTAGCCTTAGCTTTGCAAATTGGACATTTGGTTCCAAGGAATTCATATAAATGACAGACCTTTGAAAGCCAGGCATATATTTTTGGAGGTTATTGTTGTGCAAGCACTCTGTGTGTGTCACACGCTGTGTCACTGGATGATTCATAAGACCTTGGCATATTTTTTCAATTCATGAGACGGCTAAATATTTTTTTCACATTGCTAAAGAGTGAAGTTTGAATAGAATACAGCTTTCATATATTTCAGATATTTTCAATGCAACTCCCTTTGTAAGGTTACAGTGTATATGTTGTTTCTCAGGGCTGCAGTGTATCAGGAAAACATACAATATCTGATAACTAATGCAAGTGGAAGTAGCTTCCACTTGCATTAGTCTATCTAGGTCTGTGAAGACTCTCACTCATCCAGGGGAATTGCATCACAACAAAAGGTTCAAAGGCAGTCATCTGGACTTGATTTTTAGTCTATCTACTTTAACTGTTTGTTTGTCAAAAATATATCTGAGCAATATTTGGTAACTAGAAAAATCATAACTAAATTGCTATAGTCTCAACATTCTTAATATTAAACTCGAATCATCTTAAAAACATCAGGTTGTGTCAGTGGTTTGACTGCCCTTACAGCTTTAGTCCTTTGTGAGATGACTGTGACTCTGAGACTGGGCTACTGCTGAACATTGGACAGGTCCTAACTTGTCATTGTTACATGGATCTACTTTAGGCTTGTTAACCATTAACTTAATAGCAATGGCTACATCTACATGCAGAGCTTAGTCAGACTATGCCCAACTCACATTGAAGCAGAAGAGATAGACTCAATTAATAGATTAATACTGAACATCTTGTACTGGACTGTTAAACTATTCATTTGCATAGCAGCGGGAATCTTGAATTTGTGAATTGACAAACTTGGCTAATTCCATCTTGTGCTGCTCAGAGCTAAGTGTTTGCGTTTGACCTGTGGTGGTTTGGACCAATGGTGTTGCAGCACTGATAGTTATAGGCATTAAAATCAGTGCATTGCTCTATCTGGATAAACGTAAATAGTGCGAGGGATGTGCTTCATCCAGTGACTTGCTACTAATCTAAAGTACCTGCCCTTTGGAAACACTTTCTGTTCAAGCCCTTCAACACGTTTATACATTGCTTTTGAATTTACAATAAAAATGTTTTGTTCAACTGAACAACAAAGGCAGATTGTATCTTCTCAAAGTAGTGTGGTCTGTTGTGGTATTGTAGGCACACAACCCCAGAGAAGTTCTACATCGAGGCCTGTGATGAAGGTGCTGATGCTGTGCTGGCCATCGACAGGGTCTCCAATGAGATGACCCTCACAGGTAACCATACACAACTTCTCATTACACCAAATTGCTGTTGTTACATATACAATATATTTTAAATGACAATATCTAAATAAAATGTTTTGTTCTCAGGAAGGAACAACGTCCCACCATCGGCTGTCACCAGGCCCATCTGCGGCATCATGGGAACAATCCGGCTGGTGGCAGGTACTGTGGTGTACAGGAGGTTGTGTGTATTTGTGGTGTAAAGGCTGTGCAGTCTAAAAGAGGCTTTCCTCCCAGGGATGTACCTGATCATCATCACCAGGAAGAAGAACATCGGCAGTCTGATGGGCCACGCTGTGTGGAAGGCTGTCGACTTTGACATCATCTCTTATAAGAAGACTGTGCTGCATCTCTCAGAAATCCAGGTCAGAGAAAAAATACTAAAAATAGTTAAAGGTGTTCAGTGAGAGTCTGAATAACTCCTTAATAGAACTAATATAGAATGCAACATAATTGTCATATCTATCCAGTTTATAAAGTATTGATGGGGCTCCACAATATTGTCAGATTTCTGCAATATGCAACTGCTTGTGTTGCAATAATGGTATGGTATTCAGTGTGATATTAACAATTGGCAGTGTCAGAGTAACTGAATGAACTGGATGTATGCAATGCAGTGCCGGCCGGGATTGAGCAACTGACGTCCCACGTTTTTGTATGCTCTCAAAAGAGTATTAAACACCTTTCACCTTAGGGCTGAACAATTTAAAAAAAATATTTAATTGTGATTTTTCTTACAGCTATTGCCATTGCGATGGGATTTGCTATATATATATTTTTTAAATCAATGTTCAGTTTACAGTTTACAGCTTAACCATGTGATGGAGCATTAATACTTGAGAGAACACTAAAATATTCACTGCTAATCTAAAACAGGGAATCACATGCCTTTCAGATCATGTCTGTAAAGGTCTAAACTATAGCTGTAGCATGATTTATACACATTGGGACCCTATGGGGACAGGATATTTTGTTCTCTCCAGAGGCCATTATATCACCTGAATAATTGCTGCCTTTTCCATTTGCTCATTGTGACAATTCAGATTGTGATTTTGATTTGATTTTGATTAATTGTTCACTCCTACTTCACCTGTAAACCCGTGGAGGTCCCTTATTTTGAAGTCTGTCTCACAGTTCCACCATTTAGAATGCTCATTAGGAGACATGAGACGTGAAGGAAGTCAAAACTAATCTTGGCAATTTCTGCCCTGGGAGAACGTTGGAACAGAGAGAGCTGACTCACTCTCATCATCCTAATTATCCTGCTATTTTTGACTGGATAATTTTAGTTTGACACCAGGAGCAATCACAAAACAGCTTGACTTTTGAGACATTGTATTTTCTCCAAACAGTAGGAGCTGGTGTGAAAGCTGTCTCGTCTAGTCAGAGTTCTTATGTTACAGACTGAAATCATGCTGTGTAATTTCCCTAATGTAGACAGTGCATTATTAATCCAATGCTCTCTGTGTTAGTGCTCTATTTTGGTTCAATAAAAGATTCAAGAATAGCTCAAAGCAGTGTCAAAAGGCAGTAAGTTGATTTAGCAGATGGAGTGAGTGAACAATGTAAGGATAGAAGAGTAAAGCTGACTTCATGCTCTGAGCTAACTGGCTTAGGGAACATCCTATTAGCACTGCAGAGCTCAAAAATCACGTTATGTTTACTGATGCAGGTTGCAGGATGACTTCCTCATAACCTCAGTAAACTAGGTGTTACAACAGATATTAACATTTTGATTACATATATCATGTCAGCTACACAGTAGGGGCAGGTTCTAACCTAGAGTTGTGAGAAAAGTTGTGTTGAGGGCTGTGTAAAATATACTGCATATTTATTGTTTTTACTCGTTTAACAATCAAAGCCAGTGACGTGCGGTCAGTCAACACCAGAAGTATATAGTATTAATAAAGTTAATACAAATATTTTACATAGTGATCTGTGTCATCAGGGCCAATTTCTTCATCACATTCTTATCATTTTAATATGTTTTATAGTCAAAATAGGCAAATTCCCTATTTCTTGTTGATATGGTGTAAAGACGTGAAGTGAACTCAGGCTAAGCTAAAAAAAAAAAAAAAATACCTAGAGGATTTTTTTTTTTTTGGTTCAAAGTTAAGAAAATACTGGTTGCATTTAATTTCTACTCTGTGTGTTCAGTTCCTAGAAAAAATCAAGAGGGACTGTTGGCCCTTGGATCTTTTCACATTTTCCAAGCTGGCCCTCTCTGAAACATGTTTGGACACCCCTGGACTAAAGGAATCATTAAAAATAAAAACTTACAACAGTCGGGCAAATCATTAGACATTGTTTATTTGATAAAATACACCACTACACTACACACCTTCAGCTTATTTGGTGGAGTGTTCGTTTGGCAAGTGGGAGACCCTAGTACGAGACTTTGTCGCCCCACTTTTTTTTCAGTTTAGCGTGGTTCCCTCGTTGGAAAATAAATCAATCGTACATTATTTTTCACCAAATATTTGTGTCTAAAGAAAATACACAAACCTATCAGAGTCCAAGCTGCTAACATGTAGGAAGCTGTATCGACTATAAAGCTACAGTATGTGTGAGGATCTCACAGTGAAACAGTGTGTCTCACCGCACATCTCTGGGTGCAACAAAATTTAAAAGTCAGTGTCTTTAATGCAATGAATGAAAATAAGTTAAAAATATTTAAATATAATCTATCCCCTTTCCTTGGAAAGGAAGGCACTTAAATGTCACAGATCAGGTCATACTTACACATCACTCCTCTTGTGTGAATGCTAATAAAATATGATTTTGTATAACTGTTGATAAAATGTTTAGAAATAAAGTTCTGAACGCAGTCAAAAGACTTTAAAAGTCATTTTCATGTGGCAACCAACTAATGGAAAGCACATGACAATCCCTGGACTCCACCCCTCTCATTGTAACATATAGCATCTCTTTCAAAATCAGTTGGAAAGTCTGTTATTGACTATACGTCTTTCCAGTTGCATTTAAAGGGGGATTAATTTGCATCCATTTATTTCTCCTGGAAATCCATCTGCAATCTACAGGGACCAGACTAGTTCTCTAGTATATAAATAGACAGAAAATGTCCAGCCTCAATATGGTACTAAATAATATGGACTTAATGTGCTTAGAATTATAGTGCAGTCTAAATATTATACTGAAATATAACTTATTTTTCTGGCTTGACCAGATAAAATTAGGGTTGCAAAGGGGTGGAAAATATTCCGGTAAATTTCCAGAAATTTTCTGGAAGTTAAGCTTGGAAATTTTGGGAATTTTCAAATTTGGAAACCATATAGAAATAAATAAAAAAAACATTATAATCCACCACAGATATAAGCTATATTGCTAATAAGCAAATTAAACTTTTGGTACAAAGGCAAATACAATTCTGCAATTATATTTCAATTCAAACTACAACAGAGTTGTCCTCAGTACACAGCAAACACCCACCTGTTTTATAGAGGCACAGTCAAACAGAATGTCAATTGTGCAAAAGACAGAACATGAGCTGAGCTGACACAGTTTAATCAGTGGAAAAATTAGTCTGCTCAAAAAAATGGCACCACCCCTAGTGGCCAGCCTGGGAACTGCAGCCAAACTAGTGATGATAGGCCTGTCACCAGAACAGATGTAGATCATTAATTATGCATGATGTTGTCACAAATGTATTGATAGCTGTAAAGAATTATGATGCTCAATATTGTGCCCCCAAAATATCACAATATACCACAAACATTTTTACAACCCTAATAGTTGAGCTAACCAGAAATATGGAGTCTGCAGTATTGAGTTTGGTAGTGTTGTAGAGATCAGCTGTGCATGTGATAGTAGCATACAGAGTGCATAGAAGTGTATGTCAAACAGGTTACTACATGTACCACATGTACATGTGACTGAGGAATAACACAGATATTGAAGTGTATTTGTGTTTTTCATGCTATAGTATATCGCCCTGTCAGGGGACAGCTTTGAATTGTGTAAGTTTCCAATTTATTCCCATAAATTCCCATCAATTCCCATTTATTCCCATGGAAAATTTCCCACTTTGAAAATTCCCGGAATTTCGCAACCCTACAGGTAATAAAGGACATTTTCAATCTGCAGAAGCGTTGTTCAAGTTAATTGAACTGAACAGGATTTCTGCTTATGGCGTCTGGCAGATTCTCTTGCACTGTGGCATTTGTGTCTAGTTTTTAAGCATAGTTTGTGCTCACATGTACTTTTTCCTCAGTGTGTAAAATGTGCAGACACTGACAAATTTGTGGAAAGTATAAGTCTGGTTGTGTCCTGTTTTAGTCCCAGGAGAATAAGACCTTCCTGTCCATGATCAACAATGTGCTGAATACAGACGGTTACTACTTCTGCACCGACTTTGACCTCACACACACTCTGCAGCGACTGGCCAACACCAGCCCGGACTTCCAGGAGATGAGCCTGCTGGAGAGGGTGAGGTCAACACTTCATACCCTGTGCATAGTATTTACACAAAAAATGTAATGATTCAACAACTAGTTAAAAATTATACAAAAAAAAAAAAAAACTAGTTTAAATGACAAATCTTGTTTAAATGTAACACAAAAATTCCTAAAATCGATAGGATCACATTTGTCTGTGTATATCATTTTGTACTGATATAAACTTCTTGTAAGGTGCTGATACGATTTGATACAAGGCAATGCGTATTGATATAGTTGGATTGTAGAAAAAAAAGCATACATAGTAGTAGTCAATGAATCGTTACACAGACAACTAAATTGTCCTTTTTTATTAAAGGAATGTTTCAGCTGCCCTGTTTCCTCTGGGTTTGTTCAGAAACCACAGTATATCCTTGCAGGGGTACCATAGGTTCTTATAGGCTGTTGAAAGCATGGTGAGGTTTTGAAATTAAACCTGACATTTTCACATCAGATGTGACCAAAACCACACACTACCCCTTCAAATTTCTGAATGAAAGCAGCACATCTGTAGTAAATACATTGTGCTTTTGCAGCTGTAATACTAACAAAATTCCTTTATTTTCAGGCGGATCAAAGATTTGTGTGGAATGGAAACCTCCTAAGAGAACTAGCCGCACAGCCAGAGGTAAATATGACCCACTAATTAATGGTAATACATTTTTTAAAGGTTGTAACATTTAATTTCTTATTTAGCTTCACAGGTTCGCACTGCCTGTTGTCCATGGATGTATCCTTTTCACATAAGAAAATAGTATGTTTGGTATTTTAAAGTTATAATATAGAGATAATTCTTTGACTGTCACTGTCCAGTTATTTTTATGAAGCCATGCCGCATAAATGGTAAAGTCTTTGAGTGGATCCTCATTTCCAGGAGGAGCTGTTTCAGAGCTGGAGTCAGATACTACGTCAGAGGTAAAATAAATCTCAGTTCTACTGCCCCTACAGCCTAGAGTTAGATCTTCCAGTTATGTTGCTGGGTATAACTGCTTATGTGGTTCATTCATTATCTAAAGGGCAAGTAAAAGGCATCAGGATAAGTCTGCATGGCACACAAAAAAGTGACTCCACCCCTAATCTTAAGTAGTCATAGCAGTTTCTTATGATAGGCTATTTCCATTGTTGCATGTTGTCTCTATGTAGTTTACTATACAGAAATTTTGCACTACTTTTTTTTTTTTTTTTAACCATGATGTGCTCATAATTTTGGAGACTGTAGTGCAGTAGTACCCAACCTTGCGTACCCCCTGGGCTTTTTGTCATATCATGACCACCTCCTCACTCGTACATGTATGTTGATATTTCTTCAGCAAGTGGTTATACAGGGTTTCCGCAGAGCATTAAAATGCATTAAGTGTCATTAAATTGATTTTGTGAAAATTAAGGCTTTATATGGCTTGCCTGGAAATTCCAGACTCACCGCTGTACCAGCTGATGAGTCTGGTCGCCATAGAATCAATTCGATTTCTAGCGCGGAGCAAACAGGCAGCGGAGTTAGCCAATCAGAAAATGGCGGACATGACGTTAACAAAGCGACAAGAAAGTAAGCAACGCGAAAACATTTTTTTTTTTTTATAAAGGCTTCTAGTGCTGCAAGCTGCTGTGGTTTTAATGACTCGATATGTTTGTGGTAATTTAAAAGGGAATTTACCGCTGAATGAAACAAACTCGGCTCCTCAGTGCGCCACCTTGATTGTTGTTGTTGCGGACGCTGCTCGTGAAGAACACGTGACTTAAATAAGCGAATCAAAATGCACGGTACGGTTGGGATTTGAGGAAACCACTGCGGACGGCGTGGTGACCAGACTGATATGTCTCTGTAGAATAATACAGAAACATATCAGTATGGATTTTCCAGGCAATTATATGGCATTAAAAAGCATTAAATCTGATTCCAACAGGCATTAAAAATGGTTTGGTAGTAAAACTGTTCACATTATTGGTTTTATTTGTGAATATAAATATGTATATATAAATAATAATTTACCTTTTTAGTAGCCTTACACAAGCATGATAGATGGAAATGAGTTTGTTTCCAGTGGGACCAAGTTACCCAAACATCAGATGTTTGACATTCAACATTATTGGTGCTTTATGACCTGTATTTTACAATAATTGCAAATACATTTTGACAGTTTAAGCTGCCACAATTGTATGTTTGTGGTATTAAAAATTGCATTTAAAAACATTAAATGAGACTTGTGGAAACCTGCAGGAACCCTGTCATACAAAGCAACTGTGTATTAGTAAAAGACATTTTAGACTCTAAATACTAATTGTCCTGCATTTTTCTAAACTCAAATTCAAGATAAAAAAAATAAATAAAATTGTAATAATCTGCCTGCCTTTAAAATAAAAATATAAAATAGTTGAAAATAAATGTTGAAATTTATGTTCAAATAAATGTAAAAAATAAAGGATCATCTTAATTTCATAATTAATTTACTACAAAAAACAAATTATTTGAATGACTCCCCTTTGAAACAAACGATTAAGTTTAAAAAAGTGATTAAGATAAAAAAACAAAACATACTGTTCAATTAATATTCTTTAACAGTTTCACCTCTTTTCATCAGTGAGATACTTGAAAAGATATGAAATATGAAAAGATTGCAACTATATTTTTATCATATTGGAAATAAATTATGAAATAATTCCACCACGAGCCTCTTGCAAAGTGCTTGTGTACCCCTAAGGGTCCCTGTACCACTGGTTGTTAAACACATCTATGTAGTATCGCTACAGTACCCTTGCAGCCTCTGGGTGGCTCTGTTATTTTATCTATTAACCTATACTGTAAATACAGCTCTGTCTAGTGTAACTGGAGAGGAAATTTAATTTGTTCAGGAAATACTTAATTTTAACAGTTATTGAGCCAAAGTTAAAAAAATATATATATATGGGGTGATACAAAAGGCATTGGTTAATCAATTGAATTTCTCCTTTATGAAGTGTAATTGAATTAAGCTTTATTATATGCTACTATTAATGCTTGTGATGTTTTACTGAAACTCCTGGATGTGTCCTTTGTGCCTCACAGGCATCGACTCCGAAGGCCACGCTGCCAACTTTGTGGAGACAGAGCAGATAGTTTTGTATGAAGGTTCAAAGGCCTCTTTTGTACAGGCAAGTACTCACATCATGATCTTACACATTTCTTTTGCATTAATTGAAATACCAAATATTTGATCAAAAATTGTACTGCTGTACATCTTATATCTTGCAGACACGAGGGTCCATGCCTTTTTACTGGAGTCAGAGGCCCAATCTGAAATACAAACCTAAACCTATCATCAGCAAAACTATCAAACATGTAAGAGCTTGATTCTTTTTTTGTAATTAGGATTAATTAAGTATACATACTAACCACTTTTGTGTGTACAGTTGGACGGCTTCCAGAGACATTTTGATTCTCAAGTTCTCATTTATGGAAAACAAACTATTCTAAACCTGGTAAGAATTCTTAAAATTCAAAAGTGTAAAATGAGTATCCAGCTGTTGTAACTGCATGGGTTGTTTGATCATATTCAGGTGAACCAGAAGGGATCAGAGAAGCCTCTAGAGCAAGCTTTTGCTAAAATGACTTCTGAAATGGGCAACGGTTTGCTCAAGTAAGTGTCATTCTGCATCGTCCAATAAGATTAACACATGCTACCTCTGTCATTGAACGACAATTACAACTTTTCTAGCAAAAGGAGAGACAAACATTAGCTTTAATTGACAAAATAAAGTCCAAAGAGTCCCAAATATGCATCTTGTGCAACTTTGGTACCCACTTGGCTTTTGGTTCAAACAGTGGGATAATGCTTAAGCAAAACACTGCAGTAGGTTGATGGAAAGAGAATTCTTACTCTTGGCCTATTTTAAGAGGGAACTAGGGCTGGGTATTTGTAAGAATCTGAATCATGATACGATGATATATTATAATACTGTAACAAAGGCAATATACTACTAACAAGTCCAATAAGTTCTCAAAATAAGCAACAAAATGAAAGTGCTGTTAGAATTAATTCTAAATAAAATATACAAATATTGTCAATATTCAGATCTTAAAGTTTTTTACAAGATATTTTTATAGTAGACACAGCCTTTTTTGATGTCAATACAGTATCGCCAAATAAAATATTCTGATATTTTCTTACACCCCAGAAGAAACAATGGTAAATGTGCCCTTCTTAAACACAAAGCAAAATGCAATTTTTTTTACAGTTTCTTATTTTTTTATCTGATGGGAAAAATAGAAATAGAAAAATATTACACCTTACATTGTCTACACCTTACATTGTCTAAAATTAATAACGCCTATACATCCACCCTCCATAGACTTCATTTATTAAGAAAATATAATTTTTATTGCAGTCCTTTCAAGTAACAAGCTTGTTTAAATACTAAAAATGTAAAAAATATGCATTTGTCTTTCATTCTTTCCATCTGTGTGACTGTGTTTGTCACTGTGCTCTTTGCAAATATTTAAGTTGAAAAATGTAAAACAGTTTGCACATTTGAGCATAAAAATGAATGTAGAAAAGGAGAGGTTATTCTATTTTACAGTGTCAGATGTGGTTAATTTACCATGCATGTTTGGCATATTATGTTTTTATCTAACAGTATCTCTCTGACTTTCTTCTCCAGTTACATGGCCTTTGACTTCCACAAAGAGTGCAGTCACATGAGATGGGACCGGTTACAGATCCTGGTGGATGCTGTGGCAGAAACACAAGAGGAATATGGGTAACCTTTATTTGATCTGTTTAAAGCATCGCTAATACATAATGATCAGAAAAAGAACAAACTTCTCTTTTTGCTGGCAGATTCTTCATGGTGAACGCAGACGGTAGAACGTTATCCCAGCAGAAAGGAGTGTTCCGTAGTAACTGTATGGACTGTCTGGACCGGACCAATGTCATTCAGAGTCTACTGGCCCGGCGCTCCCTTCAGACACAGCTTCAGGTACTATAGACAGGGTTTCTGCTAGGCCTTAAAAACTCTTAAAAAAAAGAGTCTTAAATTTAAAAATCTGAATTCAAGGCCTTAAAAAGTCTTACATTTGCTGAGATGTGGAGTCTTAAATATGTTTAAATATTTTTGCCTAATATGACCCCTTTAAATATGTCACATACTTTTAATGTAAAAACCTGCGTTCACAGCTTATTCTAAAATGCCCATTTAAATTCTGAAAGTCGTATTACTGTCGCCAATATGAGAGCTCAGATTTTTTCTTACCAAGAATAAAATGCTTTGCTGCACTCACTGTCATCAATAGTCACGAATAACAGCGCGGCAGCGTTTATGACCCAGCTTTTTGTGCAAATCTTAAATTCATGATCATGATTCATGATCAGCGACACTTTTATTGGTTGAGTCCATGCTCTTTCCATTCTTCTTTCAATTCCAGTGCTGGCTCACACCACAAAAGCAGAAAAAAGAAAACCAGACTAAAAAAGAGAAGCAAAACACAAATATTTGACATTGAAAAAATAAAACATGAGTATATAAAAGTAGAAGAAACTGAAACTTTTTTTCACATTCTTAACCCTCAGGCCCCCCTGAAATTCTAAAATTCATCTATTAATAATCATCAAATTTCATCACCTAGCATAAGAAATGCCGAAATGAGAGCAAAAAATATATTTGAAAAGCCCTAAAAGGAGCCAGGGGGCTGAGGGTAAAAATAATTAACATGAGTTTTAGCCCTTTTTTGAAAGATTTTCTGCTCTTTTTTTCAAAATCTGTTTTAGGACTAATCAGTGACCTGTCCAGGGCCGGTAATTCCTGCTCTAACAAAAAAATACTTTGCATCATTAAATAATAACTAATGCATGTTTTATTTACAAATATGTTAGAGTTAAACAAACTGGCATTTAGAGGGTTAAAAACATAAAAATGAATTCACTTTTGTTATGTATGATGAAGACAGGGGTTAATGATCAAAAAACAAAAAATTTCAGAAGGGTCTGAGGGTTAAAAACTTTGGTAGTCGGCCTTTAACAGCCTTTAATTAAGCTAGTATAGTCCTGATTGAGCTGTGCAAGTAAACACAATGATTGTGAACAACCTAATGCTAACATGTTTGTGTCTACAGAGGATGGGTGTTCTGAACGTGGGCCAGAGGATCGAAGAGCAGGCTGAATTTGAGAAAATCTACAAGAATGGTGAGTACTATTATCCGACTGCCAGCATGATCCGCTGTGTGATCATCCTCTGACCATTTTGTTCTGACCCTGTGCTTCCTAACCAGCATGGGCCGACAACGCCAATGCATGTGCTGTGCAGTATGCAGGGACCGGGGCCCTCAAAACAGACTTCACAAGGTACCTACATACCTTATTACCCAAGAGTTGACTTAAAACAATGACACTTTTGGTTGATTTGGTGATTGACTAAAAAATGTCTTCCTGCAGGACGGGGAAGAGGACCCAGTGGGGTTTGCTGATGGATGGCTGGAATTCCATGATCCGTTACTACAAAAACAACTTCTCTGATGGCTTTAGACAAGTATGCCATGACAACGCATTTTCCACTTCTTCAAAATCAGAGCAGTGTGGCAATAATTATCGCTAAACACATTTGCTTTTTTTTCTTCTTGTCATCCCTGTCAAAACCACAACATCTCTGCACACAGAAGTAGACAAAGTAAACTCTCACATGGCCTGACAAAATGTCACATTATGTTGACATCAGCCTAAATTAAAACAATATGAATAGGTTTAATGTTTGGCAGATCAATAGCCAGTTAAACCCAATCAAATGGTAATGCTAACAAAAAAGTCAAATAAGTTGAGGACCAAACCCTATTTTCTAATACTCACCTAAGGAACTGACTAAAATATACATCTCCCTGAATATAGTCCTATTAAAACATTTTGTATAGTTCTTTTAAGCAAAGTTTACTTTCCTAGTTGGGAGTCACGTGCGAGAAGAGCAGGCACTGCTTTCTTAGGCTTCAGGTTTTTAAGTTTTGCATAGACAGTGAAAATAGACAGTGGATCTCAAAATGTGGTACACAGGCCGATTGAGATGGTACTCTTCTGGTTCTGTTTATTTTACAAGCTGTTTTATTCCAATTTTTGTTCTGCTCTGATTGAGGATTAAATTTGATTGTAGACCACTGCATTGTCCTGGCTTGAGCACATCCTAGCCCTCTTGTTTAGTCTTGGTTTAGTCCTTGGTTTGTTCTTAATTAGTAATCCTCATTTTAGCCCATTAAAGCTATTTTGAAAGCCAAATATATCTGAGGTGGTACTTGGAGTGAGAATTTTGACTGGCACAGGGTATCATTAAGTCCCCGCATTGTATTTCTCTCAAACTGAGCCTGTTATTGAGTATGCCTATCAGACCGCACTAAGGAAAGACAAAACCCCTTTTGTAAGCCTTGTTAAAAGTTGTAGAAGTTGTCATGTAGTGACATCTGTTGCTTTCAGGACTCCATTGACCTGTTCTTGGGTAACTATGCTCTGGATGAGAGTGATGGACCTACTCCTCTTCGAGAGCAGAAGGACTGGAAGTTCCTCACGGTCAGTTTTAATAAGTTTTTTACATTTTTAGTAGTGCAACATATCATTATACTTGTGTGAATAATTTTCTCTCTAATACCACTCTTCTCTCTACAGCTGCCCATCATCATGCTGGTGGCATTCTCCATGTGCATTGTGTGTCTTCTCATGGCTGGTATGTACAATGGTCAACAAAGTCTCTTTAGGGTAATGTTACTGAAAAATGTCAATCAATAAGGAAGTCCAATTAAGGAAGTCTGTGGCCACTGAATGTAGGGGTGTGGGGCAAATGTGACCATTCAAGATAATTATGTACCGTTCACATAGTGTAGCGACTGCACCTTATTCTCAAACTAATATTTTTTACCTTTGCCTAAAAGTTTCTATCTACCTGCCTTTTTCTTCTTGCAAATGTAGAACTTTTATGTATAACAATTGCTCATTATATTTCTGCTAGGTCACATACATGCATACACACACACCATAATTCTTGCCCTCATGGTGTGAGTTCATGTTCTATTGCTATGAGTGTTAGTCGTTCTCAAAGCCAGGGGTGTCCGAACATTGGGCCAGGGACAAGTTTTATTGGCCCACAGGCTTTTTCTTAACTTTCCCAAAGTGAGGTCTTTAAGGTTTATTTATATGTCTCCCTAGGGAGAAATTTGTCTTAGTGCAAGGGCCAGCTACATAAACAAATTCAAACATCAAAGACACAATTTAGACAACACAACAGATAATCCACCCATGTGCAATATGAACAATAAATTTAAAGCATGACATATTTACACACTGTCTATTTCATTTCAAATTGCCACAGGTAGTACATTTCACTGCAAGGTAGAAAGTGCAATTGGTCCTGGCATTAAGGAAGAACATTTTTAATTTGTGGTTTTTAGGGCCAAAAACTTTCAGCTATACTTTGTGCCAGTCTCAAAGAGAAGGGCATCTGGAGTAAAACCTGTGCCAAAGTATTCATGTGAATGATTCCTTAGCATATATTATTCAGTATGTGGCCCTCAATGAAAAAAAGCTTGGACACTAAAGCAATTGAAGCCAATTGAGCATAAAATTCACTGCCTAGTCAAAAAAACACAGAGGATGAAGAATTTAATGTTTTTTTTTTTTTTTTGTAATTACAGAAAAACAAAAACATAAGTAATTTTCTCTTAAAATAAATAAAGGCAAAAACTAATGCTGCATTGATATGGTCCTCGGATGCTCGTCTTTTTGTGATGAGAAGTGATTTTTCCGACTTGGTTTTGTTTATGCGCTTTTATCTTGGAAAGTCAGTATATTAAAGTCACTGCTTAAAGACCAGCATGTTTAATACAGCAAACTAGTCAGATTAACGTTTGCCTTCTCATCACTGAAAAGAGCCTGGCATTTAAGGGTAAAATATCAAATTAATGATGAAAATTGGCATTTCTAACGCAGTTATTGCTCATATGTTCTTATGGTAAACTCATTATGAACACCGTTTATGTCCTTAAAGCATATGACGTCACGAAAGTTGGGCAGCCGAGTGAGCAGGCTTACATGTGCATGTTACAACTCTGAGAAACATTTTCCAGAGTTTCCAAGGACCACATGAACACTGCATAATTATCAGACCTTGGTTAATTGACCATCAACAAATGTTCCGAGCTCTATAAAAGTTTGTTTTCTCTAAAAATTTCTGCAGTTCGCATTTAGGTGCGAGGTAAAACAATGTCCAGAGGGAATGATATAAAAAAGCAATTAATGCTGCACAACTATCCAGAAAAAGTTATCTCCTTTCCTAACAATGAGAGGTGATTATTTTCTAAAGGTAGGTATCCCAGCAAATTCACCCGGGGTCAAATTGGGCAATGAAAACTTTAGCCAGGAGAAATCATTGCTGTTTCAAAATATAAATGGACCATTGTTCTCCACCACAATGTGAGAGAAGTAAACCAATACTTACCAATACAAAGATGTTGTATTCCATTCTTTTTTTTCACATCTCAAGAACAGCTTAGTTCAATATTTTTGTAAGATAACTTTGGGAATGTGTTTGCTAGAAAATGGAATCAACAGGGAGTTAAAGGGGGTATATTGTGCTTTTTTTTGTATGTTCTTAAACCAATCTTGGTCAGCTCTAGAACAGCATTGCACATTTTACAACCTTTAAAAACATTATCTGAATAAAAGAAAATGTTCATTAATGTTCAATAAATACACTATTGGTGCTATACAGAAACAGGAGAGGACGCCAGCAGATGCAGCTCTGTTACATTCTTTTGAACAAAAATGGGGGGCTTGGGTGCTGTTTACTTAAACTTTTTGTATGCCATTTTACTAGAAAAAATGAAAAAAGGTAGAAACAGGGCTGTACACTGTTTTTTGGATAAATGAATGAGAGGAGACTGAATGCAGAGGGTTTGTTGATTGGTCAGTGCTTCCTGTAGTAGGAGGGGGTACGTCGGAGGGTGGGGGTAAGGAGGAATGAGCCATTTGGAGCTCACAGAGCGGCAATGCCAGAGAATACAGGATTACTCAAACAGGCGTGAATGAAACAAAATGCAAGTCCAGGTTTGTTTTTGACGAGGGAACATTATAACATGGTAGAAAACTCTGAAAACTCAATTTTGCATAATGTAGCCAATTTAAGCTATTTATGTAATGTAATGCTGCCAGTCATAGAATAAGCCAAATGTTTGTTGTCCTCCAGGTGACACATGGACAGAGACCCTGGCCTACGTGATGTTCTGGGGAGCCGCCAGCACCATCACCGCAGCCATCATCCTGTACAACGGCCAGGACTTCGTGGACTCACCCAAGCTGGTGCATAAGGAGAAGCTGGACTGAAGTTTGTGTGTGCCTGTGTGAGTGACTGTGTATGAGAGCAGAGCTGGGCTGGGCCGGCTCCGTCTTCATCCTCTGCACCCTCCTCTTCCTCCTCCAGGCTGATCTGATCCTCTGTACTGCCCTCCATAAATATTTACTGTCAGGTCCGCACACTCCTGGTCATTTAGATGTATCACCTTCGCACTAGAGGTGGGCAATCTCCCAAACTTGCTTCAAGATCGAGCTCAGTTTGACTGACAAGATAGTTTTTAGGAATATCTTTTGTATATTAACATGAATTAAATGTCATAATTCATCTTCTACCAATTATTACGATTGTCCTGTTACATTTACAAAGGATTGCTCACTTCTAGCTCTCAATATATCTGGACTTTCTTTTTATTTTTAATCACAAGTTATACAGATAATTTGTCAACACAGTCGTTTCAGACTTTATTTTCGATTTTGACCACATTTTAGAAATTGTGGCTGTCCTGTCACCTATACAGCATGCATTTTTTTCTACATTTTTTGCTGCAGTGCCCAGAGTAGCCACTGGTGCATTTGACAGCAAAGTGCCCCATCCTAGTAATCGCACTCCCATAACTGCTACTAATCAGCTCACATTTTAACCATGGTACAAATACAAAAAATATTTTACCAGCCTTCTTCTACTCACAATATGCAGCCAGCGACTAATTACTTACTGTGACCTAGCTGTACATGGAGTGAGAACGCTGTCAGCTTGTAAACAAGAGGCTAAACTGCAGCATAATATATAGGGCCGGGATGATATACTGATGTCACGATACAATACGATACAATAGTGTTGCGTTTTTTTTGGTACAGATAAGATTCATATTGCAATTTCGATATCGCGATACAACAAGTATTGTAATTTGATAGTGTCAGTTATTGCCATCATTTCTCTTCTTCAGATTTTAACTCAGTAACTTTTTTGCCTTAAATAAACAACTTGGGAGTCTATGTCACGTGGTGAATAAAGTGTTTTTGCAAGAATGAGCTCTGCCGACCCTGTGTTCCTAAATTCTCGGGTCTTGCGTCAAAGTGTCACATCGTGGTTAGCCAAACGACAAGTTAGCGGTGGCTTTATTTCTTGATTTTTGTCATGGCAGAGTGCCTCAAAGGCAGAAAAAACTGTGCATGCGAAGAGGGGAAATCAAAAATATAGCCGAGCATGGGATCACACAGGAGTCAACTAGACTTGTCAGTATTTACTCTATTGCTTTACTCCCAAATGTGGGGAGTGCTACATAGAGAAATATTTTTGGGTTTTTTCACAGAATTTGGCAGACCAAGTGCTTAAAAGTGCAGTGCTGCCCTCTACAGGCCCGGCAGAATTCTTCACCCCTTTTGGCCCACATTTGACTTTGAAAGGGCAGCGCATCACACGGTAGCACCATTACTATGCATGACATCACAAATGTATCAATACCTCACCGGAGTATTGATACTTAGTATTGCCAAGAGGTATTGCGATACATCATAAATATTTTTTTTTTCCCCAGCCCTAATAATTTAGGCGTTTTGAGAGAAATATGTTATGTAAATGCAGTCTGAGATCTACAATATGGCGACAGTCATTCCTTATTTTAGGGCATGTAAACAGCTATGGAAGCCCTGCAGGGACATGCAGCTGTCTATAAACAAACTGTGGGAAAAATGTCTAATCTTTACTCAATGTAATATTTTATGAGCACTACAACATGAGTGTGCTTCTCCTCAGCATTGCTCATTTTGTCCTGTATGTAGAGACATGAACAGGACATTTTTCACCTAAAAAGCCTCCTCCTATGGGCTTCTTTGTACCTTAAAATGCAATATAAGCTTTTTCTTCAGTTTTTTTCTACATTTTACCAAGTACAGCATTAGAAACCTATCTGGGCTCAGTTTGTTTGTCTGTATAACTTGTAATTAAATTCTAGCATTTTTCATACCACAGCATTACACCCTCGTTTACGTCACAGTTCACATTTTCCATAATCTTCATTCTTTTAGGTGATGGTGCACATATGCAGTAAAGAACACATATTATAGATACTGTACTTTCTGTATTTATTATCAAAAAAACTATCTCCAGTTGTGTAAAAAAAAAAAATATCCCCCCATAGCCTCATTCAGACATATGGTACTCATACATGCACACACAATGAATGACTTGTACGTAGCCTCTGAGCTTTCATTCTGAATGTATCAAGCCTTAAATATGATGTATAGAATATGGCTGTCCTGTATGGAAATGAAAAGAGCAAGCAGGAAGTCTTCCCCATTGGGAGATGGTTGTTCGTTTTTGCACATTAGGGAGCCATGACGTGTGCTGCTGGATATTAAGAGTTATCCATTTAAAACGTATGTTCATAGTTTTGCCTGGTCTCAGACCTTCATGTGTTTTATAGTTACTTTGCATATTCAGATATAGTTGTGCACATTGACAGCATATTTCCTGGTTGGATAGAGATTTTCAAGCCACGTAACCTCAATTTCGTGCAAATTTTTTTCTCAGTGCCGGTCCTGTACATTTGAGGGCTCTAAGGAGGATAGGTTTGTGGGGCCAAGCCTCTGAGTCATTTTCAGTCATTCATGTGTTTTTCTACATAACATTTTAATTTAACTTTAATAAAACACTAACTGACTATTTTTCTAAGGGGATCAATGCTTTGAGACATTTTTGATTTGCAAACTCAGCAAGGAGGCCCAGGTAAATGGGAATTAATATACAGACTGCATTGAATGGCACCTTGAGATTGATCCTCAGCAAAAAATGGCTGGGAAGTGCAAGCAGAATATTATAACCAGAATATTAGTCAAATAGAGTTGGCAAATTAATCAAATAAGCAAAAAACTGGATAAGCCTTGTGGCCCTCCAGTGTCTGTTGGGCCCTATGCGGCTGCTTGGTTTACTTATAGGAAGGGCCGGCCCTGTTTTTACATCAGATAAACTTAAACTGTTTGATATTTGTCAACAACAAGATTAATACAAATATGGGTTGCTTAATATTGCATTATTGGCATGGCTTACGGCAGTAATTCTCAACTGGTGTCATCCTGGGGCCCAAAGTTTTCCCTCATCGTTTTGTGGGGACCCACTTTTTACATATTTACAATCTTCTAAACTTAACCCTAACCTCATTATAACCTAAAGCCTCACACACAACAACATTAGAACTTAATGTTTTTGTAATTTCCTTCACTCTATAACCCTACTATGAACATGCTTGGGACCAACCTTTGATCCCCGACCCACCAGTTGAGAAAGCAAGACTTCTAAATTGTCATTTGCCCACTATACAGCAGTTTATGAACTTCTTTGGAGTTCCTCCTGTCTGCCTCTCCAAACTAGGGGTGTGCTGACAATAACCTGCTGTAGGAAATAAATACGTTTGAATCAAAACATTGTACTATTATAGTGATTCTAACCTTAGAAAATCTTTGGCTTTCCAGGTCCATCTCTAATGGACTAAAATGATCCTAAATCTTGACTAAGCCAGTACTAACATGGGGCGAAATATAAAAAAAGGATAAAACCTAGACGAAACTGAGACAATTCTAAGACCAAACCCTATCTAAACCAGGATTAAACAAGGGCTAACATGGGACTAAGTACTAAAACGGAATAAAACCTGGACAAAACTGGGACAATATCAGGACTAAACCACTTCTAAATCATGACTAAACCAGGACTAACATGGGACAACACTAGGAGATAAATCACTAGGAATTTGGGACAATACCAGGACTAAACCAGGATAAAATCTGGACTAAACCAGGATAAAATCTGGACTAAACCAGGATAAAACCAGGGCTGAACCAAGTCTAAATCAGGACTAAACAAGGTCTTAACCAGGACTGCACTAGTTCTAAATTGGGACAAAACCAGGATTAAACCAGACTACATCAGGTCTAAACCAGGACTGCAAAAGTCTCCCGACAACCATCAAAAAAAGCCTGCGTACCACTAGTGGCATCTGTACCACAGTTTCAGAGCTACTGTACTATTACATGTTTTACAGTATAAGCAGCAGCATTGATATTGAGCATGCGCATAATGCAATAGCATATTTTGCAACCATATTAAATGCTTCACTAATTTGAAACAACAAATTAAAACTCATGTTTACCATTGTCTAGCCAGTGAAAAATGAAGTCAAGAAGCATTCGCAAAGTCTTCAATATTTTATACATTATTTTACAGATTATTAGTGAGCCAAAGTCTCAATAGTCAACATACCCAACCCTTTCACATAATTTGCCATAGTTCATTATGAGTTCTGCCTAAGGTCTGATACCAGGTCATGTGCTTGTATAAACATGAAGTAATGCAGATATGGACCAAAACTGCTATGTAAAAATGCTATTTCATGAACTTGTGGCCATTTTTATCCTACGGTCATATTACTGTAACTATACCTCTTAAATAGTTCATGTTCTGTGTGAAACCTGTAAGCGCAAACCTTGTCATTTATATGCCCACCACTTGACATACAATTTGTTCAAGTGTTCAAGTAAATGTGTAAGGAAGCGCCACAAAATATTCAATTTCAAATATAAAATACAGTTTATTGTGTGTTATCCAGAATAATTGAAGTCAGTGAATTGTATAACAGGTAACATTTGAGAATAACTCTCACTATTAAGCATTAATTAAGTATTAATTAAAGATTAGTAAGCAGTTAACATTACTTCAACATTTATAAACACCAGTGAGTTATAAACATTGGTATTAATGTTTAATTCTTTAGTAATAAGCTCATGTAAAGCAGTGCAAAATATAAACATCTGTGTTAATTCAGGATCTATAAACTCGTCATTCATTCATTATTAGTTACATATTTATTAATGCTTTATTACTGCTTAAGAGCTGTGAGTTATTCTAAAGTGTTACCATATAATGTGGTTTTCTTTTTCTTTTTTAGTTTTTTTCTTCTGGACAGAGGTTTGGACATGAAGTCATTTTATACAAAATATTAAGTCCCCACTTTCTTGAACTACTGCCTTATATATGTATACGTTTGGCCCAGTTATTGAGGGTATGACATATTAATATTTCATGTAATATAAAATGGGATATGGTTCTTCTTCACCATGCCTTCATCTGATTCATTCCAGGTGTGCGTTTTTAGTTTTTTTTTCTTTGATGAAATGTCAAAAATCATTCCTGTAAACCTTTTCTCATGGATTATATCAACACCCAGCGGCCACATTATTAGGTACGCCTGTCCTAACGTTTCTAAATGCAAATAAGTGGTTTGAACTTGCTAGATATTTGCATTTAGAAGCCTTAGAACAGGTGTACCTAACAATGAGGCTGCTGGGTGTACAGCACAAGCCAGTGTTTTCTGTTTGTCCGTACTTCCTGTAGTGGTCTAAAGAGTCGAATCTTTAATGATGCACAACATTGATCTATGCTGTGTAATGAGATTCTCAACACACACTAACTTATTAAACTTTGGCAGACGATTCGATTTGTGTGCATGAGATCAATACATGAATAAGAATAAAATGGAATCTGTACATAAAAGGGCTCTGTCTTTTCTGCTTTTTGCATTTTCATATTTGTATTTGCTCAACATGTTCATAATTTTATATTTTTTATTTATTCAACATTTTCACGAGAATTAAGTAAAAAAGAGGTTGTAATTTGACAAAGGATAACGATTACACGTAGCTCCGATATTTTAAGCTTACATAACATGGCACTACAGTATTAAATACAAAATAATGTGGTATGCCATTTGGTCGCATACATAAATGTAAATAAGTAGATCATTTTAAAACAATGATCAATTCTAGCTATGCATACTAGTTTCTACTATTGTAATTTACTAATAATGTCCGATACTTAAAATTCCATACTTAAAGGGAGAGTCTAGAATGTAAAGTAAATTGTATTTTTGCAATAAGTACAATTTTACTGAGGAAAATGTAATGCACATTGTTCAAGTTGTATGCTCTTATATGACATCCTTTATCATGCTTACAAACTTTAAAACATATATTTGTCTTTGGTTAAAACCTAAATTAAAATAAATAACAATTTAGCAAATTGTTAGTGGCATATAGTTTAACCTGAAAAAACAAAAACAAACAAACACACAAAAAATAAAATAAACAAAAACAAACAAACAAAAACAGGTGATACTTATAATGAAAGCCATGCATCCATCCACCCATTTTTGTTCGCTTATTGGGGCTCGGTCACTTTTTCATTTGCTCATTGAAGTTTAAATAAAGTTGAACACATACTATATGTTCAAGTGGGAAACTGATAAGAAAGAGTATTGTATACAGGAGGAAAAAATACTCACCAACCTGCCAGATATGGGTAGATTTTCATCTACCTAGCTAGTAACTAGTAACACCAATACTCCCAGGAGTCTGGTTGAATTTTGTGCATAGCTATATCTTAACTTTAGAGGTTACGCCTGAATGTATGCTGCTCTGCTTGAATGTACAGGACTTAGTATATGTAATTCTTCATGCTTAAAGGGAAAAAATAATTGATTCATTTATTTTAATTATTTATTAATTTCAACAAATGAACATGTTCTAAAAGAGGTGATACTACATGCCAACACAGAGATACACTATATTCTACCGAGATATACTTATGTAAAATCTTTGATAAATCCCAGTCCAAATAAAACCAAATTTTACTTTTCTCTTTTTTTTTTTTTTACAAGCGTATTATATGCTAGAAAATATACACAAAAAAGTAACAAATTAAATAGTGGCTAGTAAAAGCATTAATTGGCTAGCAACTTTTGACAAGACTAGCCACTGTGGCTATTGAGCAAAAAACTTAATGTCAAGCCCTGCTCATTTCTAGACAATAAGGGCCCTAGGTGAGAGGGACAACTGAGGCCCTATATAGGTTCTAAAAAAATTTTTATTCAGTATAACTAAGAATTATTATACAATCTCTTTTTTACCTCATATCCTGAATTGTGGCCATGTATACTCAAGGAAAAAAGAAACGCACCACTGCTTTTTTAACAATTTTTGTTTGGTTACTTATTTTTGATGGAAATATTCCATGTGCACATCAACCATATACCCGTCTCTGATATTCAAACCCAAGTAATCAATGCTTATGACAGTTTCAATAACAATAACATGACCAAACAATAATAATGCAGCAGTTGTGACATGTGGTCGACCAGATCTGGGACGGTCATTGGAGGATCCAGTGGTGTGGAAACGCTCAGCAAGGCGTACAACAGTAGAGTGATGGACTCCAAACTCCCTGGCTACAGCCGTGTGCTCCTTCAGCTTGAAGCATGCCAATGGCTGCCAATCTCTCCCTGGTTGCAGTAGTCGTGGCATTGTGAACAAATGTGCTTTTTTTCCATTTTGGTGTCTTTTTATAGGGAATGGTTGTGCACAATTGTGGACAGGTCCAATTCATCTCTGAGTTTTACTCATGACCCAGACATAGGTGATCATTTCATTTTGACTCAGAATAGTACTAAACTCATTGTAGTCTGTAATTTTTCACTGGCTGTAATATTTTTTGACAAATTGAGAAAATGAAAATGGTGCGTTTCTTTTTTCCTTGAGTGTATATAATGTATCTGCATGAAACATTATGTGATTTCCTGTATTTTGGTGCATTTTAAATTATTAATATTTTAAGATGACTACAATTCATGGTGTTACTTCTCTCCATTTTTATTTTTTATTTTTTATTAAGCACGTCATTAATAGATTACATGGTTTTTTTTTTTTAAATTTGTTGGGTTGTTTAAATGGCGAGTTTACAGTATGACTCACCCTCCGGAGCAGTAGATGGCGGTAATGCACCTTTACGCTGGTTGCCAACCGCTTGCCGCACATGTTACGTAATGACGTAGCACATACTGTGGGTCCGCGCTTCTGTGTGCTAACTGATTTAGCATGTGCATTTAAACTGACCTAAATACCTACCTATATTTATATTTTTAACAACAGAAGAAGTGCACATTCGCCGCCATCATGAGCACGTTATGGATGGGAAATGTAAGTTTTTGTTTTTATTTTTGCTCATTTTACAGCGAGGTTTGCTTCCTGCTACAAGTTGTACTGTAGCTACTAACTGTGTACAGAGCAGCGACAGAGAACTATTTTAAAAATAACATCTTAAACCAAACTCCACACAGTATCCTGACTAGGGTTAGCTAATCGTCTAGTTGAGGGTTACTTATTGTGTTTTTTACAATTAAATAATCTGTATAGTGCTATTGAATGAAATGAAAACGTTTTGAATTAGATTCTCATTCAACAAACGTGTTCCACAAGTGATGACTGTCCTTCTCTTTAAGCTTCTACTATCTGTCCCTCTATAATGATTTTCAATTCTATAACATTTCCAACTCCTACTCCTTTGTTAAAACGTTTGTTTCAGACCAGCATTTTGGCTAAGGCAAGGCAAGGCAAGTTTATTTGTATAGCACAATTCATACACAGAGCAATTCAAAGTGCTTTACAGAAAAAAAAAGGCAAATTTAAAAGTACAGCTAATGTGTAGAAATACTGCCTTGCTTAGGGGTATTGTCCACTAATTCTTCAGAAATGGGACAAAACATGACCTGCAGCCACATCTAAATCTAACAATGACATTATTTAATTAACCTCAGTTGTATATTGATTAAATTTGTGATGGTTTCTGGCTCTATATTTCACCAAAATGAGTATGACAATTTTTTACTGTGTAATGTACGATTACCTGGTTAAAAATTAACTGTTCTTGCTAAAAGTCCTAATCAGATCAAAGTAAATCTTTTGCAGTGTCTCATTTTCAAGCAGTTGTTTTTCACTGATCAATGATGTTTTTATTAAGTTTTATAGTTGTGTCCTTGGTTTTTGTCAACTCTGTCAGACATTTATGAAAATACCATAAAATATCCTGTAATATTAGTAGAAATAGTAATCTAAGCAGGATGCTTGGTAATATTCAGATACTGCTACATGTATCCATGTTTGGAACAAGTTGTAAAGTTTTTCAGAATTTTTATTTTATTGTAATATTTCATAAGTGACACCCATGATTGTCAACTCCATCAGCTATTTTCTGAGAAAATACTTTAGAAAATATACTTCAATTTAGTCTCCTCAAACAACTTCTGTGTCATCTAGTATATAATATAATCTAGTATATAATAAAAAACAAAAAACAAAGTCGCTGCTACAGGTTTACATTCTTTTAAGTTGTATAGTAAAGTTTTTATTTTGAGGGATTTGTTTAGTAATGTCAGCATCAAATTAATCTGTGAGAAACATTACAAAATATATAGATATAGATATAGATATATATAGATGCTTTGTACCAGATTTAGCTACAAGCTACTTTCCATCTGCAGTCCCCGGGCAGGTAAGCACCAGAAATACAACATTACAGAATACAAAAGTTAGTCAAGCCTTAACAATACATTACAATACATTTAACAATGTATGTAGTATGGTGTAATGTAGTATGTTGTACTTGAAAGCAATTAATGTTTATAGAAGTGATCTTTCATGATTTTAGTTTACTCACTAATTCTACTGAAATGGAACAAAACAGGAACCAATAATGAAGAAAAAAAAATTCAAGTTCTGAAATATTAATCTAGTTGAATGTGTTTGCCTTTTGCTGTGCTTTTAAATTCTGTATTGACACATTTCCAACTTGATTGACAATGAGTTTGTAAAAAAAATATAAATAATGTATATGAAAGTTACATTGACCTATAACATAGTAAGTATTTTAACTATGAATTAATATGCATACCATAAGCTGAAAGAAATGTAGAGCTTATTTTCATGTGTAGACAATGAGTTACTCAACTTTTTGCATGCACTTATAATACTTTTTTCCCCCTCAGATCATGATTAATTATTCTGTAATAAATTAGGTGGTCACTCCAAACATAGCAAAAGGAATTAAGGACCTCTAAAGTTAAGATGCATGCATAAAATCCAACTGGCCAAAGTAGCTTGTTAGTTTAAACGTGTTACTAGCCAAAATTTAACCACCAGCATATGGCCATTTGGCTAGTGCTAATGTCAAGGCCTGTTAAACACTATATTACATTTATACTAATACTACTTTTAATATGAAAAAACACCACTTGTCTGGACTTATATTAACAGCAGAACATAAGAAAACAAAGTTGAATCTGAGGCTACTGTACTATGTGAAGAATGTACTAATGAGAGGAATAGTGAGTACTACTCCAACTTTCACAACTGTGGCTTTAAAAGGATGATTTCAGGTTGATTTAAAGGTTAAATGTATTACAAAGTCTTTTTCCAAACAGTATAGTGCATGATTGATGATTTTCTCATTGAGCATAAGATTATGTGTTCAAGACATTTTTGAAACTTGAAAATCATAGTTTCAGTTGTGTAAATTAAATGGGTCATCAGCTTAGAGGTGAACATCTCAAACAGAACATATTTTTGTCAGGTCATTTATATAAAGATAGAGAATAGGACAGGACCCAGTGAAGAGCCTTGAGGCACACCCTTCTTAATTATTGTTGTTTGGCTATAAATTCTTTACAGCAACAAACTGGTGTCTACAGTGAAGATATGCATTGAACCAGAGCATAAATTGACATTACTCAATTGAATAATTACAAGGTGTTGCATATTATAAAAATTATAAACATAGTTAAAAGGATAACCAATAACCAAAATAAGGTTGCACGATATGAAAAAACATGCGAAATGCAATAACTATGTTGAATACTGTGACTAAAACCAGGACTAAATGAGGACTTAATTATGGAAATCGTAACTAAATCTTGACTTTTTAAATATATTTTTCATTTAAGGCTCTGACAGGAAAGTGATTCTGACAGTGTAAATCTAGGGCATAACATTAGTTTCTTGTGATATTAATATTGTGTTTGCTGATTTTATTTTATTTTAACTTCCACAGCTGGAGCCGTACATGGACGAGAAGTTCATTATCAGGGCTTTTGCCACCATGGGCGAGCAGGTCATCAACGTACGCATCATACGCCACAAGATGACCGGGTGAGCACCATAAAGGCTTGTGGTCTGTACTGAAAATGATATGTAATGCTAACCAGTGTGTTGTAACCCAGGGGTGCTCTGGGGTACTGCTTCGTGGAGATGACAGACGAGGCCACAGCTGAGAGGTGTTTGCGCAAGATCAACGGCAAACCACTGCCAGGAGCTAACCCAGTCAGTTTACCACTATTCTCAAGCACAATCATTTTTATTTCTTTTATTCAATAAAAGAAAATGTATGTACTCGTGATTTTTTTTTTCAGCCCACAAGGTTTAAATTGAACAGAGCCACCTTTGGGAAGCAGGAAACAGGGTGAGTTTTATAACTAACTTACATAATTTTGTTTACGCGCTAACCCCACAGATGTCATTCTTTATTTATAGACCATATTTCAAATAATATTAAACTTCACTTCCACTGGAACACTGTTGCAGGGGTCAATGTCAAAAGCCCAAAATAAGTCAACTTTACACCTTTTAACAGAGAAATTCTTGAATTTTTGTGTTGCATGGGAATAAGTGTGTAAATGTGTAGAAGGTTTATACTTAAATGAAAAATGTGTTTTAAAATAACCTCTCAGAAAATTTTTGGGGGGGCATATACATGATTCATAGATGTTTATTCTCTGGTCATAATTATATATATATATATATATATATATATATATATATATATATATATATATATATATATATATATATATATATATATATATATATATATATATATATATATATATATATAGAGTTCATATTCATCAGCTGAAAGCACATTATGATTGTGAAAATATATAGGCAAATTGTAGTAGCCACACTTTTTTTATTTGGTTGTGGTAGCGCTAAAATAGACAAAGGAAAATTAACTTTTTTTTTTTTTTTTTTTTAACTGAACACCAGTATTTCTTTATGAACAGATATGATTGAGTATGAATATTAGTTTTCACATGAATTCTTCAACTCTGTCTGGATCTAGTCCCATGTTCTCTCTGTTCGTGGGAGACCTGACCCCTGAAGTGGATGATGGGATGCTGTACGAGTTCTTCTACAACCGTTACCCCCAGTGTCGAGGAGGGAAGGTGGTGCTCGATGCTCTTGGTAACTCCAAGTGAGTACAACACTAGAATTCTTCTTTGGCTTTTAATAAAGACATTTTTAAGTTGTTAAGTTAGAACTAGTACTGTATTTTTGATAAAGTCCTGTTTCTCAGAGTAGTAACAACTGTACATTTTATACTTTACTAGGGATGTACAATAACAGTTTTCTCACCTTTGATTCGTTAACAAGGCTGGTCTCCACAATACCAATACTGATTCTGATACCACCCCTTACGGTCACAACCATTGTTTTTTCTTTTCTGTAATGATACATTTTTACTAAATGATAAAACCCTAGATGAATGCATATTCCACATGCACTATCGAAAATATTGACACTTTGGTATCGATTTGCACATCACTCACAACTATTTTTTTTCCTCTCAAAGATGCAGTGTGCAGGTCTGGATGTCATCTGGTTGCATCTTTGCAGATAGCAGTTTCACACCTTATATCTTTTTACTTTCTAGAGATCCACAGTAACTTCATCACCTTAAATATGAGTTCTTGTTTTTTTTCTTTATGTAGTTCTTTTTGTGACAAACCTTTTGTTCTCCCATCAGCCTTTAAGAGAAAAAGTCAAAACTTCTCTGTCTTTGTTTCTTGCAGGGGTTGTGGCTTCGTCCAGTTCCCAGATGAGAGACTACAGAAACGGGCGTTGGACGAGTGTCAGGGGGCTGTGGGTTTGGGAGGAAAACCGCTCAGACTCAGCCTCGCTGCTAACAAGTAAGATGACTGTACATTTCCTCTTTAGTTTATTTACACTATGTTTTAGTATTATTGCGAATAAAGGTTTGACAAAATGACTTGACAGTAAAAATCTCTGTGGATGACTCACAGTTTTTATATTTTTTCTTACATTATCCCAAACAAAAAGCATTGTAGCTTTATTTGTACAACATTTCTACTTTAGATACGCTGCCTGACCAAAAAAAAAAAGTTGCCATCTGAATTTAACTAAGTAAATAGGTAAGAACCTCCCTGCAGTTGGTCAGGTCTGGGTTCAACAATGTTATGTGCCCAAAGAATGAGGTCAGTTGACTACCTGAATATACTAAATGGATTTTTTCTTCCCTGATGGCACGGGCTTATTCCAAGATGACAGTGCAAGGATTCATCAGGCTCAAAATGTGAAAAAATGGTTCAGGGAGTGTGAGACATCATTTTCAGACATGGATTGGCCACCACAGAGTCCAAATCTTAACTCCACAGAGAATCTTTGGGATGTGCTGGAAAAGACTTTGCACAGTGGTCCAACTCTCCCATCATCAATACAAGATCTCTGAAAAATGAATGCAACACTGGATGGAAATAAAATCTTTTGACATTGCAGAAGCTTATTGAAACAATGCCACAGCAAATGCATGCCGTAATCAAAGCTAAAGGCGGTCCAACAAAATACTAGAGTGTGTGACTGTGTGTGTGTAGAGTGTGTTTTTTGGTCAGGCAGTTTACAATACCAACTATTTAGCAAAGAGCAGCATTTGCAATGAGGCAGTGAAAGTTGTCTTTTAGTTTTAGCAACTTGCTACAAGCACTGCTCTCTGAGTTCCCTTTCATTTATAGTTATAGTCAAAAGCTCAGGTGAATTCAGCCATATACTTAATGTATTGTATTAGGCTAAAGTCAAAACTTCCATTGACTTTGTACTATTCTACCAGGACCCTGTACTACAAAGCTGGTTGAACTTGTCCCAGATAAGTGTCTCCTACACAGATAGACAAAACCAAGCATAAGCCTCTTTAAGCGGTACTATGAAGTGGGTTACCAACTCTTTCAGATAACCCTGGGTTTCTCTGTGGTGCGTTCTTGTGAGAAGAACAGGTGGAATTTGCGCTAAACAAACAAATGCGGTAACGTCATGACAGTTTATCTGAATACCAACTAGAAACATGCTCTAAACCTATGAAAAAATGTAGCATACAACACCAGAGGCTGATAAGATTGGACTTGATTAGATGTCTGTAAGGCCTGCTGTATACTTATGTTAGTGGTGCTGCTTGTGCACTTATCCTGTTCTCTCCCCGCTGCAGTTTTCTTCACCTCCTTCAAACTGACAGCTTGTTTCTTATCACTGATTGGCCAAAAGGCTGTTGTCTTTTCTTATACTGGAACTTATCCTGTTCTGCCTCAGGTTAGAAGTTCAGCATATGTTTCCATAGATATCTACCTTGATAGAAAGTAGACCAGTTTTGTAGTCCCAAAAACCTTGTTAAATCAGTAACTCTCTAATCCAGCTTCATAGTACAGAACTCTGGGCGGTAAGCAAAGAATTACTGTTTCTCCTAGGGTTACTAGTTTAACTGTATAGCTTTAGCAACTGCATGTATACATACTTAGTGATTGCTATTAACATATTTTCCTCTGTTTTAAGTCTGAAGAACAAACCCCAGAGCCAGTCCGGACAGCAGACAGAGTCCAAAACCTGGAGCAGCACAGGCTACAGCCAGAGCTACGACCCATACAACCAGTACAGCACCTACGGGTACGGCTACCCCTCCTGGAGCTACGACCAGTCGGGTTATGGGTACTACCCCGGGTACGATTACTCACAGTACACTGGACAGGTAAGGAGACAGCTCATTCAGTATAGTGGTACTTTTAAATACAAGAGGATTTAATAAAGTGTGTTACAGGAGGGAGAGACTGCTGTGGAGGAGGAGGCAGCGGTCCCGGAGGACGACGGAACCGAAGGTGCGTTTGAGGACTTAGTTTGTGTGCTTGCTCTGTACCATATTATACATACTCAAAAAGACTTCTCAACAAGAAATATTTAGTCATAGTCAGGTTCGATGGAAGCTTAAATTATGGCAAACATTTAGTGAGTAGTGTGACAAGTAGAACCGCCGCTCGTTGGATATTTGGAGATAACATGAGTACTCCTGCCTGTCATAGGGGAGCCCGGGGTTTAATTTCCCAAGGGGGAAACTCCAGCGAGAAGGGCCTTTGTCCTTCTCGCTGGAGTGTTGCACACATGAGTGAGTGTTGCGTCAGGAAGGAGATCCAATGTGAAAACCTATATACAACACTGAATATGCCTCATCCACCTAAGGCTGGCTGTGGCAGAAAGAAATTGTTGGGGTTATAAGACTAGTGGAAGTGTAATTTTTTGGGGGGCGGCAGTAGCTCAGTAAGTAGAGCCATTTTGCCCAATCCCCTGTTACCAGTACACTGCCATTTTGTCCTTGGGCAAGACACTTCACCCACCTTGCGTTTGTGTTAATGTGTGCTTGGTGGTGGTCAGAGGGGCCTTAGGTGCTGAATGGCAGCCACGTTTCTGTCAGTCTGCCCCAGGGCAGCTGTGACTACAGAAGTAGCTCACCACCACTGAGTGTGACTAAAGGGGGAAAGAATAATACACCCGATTTGTAAAGCGACTTTGAGTGTCCAGAATAGCACCATAGACTATAAGACTAATGCATTATTATTAAATAAAGTAGGACTGCACTTTATAAACAATACTTCCTATTGTATGAGTATTACAAAAACAATCTTCACTTAGAACATTTAAAGACCTATTTTGTTATAGTGATAATTGAATTTGACTTTACATGTTAGTGCCCCTGCCTCACAGCAAGAAGGTTGTGGGCTTGATCCCTGAGCTGTGGACTGTACTTGTCCTTCCTGAGTTACTGTGGGTCCTTCAAAACATGCATGTATAGGTGAATCTAGAGAAAATCATTATGTCCCCTACTAAGAAGTTACAGTTCCAATAGTGAATGTGTTGGCCCCAACTGTGGTCTGGACACACTGCTGTCACTCACTCTTATATAACCTTGTCTGATACAACTTGATTGATCAATGGGAGTTACATGGAGGGCTAAATTTAGTTTTTTTTTTTAATGGCAAAAAAACGCAAAAAGCATAAACCACTGGAGTGCTGGTCTTCCAACTGACACATGACCTAACAAAAAGTGCATGTTCAAGTGTCTTCCCAAGCATTAAGTGCCTGTTTTCTTGTTGTGCAGACCCTAATCCCATGCTGGATGTCCCGGAGGAGAACAGGCAGTACATGGAGTTCAGTGAGGAGCTGTACGACTCCCTGATTGAGAGCCACTGGTTTCCTCAGGACTTCCAGGCCGAACAGGACTACCTGTTGTCCACTGTCCCAGAGCCCATCACCTGCTGATAGCAGCCAGGGCAGGTTCAAGAGCTGGACAAACATATGGACTTTTTTACAAGACGGAGGATAGTTATGTATAAAAGTGTAAATGATCTGTAAGCGGATATAATGCTTTTTATAAGCTACTTACCTAAAATATTTTTTTGTTTGAAGAATTTTGAAAGAGTTTGTTGGCAACTTGTACAGAATTGGTTAAAAAAAAACTGTGGTAGGTTTCTTTGTCTCGGTAAATATTTTTCAATGAATTAGTGAAGATGTGTGTATAGAAGCTGTAGATCAATGCTCCTGTATTAAAGAGAGACATGTTTGATATGTCCAAATCTCTAGTTTAAAAATGCATTATACAATATGACACTTGTAATCAAAAAGCTGAAGCTCTCAGCCCCAATAATCACCCATTATTAATATACTAATTTGGTAGAATGTCATATTTTGAAATTCGCTTAGCTTCAGGAAGGTGTCATATCTGGAAATTATAGTAGTACTATTTGACAGGTTTTTACATTGGATGCCCTTCCTGTCACAACCCAGCCACATACAGTGAGTGGAGCAGGCAATGTGGGTGAAGTGTCTTGCCCAGAGACACGACAGTATAAGCTCTGAACAAGATTCAACCTCGAGTTAAGGGGTGAATGTTTAACCCACTGCGCCACTCTTGCTCCTAGTACTACATTAATGTATTGTAGCTCAGTTGTTCAACAATCTGTTGTTCAATCTGTGAGAAAATTTCAATTTCTTGTAGAAAAAGTCCAAATGGATCCTCGCTGACTGATATTAAAGTAATAGACCTTTATTTTGAAAGGCCAGTTCTTTTGAGCTGTAGTGTATTTTGGCCTGTCCTTAAAGTAATGGATTACATGAAGTATTATTTGAAATGTTTTCTCATAGATGGTGCCATTTCACTATATCCTGTTTTAAAGGTCTAATTCCAAAAAGGTTAGAACACTGTGAAAAATGTAAATAAAGACAAACTGCAATGATCTACAAATCTCATAGAACCTTTGTTAATTCACAGTATAAACAGTATATCGGGGAACTCTTTTAGCTTTTCGTCAAAACTATTTGTACTTTTCGAATTTGAAGAAAACCTCTTTCAAAAAAGTTGGCACAAAAAGCAAGTGATGGTATTAAAAACAGATCAGTATTATGCAAATCTGATTAACTGGCAACATTACAGTAAGGCGGTGGGTATAAAATGAGAAGAAGAAAGAGCTTGTGAACTTCAGGTCCTAATGCTTCATTGCATTAAAAACAGTCATGGTTCTGTTCTGGAAATCACTGGATCATGGATCAGGAACATTTCCAGAAGTCAGAGTCTCTGAACACAGTCTACACAAAGCTGTAATTTGCCATTTGTTCATATGTAAACATGCCTGGCTTCCTCCAACTGTCCAACCACATATTGAAATGGTGAGTCTGTCCCCCTACTTCTGCCCACCACTAGATGGAGCCTAAACCTTTATTTTTATGTTAACACTGTTGGACCTGATCTTAGTTCTGAACTTCATGACTGCAATTGTAATTTTTTTTTTAAATGAGCAAAGAACTGCAGCAGACTCTGTATTCCATTGTATTCATTCTTGTTTGTATAGCTCATGTATACCTGTGACAAATACTGCTTGTTTAATCTTTGATTAAGCTGTAGAACATGTGAAGAGCTCCTTGTTGAGGCAAAATTCATCAATTTCAAGTTAGACCTTTGTTTTTGTGCCTTTAATCAGGTTTTTTAGTTGAAGAGTGTGATATCTGATTTGTTTTTTTCTTCGCATTTGAATACACACCATACAGGTAAGGTACAAACAGTATGACCTCTGGTGTAAATATGACAGTAAACATGAGAGAATCCTCTTCGAGCTGCAGATGATGAAGAGTGAAGGAGATGATTGACAGCTGACAATGACCTTGCTCTTCAGTCAGAGCACACAGAACATGACACTGATGAATACATACAGAATGTCCCAGGTTATACATTTATAATAAAGTTCTATAATAAAGTTCCATATTGAAGAGACAGCGTAGATAGACAGAAAACAGTGTAAGAGAGAGGGACATTGACAATCGTTCAAAGCTGCATTGGAACTTGAGTCACTCAAATGACGTGGCTCTACCAGGTGAGCCACAAAGGAGCATGTTTCTTCTTCTCTAAATTGCATTATTATAAGGTACAAATGGTAAGAAAATGTAACAAGAATAATAACTGGGTGAAATAACAAGTGCTAAAGTAAGGAGACTGGTTGAGTTTACACAGCCTCTCAGGCAGTCCACAGCCCCTCTGTCCTGGGATGTCCGGTGACTACAGAGGTGAAAATTAGCTGTAAGGTCTTCTCCAGATGAAGATGATGACTTTAATGGTTGCAGCTGGGGTAGATGCATGTATTACACACTGTATGTTTATTATGGAATCTAAGGACCAGAAAAAAAAAATCATAAAAAGTACCCACAAAAGTAAACCATCACTAAATCAGGACTAAACCAGGACAAAACAAGTCCAAACTAAACCAGAGTAAACTAGGTTAAAACCAGGTCTGAACCAAGACCAAACCAGAAACAAACAGAAATAAACTATGTCTAAACCAGGATTAAAATGGTCCAAACTATACAAGGCTAAACCAGGTCGAAAACAAGACTAATCCAGGACTAAACCAGGACTAAACCAGCACTAAACCAGGACTAAACCAGGTCTAAACCAGGACTAAACCAGCACTAAACCGGGACTAAACCAGCACTAAACCAGGACTAAACCAGGACTAAACCAGGTCTAAACCAGGACTAAACCAGGTCTAAACAAGGACTAAACCAGCACTAAACCAGGACTAAACCAGGTCTAAACCAGGACTAAACCAGAAACAAACAGAAATAAACTATGTCTAAACCAGGATTAAAATGGTCCAAACTATACAAGGCTAAACCAGGTCGAAAACAAGACTAATCCAGGACTAAACCAGGACTAAACCAGCACTAAACCAGGACTAAACCAGGTCTAAACCAGGACTAAACCAGCACTAAACCGGGACTAAACCAGCACTAAACCAGGACTAAACCGGGACTAAACCAGGACTAAACCAGGTCTAAACAAGGACTAAACCAGCACTAAACCAGGACTAAACCAGGTCTAAACCAGGACTAAACCAGCACTAAACCGGGTCTAAACCGGGACTAAACCAGGACTAAACCAGGACTAAACCAGGACTAAACCAGGTCTAAACCAGGACTAACCCAGCACTAAACCAGGACTAAACCAGGTCTAAACCAGGACTAACCCAGCACTAAACCAGGACTAAACCAGCACTAAACCAGGACTAAACCAGGTCTAAACCAGGACTAAACCAGGTCTAAACCAGGACTAACCCAGCACTAAACCAGGACTAAACCAGCACTAAACCAGGTCTAAACCAGGACTAACCCAGCACTAAACCAGGACTAAACCAGCACTAAACCAGGACTAAACCAGCACTAAACCAGGACTAAACCAGGTCTAAACCAGGACTAAACCAGCACTAAACCAGGACTAAACCGGGACTAAACCAGCACTAAACCAGAACTAAACCAGGTCTAAACCAGGACTAAACCAGGTCTAAACCAGGACTAACCCAGCACTAAACCAGAACTAAACCAGCACTAAACCAGGACTAAACCAGGACTAAACCAGCACTAAACCAGGTCTAAACCGGGACTAAACCAGCACTAAACCAGGAGTAAACCAGGTCTAAACCAGGACTAAACCAGGACTAAACCAGGACTAAACCAGCACTAAACCAGGACTAAACCAGGTCTAAACCAGGACTAAACCAGGACTAAACCAGGCCTAAACCAAGACTAAACCAGCACTAAACCAGCACTAAACCAGGCCTGCCTCCAAGTCAAACATGAAAACAAATACGCCTAGAACAAAACACTTTCCTCCAGTGCACAGTTTAGATAAATACGCCTCAACCCGCTGCCAAACGCGCCTCTGCCCTTCCTCTGCTCCACCCCCCCTCACCTCCAACAAGTGAGAATCCCGTTTACGTCACTGTAGCCCGCTCTCCAAACTGCTCACATCTCCAGAACACACCCTCCCTCCGCGCACTGTACGGGACTCATCGGCTCAGCTGCTGCCTGGCGCGCACTGCACACTTCACCGGGAGGACTCCTGGATGGACTGACCCGTCTTCACGTCCTCTTCCCCTGGATTATCACCATGGAACACGGCTGCGAGCCCCGCGGAGATCCGGGAGTGGACTGAGAGCCCCATAACCCCCCACCCCTTCCTCAACGGGACGGAATTATAATGATGTCTGCCCCAAGTATGAACGCGCCGCAACAGGAGAACGAACAGGCAAGTTGCGCAAAGTGGACCTTGGAGAACTTGGTGATAAAGGGATGGTTAGCGAGGCATTATTTGTGGGGCGCTGCGGGGATAGAGGGATGTTGGAGAGGTGTTGTGAGTGGAATGGTAATGCGTACTGACTGGTGGAATGCAGCAGTCTGGACGGGTTTTATTTAGGGGAGACTGCGTTGCGTTTTTGGGGGTTCGGCGTAAAAACGAGACGGCGGAGGTGAAGAAGCGGTTTTTACGCGTTTGGACACGATGGGGACATGGAGACGTGGGTAAACAGGAGAGGCAAAGGGTTCATTTAAAATGTAACAAGGCAGCGTACTAGTTTGTTACTGGTCTTGGTCCTAGTCCAGGTCCTGGTGTTTAAGTCCCACTGTTATTCGAGTTTGTGGGTTCTTAAGAGATTTATACCGACATTTGTTTTGGTCTAGACTTGGTTTGACAGTGGACTGAAGTAATTTTGAATAATTCAAGTCCTGCTGGTAGGTCTAGCTTTAGTCCTGGTTTAGTCCTTGAAGTTAGACCTGGATTGGTCCTAGTCTGGTCCCAGTTTAGCCTTGATTTTACTCCAGGTTTAGTTTTTGTGTACACCTTTAATAGGCTTTATGGTCTAAATCCTGGTTTACTTTTGAGTTCATATCTAGTTTAGACTTGATTCAGTTTGGGTTTAGACCTGGTTTGGTCCTGACCAGGTCTTTGCATAGTCCAGATTTAGTTCTCGGTTCACATTTGAGTTAATACTAAAAATACTATATTAAAAAAGTAAGATTAGTATTGGTTCCCCTTTAAGTGTTTGGGTTCAGAAGGTCAGGGGATCGATTCCCTGACGTGGAGCCCAAAACTCCAGCTACAAATTGTGCCAGTCCCAAACCTATGGAGAAGGATATGTCAGGAAGGGCACCTGGCTTAAAAATGATTCATTATGGCAACTCTTAATGGAAAGGAAGTGGTTGAAAGGGCTAAGAATAATATCAGTTAAGTCTTTATTTAGTCCTTAGTTTTGGTCTTCATTTAAGTCCTGTTGTGGTTTAGTCCAGGATTTGGGCCTGAGGTGGTCAAGACTTTAAGACCTCTGGATTTAGACTGATTGGCTTTTGACCTGTCCTTTTTAGTCCTTGTTTTCTTTTATTCTGTTTGGGTTTGGTTTGGGCCTTGTTATGTCTCAGTCTTAGGTCTAGGTTTCAGTCGGTCTAGTCCATGTTTTGCATCAACCTTATTCCTGGTTTAGTGTGGTCTTGGTTAAGTCTTCATTTTGTCCTAGATTTAACCTCCAGTCCTGGTTTAGACCTAGGCTCAGACCTTGAGTAGACCTAAATTTATTTCTGGTGTAAATGTGGCCCTGGTTTGAAACTTGAATTAGTCCTGGTTCAGACCTAGATTTAGTCCTGTTTTAGACCTAGATTTAGTTTTAGACCTAGATTTAAGCCTGGCTTAGACCTAAATTGAGAACTGGTTTAGACATCTGTATAGACTTGGTTTAGACCTAGTTTTAGTTCTAGTTTAGACCTAGATTTAGTCCTGGTATAGACCTAGATTTAGTCCAGGTTTTAGACCTAGAACAGACCTGGTTTAGACCTAGAATAGACCTAGTTCAGACTTAGATCTAGTCCTTACTGAGACTTAGCTTTAGACATGATTTAGACCTAGATTTAGTCCTTGTTTAGACCTGATTTAGACCTAGATTTAGTCCTTGTTTAGACCTCATTTAGACCTAGATTTAGTCCTTGTTTAGACCTGATTTAGACCTAGATTTAGTCCTTGTTTAGACCTCATTTAGACCTAGATTTAGTCCTTGTTTAGACCTGATTTAGACCTAGATTTAGTCCTTGTTTAGACCTGATTTAAACCTAGATTTAGTCCTTGTTTAGACCTGATTTAAACCTAGATTTAGTCCTTGTTTAGACTGTTAGATCTTGTTTTACTTTTGCCTTATGGTCTCACTTCTGCTTCAGTCCGGCTTTTCTGCCATCTCAGCAAATGGGACACTTGAAGGTTATAAATCCACTCCTGGTCCACTCTCTGGCCCGGTCTTTGTTGGTCTGAGGTCTGCGTGGACTTGGTGTAGTGCCCTCCTCACACACATGTCGATGTGCTCTGGCTCTGCTCTAGTTTCCTGCAGAGCTCTGATAGAATCAGTCAGTTTGTCCATAAAAGGCTCCTGTAGACTCACACTGTCCACAGGTTAATTCATAAAGAGAGTGGTGAGTACTTCAGGGACCCCTCAGAGTGTGGGATAAACCAGAGGTGCTCACAGTTCTCCAGTGGACAAGAGCTTTTTATACTGTTCTGTTCTAATGATGCAAACTACACTGCAGGGACTCTCCGCTTGCAGTTGCGAGTTATTATTATTTTTATGACAGTGATTCGCTTTCAGGTAAAAACTAGACATACAGAAGTACATAATTGTGAAAACATGTTTTGTCAGATGCTCGCAATTTGTTCTTATTGTGACTTTTATGGTTTATCTTTTTATGGCAATCATGCAAAAGCTACACAAACAACCAAACAAAAAACCCAACAACATTTAAATCAGTGCAGAACCCACTGAAAAATCATTACTTTTCAGTGAGTAAGTGTAGACAAACTAAGCACTGCTGAAGAAGAAAGCACACCAATGTTTTTTCAAACCCATATTATTTTCTATGTTCATTCATTTATTTTATTCCTTTTATCGAGGGCTATAGTTCCTGGGGCAGTAGTCTAAGCAGAGTGCTCCCTCCTCCCCAGACACTTCCACTAGCTCCTCAGGGGGACGCCAAATTGTTCCCAAGTCAAGTGAATTCATCATCTGCATGTTTTTCCTTTTTCATATCGTTGTAGCTCAGGAGGTAGAGCTTTAGGTAGCTGTAGTTCAATTATAGAGGGGCTTTTATATGGCAGTAGCTCAGTAGATAAAGCTTTAGGTAGCTGTAGTTCTGGTATGGTGGGGCTTTTATACAGCAGTATCTCGGTAGGGAGGCAATAGCTCAGTAGGTAGAGCTGTAGGTAGCTGTAGTTCTGGTATGGTGGGGCGTTTATACAGCAGTATCTCGGTAGGGAGGCAATAGCTCAGTAGGTAGAGCTGTAGGTAGCTGTAGTTCTGGTATGGTGGGGCTTTTATACAGCAGTATCTCGGTAGGGAGGCAATAGCTCAGTAGGTAGAGCTGTAGGTAGCTGTAGTTCTGGTATGGTGGGGCTTTTATACAGCAGTATCTCGGTAGGGAGGCAATAGCTCAGTAGGTAGAGCTGTAGGTAGCTGTAGTTCTGGTATGGTGGGGCTTTTATACAGCAGTATCTCGGTAGGGAGGCAATAGCTCAGTAGGTAGAGCTGTAGGTAGCTGTAGTTCTGGTATGGTGGGGCTTTTATACAGCAGTATCTCGGTAGGGAGGCAATAGCTCAGTAGGTAGAGCTGTAGGTAGTTGTAGTTCCAGTATAGTGGGGTTTATGTGGCATTAGCTCAGTAGGTTGCTGTGGTTACAGTATAGTGGGGCTTTTATGTGCACAGAATGGCAGCCACGTCTCCGTGACTCTGCCCCAGGGCAGCTGTGGCTTACTACCACTTAGCAAGTAACAGAGGAGTGAATGAATAATGCACCAGATGTGTTCAACTATATTTGGAAAACTCATCCACTGTGAACACTCCTGAATTGGTGCCTTTTTCAGAGACACTGACCTGACTCATGGTTTTAATGAATTAAGTGAGTAGACACTTGTCTAGTATTCATAAAAACATGGCTGCATGGGCACTGTGGTGTAATAAGCAGACTGCACTACTTTTGCTGTGGATTAATTAGCAACAGCCAGCAAAAATCATGAACTATGCATGAGCAAGACAGTTTTGGCAGCTGGCAACAGATCATTTCCCTTGGTTTAATATTATTGCTTAGGTAGAGGACATTACTCACTAGCTATATTCACCGCTATAATCTGAACAACTTTGAAATGATACATCTGAGGGGTAAAAAACAAAGTGGTGTGAAAAAAATGCCGTGCAGATTTGTGAAGCAGTATAGCTGACTAGGACAGGATGGTGAGAACACTGTTTACCCTCAGAGTTACTGGGTTAAGAGCTGAGTTTGAAGCACTTTTTCCATTGGACTCCCTGTGTTTATGAGCAGCATGTGGTGGGCCTTCAGGAGGACGCCACATGTGCAAGTGTTTTTCTGTTTGTTTGTACCTCAGTCAGTTTACAAGCTCTGCAGACAAGAGGCTTTGGAACACAGTCGAAATTATTTTCAGGGCTGATTACGGCTGAAAAGATAAAAGAACAAAATAAGTGGTAACCGGACGCTGACTAATGGCTGACCCTGGTTTGGGAGGGAAAAGTCTGAACTCTAGTGACCGGTGAGTAACATGCTGACACATAGTTCATCACATATATAAAGGCGGGTTATATAGGCTGCTTCATCATCAACATAGAGCAGACTTGTTACTCTATAAGCCACTAATCATAAAAGACTTAAAGTATGGTACAGCTATGAATATAAATTTGTCACCTCTTGGCTGTGGTTCCAACTGTGGCGTGGTTATTGAAACTGGGCAAAAAAAATTCTCACTCAGACTCAGACAGGAACAGTTTATAAAAAACAATGTTTTTTTCACATAAGCACAGTGATAAACCTAGTCTAAGCAGAACTGGAAATTGCACTTTTTAAAAACAAAGCTAATGTTGTGAATGAAAACCATTGCATTCTTTGTCTGTTACATTAAACATGAGCATAACACGACAATCTACTGTTTATTACAGCAATATATGGCTATACCACCAGCAGTAGTATCACTACAAAGTAGGATTTAATCTCTTATTTTCTCTAGTTTATTGAAAATAGGATTATGTTACATGTAGAAACACACTTGGTGTTACAGTGTACTGTGTGTAGCAAAAACTGGCTTCCAGCACAGTGGAGAATGCCTTCAGGTGTCACCTGTCAACCAGCACTAACCTGAATTTGTACTGCGCCACTCAGTGCAAGACATTACTCAATTTAAAAATGAAATGGGACAAATGTCTTGTACATATATCAGATATCGCATCAGACCATATACAGACCATATACATCTGAAATGTATATACACTATAAGAGACAAGGGTAGGACTTGTCTCTTGTTTTTAGACAAGTCCTACCCTTGTCTCTAAAAAGTGATTTGTTTCTCTAAAAATAGCTTAAAAAACAGAATTACTCTAGTGGCTCTATGATCCATTATGATTTATTTTAATAACTGATGGATGGAAGGGTTGCTTTAGGGATGCCTTTGTATAGCCCCTCTACTCCCCCTGCTCGACATGGCTGTAATATGTTCTTCTGAGTTTTAGCTTTTGTAAACCAAACCACATGTTTGACTCTGATGACCTCTCTCTGCTCTCCAGCTCTGTAGCCGGGAGAGCTGAGGCTCCGGTCCACCTGCGTCATGAAGACTAAGAAGTCCCAGGACATGTCCTCGTCCTCCCCATCCCACCGGAGGAGGTCCTGCTTCAGCCTTAGAACCCGGAAGAAGAAGAGCGGGGCCATCCGGGGGAAGCTGCGGATGCGCTCCATGCCGGGAGCCTTCCTGGTGCTGGGCGTCCTAGTGGTGGTGGTGGGCACTGCGCTGGCTGTGGCCGGATACTGGCCATACAGATTAACCAAAGCGGCCATGTTGGCAGATGGGGAGGAGTTACAGCCAGGGTGGAATCTGGGAACTAAGGGGCTTCTGTCCACAGCCAGAGGTCAGTTAATCATCATACATGCACTGTTACCCATTTCCTTTATGTGATCCTGTTTTGTTGACTATAAACAACAAAGGGGGCTAGGTGGCAGAGTGGTTACTGCTGCTGCCTCTCAGTAAGGAGGTTGTGAGACCAATCTTCATGATCTCTCTGGGCGAGTTTGCATGTCTTCTCTGTGTTACTGTGGGTTCTCTCTGGGTACACTGGCATCATCCCACTGTCCAAAGACATGAATGTGTTAGGAGAATTGGCAACTTTAAATTGTTCACATAGTGAATGAATGTGAAAGTGAATGGTTGTCTGTCAACTCAGTAAGAGGAAGAAGGTGTATGAATGAACAAACTAAAACTCGAATCACCTGGCTCATCGTATACTTTAAGATCACTGACCAGTGGGCAGACCAGACACTTTCAGAAAATCTTCTGAAGGAATTCTACAGATTTTGGGGAAATAAATATAATAATCAGTCTCACAGCAAAAGTCCGAAATACTTTGCGAATACTTCCATCTTTGTTAACTTTTTTTTTCTTTCCATCCAGTTCACATAGGGTTTTGTTCCTTACAAACTGTCATTTGTTTGTTTGCATAATTTTGCTAAAACATAATGCATTATTTAATACCCACAGGCCTTGTGAAAATGCAAGCACTAACACAGCATTACAATACTCTGCACTAACACAGAGATTTGTGTAAAATCCTGCTGTGGTGTGGTTCTGTTTTTGCCAACATTGCAGAGCAATTGTTTTAACAAAGGCGAGTTGTCTGTCTGGAGGAAGAACAGTCTGTGAATTTGCAGCAGTGCACTGGCACCAGTTTTATCTAACCTTATATTAATGATATACAGCCTTGAAATCAATAACTTCCGATATATATTTTGGGGTATAGTATAGAATAGGGCCCCCTATTGGCGCAGTGATGTGTTCATCCACTTTTGTTGCAGAAGGTCATGGGCTTGCGATAATCTACAGTCACAGTATGTGGCTCAGTACAGGTATGGTAATGTATAGTGTAGTGGTTCAAACATGATTCTGATTTGTGAAAACGGTCAGAGATACAGTGAAGGCAACCTAAACCTACTTTCTTGCCAGATCAAGACATTTTTCCACACGTTACAACATACATTTTCTTACAGGGGAAAGGTATTCAATGAGGCTTAAGCAAGGGACTATACATGTTACACATTTATAAAAGACTTGGAGTACACACTAATCGACTGGTTTCAGCAGATTTTCTTTAAGATGCATAAAAAATAAAAGGGATCTCACACTTGACGACTGTGCCTGACGAGGGATCACACTCTACAGGATTTCTCAAACCAACTCAAACTCTTGCGAGGTTGATAATCAGTACACACTACATGACTGTAACCCAAGCTGGCTTTAAAATTCAAACATTTTCAGGGCCCAATTTGTTTCTCTCTGAGTTCGGAGAGGCGTAGCTCGAATATAGACTTCTCGCAAACAATTATTAGTTGTGGAACTCCTCATGTGTGTGGTGTTAAGTGTGATTACGCTACGATTGTTTGTCGGGTCGGAGCCACTCCGACCTCAAATCAAAATCATCAAACATGTTTGATAGGGGTGTCACGGTATGAAAATTTAACCTCACGGTTATTGTGACCAAAATTATCACGGTTTTCGTTATTATCGTGGTATTTTTGTGTGTAGAGCAGGGGTCGAGCACCAGGTAGCTCTTCTGGAGCTTGTGAGGTGCCCATGAGGGATATTTATATAAATAGTGACTACTGCAGTGTTTTAGTCATAATTTCTTTTTTTTTTTATTAAAATTGTTTTCATGTTTAATTAAAGATTATTTTTATAAACATTATCACTAATGCAATATCTCCAAATATTTCAAGAGATCTGCATATTTATTGTCAGCTTGCACTCTAACAGGTAACTGCATATTATTTACTTGCAAATTAGGGACTTAATTGGCAAAAATTACTCTCTCTCTACTCTGTATTTTTATTATTATCGTTAAATGTTTTATGTACCATTGAACAGTGCTGTAATGTCTGTAAAATATTGGTATTATGCACAAATTTGTGGAATAAACGTAAAAAAAAAGCTCCTGCTCTGAGTTGAGTGCAGCTGACAGGCCTGTGTGCTGATTGGTCTGTGGCAGAGGGAAAGAGGCGGAGTTAAGAGCACAACAGCAGCTGCTGGCAGCAAAACGAGGAGGAGGAGGAGGAGGAGGAGCTCACGGCGACTGCAGGTAGCTAGAAGAGTAGAGCAGTGAGAAGTGCTTTCACATTTTTCATGAGTCGCCAAAGTCGCTAGCAACACCAGAAAAAGTCGCTAGATTTGTCGCTTGTCGCTAGGGAGGGAATAAGTCGCTAGGGAGGTCTGAAAAGTCGCTAAATATAGCTAAGTTGGCAACACTGCACGAATGTTCAAACATTAAGTTTGTAGGCTACAAAGTGCGCCTGCGCGGCAACTTCAGACTTGGACGAGATGATGGGAGGTCTAGCGGTGCCTACACCGCGGGCGCGATAATATTGTTTTTTTAAATTTAAACGTAATTATTATTGTCAACATTTTTAGCGCGCTTTACCGCTATACCGTTTACCGTGACATCCCTAATGTTTGATATTTACAATTTTTACCCCTGACTATACTGACAGGAAAACTGGAACAGCCAATCAGAGCGAAGCGTCAGGTGAGAAACACTGAATACAAACACTGGAACTAGCAACCACTGACCTATATTCCTCATATACAGTCATTGACAGCAACGTGAAGAGGCAAAAAGGAATTCCTCATCTCCAGCTCTCACTGAAAGCGTAGAAACTGCTCCTGAAGCATCTTCTCTTTTTATCCACATTCTTGTTCCTGTCTTTGTTTTTCACTGCAAATTACAGTGCATGCACTGACAGCCATCTGAGGCGATGGTAGTTCTCCTTTGTGTTTGAGCTGACTTTATACATAAAAGTCTTGCTGCCAATCTTAAATAAAAAAGCTGAGTAAATACTCGTGTGCAAGACTGCAAGTACAGCTACAGTAAACAGGAGACTTCTTCCGGTGTGTCACCAGCTTTCTGTGTATTAAATTGACTTCTCTTGAGTCTCTGTTTTGAAAGTTTTGACTCCTGAAGCAAGAGCCGTATGATGCTAGACCAGAAATTGCTGTTGCTAATATACGCTAGATTTGTTTTTCCAATAAGTTGGTACAACTTGGCTCATGCTTGCTCTGAATAAGGCTGGTACCTTGTTTAACAAAGACAAGTATGTATTTGACTAAATTAACATTTTCCTTTTTTTATTTCTTCTCTTTTGCACAATAAAATCATTCCTACAAACTGCGAGTGTGGTCTGGCGGTCTGCAGAATCCTGTAGTCTGTGCGGTCATAGAAATCTTTTGAAATTCTCACTTATGTCTGTGGTCTATGCTCTGTATTCCACAGTTTTAAAATCTGTTAAGATTTAAAATCCTCTTGTGGGTCCCAAGCTTCAGACTGCGACTGAGGTCTGGTTTGCACACATTTGCAGATTCCAGTCTTTACCCCTCACAGCAACAGCAACAGATTTCTGAGCTAATTAGCCATGCTGTTGCTGACTGATGCAGACTTTGTTCAAATGTGAATCCTGGGTAAAATCTGGCAAAAAATCTTGTAGTGTGTCCTCAGCTTTAAGTGCTGAGCTACTTTTGAACTAAAATTAAACTAGGACTCAACCTCAAAAGAGTAAAGGTACAGATGATGTAGTCTCCTATCTGCGTGTATGACATAAGATAACATTATTATTATTTTATTAATATTGTTTCTAATGTATTTATTCGGTGTGTCTACAGCCAGCCTGGTGCACAGTGAGCGGATGAAGCTCCTCGGTCCTGTCATCATGGGTGTGGGCCTGTTTATCCTCATCTGTGCCAACACCGTCCTGTACGAGAACCGGGACAGGGAGACACAGATGTTACTGGCCCAGATGAGGAGCGTCATCTGCTCCGTGTCCGCAGCTGTCCCCTCCGCCGACCTCCAGGAGATTGCCGTCAACAACTCCATGTCCAAGCACTACCAGTGGGTCAGCAGCCTGCCCGCGGCCCATCTCAACATCCTCTGTGTGCAGCAGCTGGCCTGCTCCGAGCCCCTGCTCCAGACGCACTCCAGGGACCGGGATGAGCACCTAGAGGGGGTCTACCACCAGGCTGTCCTGCAGACCGAAGCCTTGCACCACCAAGAATCAGAGTCAACTCCTTCGCTTCAATCTTCTAAATCAAACTCTTGCAATTCAAGCCAGACGGACTTAAAAATGCCTCCAATTTCTGAAAACTTCTCTCTGAAACGGCCTCTTCCATTGGATAAGGTCAGCAACTGCCTCGTCTCAGCAAGCTCCATGTCTACCTTGGGGGTGGATGATGTGGATGTCCCAATGCCACAACCAAGACGGTGCCACAGTCTGAGCTATAGGACTAACCCTTACAAACATGGCGTCCACTTGAAAGGGTTGCTCCGTACAACTGATTCAGATACCAAACAGTTAGTGGCCCAGCGGAATGAAAAGAATTCCCATGTGTGTGTGAGTATCCCGGGACAAATTGTGGATATTTCCGAGGATCAAACTCACCGGAGCTGGCCAAAGCTCGACTTGGGAATTGGGAGACGATATCTGAAATTGGAAAATAAGGAAGATTCCGTGGACAAACTGTTGGACCAGTTGGAGCAGCAGTGTTCGCAATGGGATAAGAGCTTTGGATCGGGCCCTTTCCAATGATGGGTACTCAGAACAAACACGATTTTGGAGTACAGTATATTCCGTGGGTTTCTTTTTTGGGGTTTTAAAATATGCAAACAGAGACGGGATTACTCAGAGATGCAATTTGTCCAAGCGGGATCTTCCAAAGCGTCTTGGAAATGTTTCTGTCTTCACTTAAGTGGAGTTTGTTTATGCAATTGAAGCAGTGGATGAGACAGTGCTTGGAGCCAAGGCTGTAATGGATGCGATATCTGACACACTGTTTACTATGGCTGTTTGGCTTGGCAGAAATCAGCTCGCAAGCTGATCTCCAACTGTAGCTCGGACAATAAGCTATAGAACGAGAAGAAGGATTCTGGAGTATTGTTTTCACTGTGCAATTATTTTGGAACCAAATACCTGGACTCCCGAGCCCAGGAAATGCAGTGTATGATAAAATGGGGCTATATTTTGTCAAAAGATGTCCCGACCTTTAAATGCAACGCATGGCAGTGATGTACAGTATGATACATCTTATGCAGATTCATGTCAGTGTTTTGTGTATTCAAAGTGTAGCTATGGTTTTGTATGGAGCTTTTAGTCTTACATTGAGTCTTTGCAAATAATATTTTTTCATCCAGTCGTCAGCACAGGCAGTGAGTTCAAACCAATGCACACTTGTAGGCAAAGATATGCTGTCTTCCGAATATTTTCTAACCATGCTGAGCTATGGATTATATATGGCGACTTACCTCCCATTAGAAATATAAGGTTCTATCTGAGTGGGGCTGTTCAGCTCTGTCAAAAGAGCATGCCCACTTTTGGCACAAAAAATAAAAATGCCAGCCACAAGAGGTCACAAGGCAGTGTAATCCTTGTCCTATTCACAAACTCAGATAAATGGAGAAAGTTGCAGTCAGAATGGAATCTGGCTTATTTATACATTAATTACATATTCAGATATGTACAGAGAGTTCAGTAGGTCTTCTGCATTGATCTTATTGTAAGTTGGTCCATTTTCCCAGAGCTTGTGGATGTGGGGCAGTACATGAGTTGGCTGTTTAGGATGATAGTGAGCACAGTTAACAGTCGAAGACAACGACTGAACTTTTAAAAAAAGTGACTATAGCTAGTTGGTCATGGTGGATTTAAATGCCTGAACAGACCACTATGTTTGTTATTTGTGTGTTTGCTCTCATTCATGCTTTGTGGTGACATCTGTAACTATCACCTTTCGCCATCGCCCCCTACTGGTTATTTAACAAAACACAGAGTGGTGTTAACAGTGCAAGAAAGATGGATTTATTTACAAAGGTAATAGGAGTACAAATGAGCCTTAAAGAGACTTCTACACATCATAAAATGTTAATAGGTTATTCAGAAATATAACTCAATAACTCAATTTGGACCCAAAGCACCAGACAGAACCTTATAGTTCTAGAGGTATTGTAGCAACATATGCAGACCCCAAGCAGAAGCTGTAGTGTATGCTTATTTGGTGTAGACAGAGCTTTTTGTGTTACAGTTCTCCCTTATTCACCGTTGGGGAACATGGTGACATCACTGATATGATTTTAAATGAAATATAAATAAATATGTATCCACATTTTCCCAGGGCATTCTCGTCCATCACATCATTTGCATGTAATGAGCTGCAGGACTCGGTCATACTGCCACAGACAACTGAATACATGTGAGCTTTCAGAACTGTTTTAGGACATTTGCCTCCTAGTCCATTATTTCCACTGGATGCGTATCTGATCTGCTGCACAGCACTGCATACTCTACACCAAGTACACTTCTTTTGTAGTGCTTGAGAGTAAAGGTGCGACGATATACGGTTATATCATTCATCGTGATGTAAACAGTAAAGATTAATTGATCGTGGCCATTTTAGTGCTACATGCTAATAAACGTGGCTAATTTACAAGGTAATCATATGTTTACCAATAAATATAAACAGTAATACTTTGACTTTACAAAAATTTATTTCAACAAAGTTAGAAAACGTTGCTCGCTTTTTAAATGCATCTCACACAGCCCCATAAACATATCTAAGCAACAGCTAACATGCTTTCACTTTTAAACTTTTACAACATGATGATTTAAAACGTGTATTTCTCTAAACTCTGGACTACTGAGTGTTGTTTGAATGCTGCTCCTACCTTCATTGAAGTACGCTGTACATGCGGCAGCAGTCACGATGTTATCCAGGTCACTACAGCCGGTGTTTATATGTGTATTCTAAATTTTTAACACAAGGGGGAGCCTATGTTTGCAATCATTTATCCTAAAATTATAAACTTGAATCTGTTGTGAATTCCAGTATGTTTTAGCTACATTTTCAAACTGTAAGCATAATTTCATAATTATCGCAATTATTGTAGCCAAGATAATTGTGACATAAAATTCTAATTTCATCCCATGCCTACTTGAGAGTATTTCCGCAGTCTCTTCAGCTCTGTGGCGCGGGTCCGACAGGGGGCAGTGCTGCGCCAGAGATATACAGCCAGTCTGTTTTCTTCAGCGGCGGAGATTGGATCAATCTACAAAGTTCATATCGAAGCAAAGGGAAACTTGTCTTCGCACTGCTGGGGGCTCTGTAACACGCCCTGGCAGATCTGTATCATATCCAGTGGGCGAGGTGTGCGCCATCGGTCGCTGGCACTGCGCAATGGAGCAGATATGCATGCAGTGGAAATTGGGGTAGTTGCATTTACTTTTACACAAACTACTTGATTTAAAGATGTCTACATACATGTATTTTGATCTAGACTATATGAATGTCTGCAATATGGGATAACATATGCTGTTTAGGCCGTTCTAAGTGATATGAATATTGTACATGGTTGATACTGGAATGATGATACATTTGCAATACATTGCTTCCAGGGTTTGTACCTCTTTGAACAAAATGACAAAATGATAAATGACATGGTGGCAGTTTCTTCTTATCACAGTGTTATAAATAACTGATAAGTGGCAAATTATAGCAGCATCTTCCCAGTGCACAAGCATTGGGTTATTAATTAACCCTGTGATAAATGCATGTAGGCAGGCTGATTAATGAATTAACCTTTAGGCCTTTTTTATAAGAACAACATGGACATTCATCACAACACATGCTCTCTGATGATAACAGACATTACCTTCCCTTCCATAACAACTTCCAATTAATCCAGTTTTTATGTTGAGATCAGTTTTATTCATGTCATATACACATTTTATGGGAATGGACAAGACAGTCCTCAGAGAGTGATGAAACTGGAGCCACTTCTTAATTAGCTATTTCCTACTGCCGACCTTCTAAAATGGGATGGTATTGATTTAGTCATCAGCACTCACCCAGAACACATTTAGTGTTAGTGACTGCATGTCCAGGTAACTCTGTGCCATCCTTCAAATGAGCTTTTACACTCAAGGCCACTCGAGTTATCCGTGAGTAAAAAATGGCTTTGTCACAACATTACATATGGTTGAGTATTTTGCTAAAGGGCAGATAACATCCACTGCCCAGTTCTCAATAGCAAGGATCCTTCCTTCCCAGTCAGCTTCTTTAAAGGAGGTCCTCAGAAACCAAGGGAAGAGTGCTAGTTGTTGCAGATGAATGTGGGTAAACAGCTAAGGCGGGTGATAGTGTGTGCTTGTGTGAGTGCATGGCATCACAGACCATACTGTATATACAAATTCAAATTCAAAACTTTGCATTTTCATTGTGCCCAGTCCACAACGGATCATTGTCTTTGTTGCAGATTGTGTAAACAGTCCCTTCAAATAAAAGAGATTTATTCTTTCACTTCTTGTTCAATTGGACAAAATCCGAATACTGTCCCAAAAGGAGCTGAATACTCTACTCTGTTGGTAGCACATCCTTCTCTTTTAGGTGCAGATACACTGGAATAGTAAAATAAATTAATGTAAAGTGGAATGTTTAATATTAATCAGTGACAGCACCAACCAGGAAGATGTAATTTGGTGTCACACATTACTTTATTGTATTGCATGACACCAAATTACTGCTTTTTTAGTCTACGTGTTTCCCATTAATTGGTTACACAAATCATAAACTTCAATACAGAGAAAGTTCACCTAGTCACATTTTACAGTTTAGGCAAATGGCCAACAACTACAGTCCAGTTCTACATGAGCTAAGGGCTACATGACAGACACAACAGACTCTTAATGTGTTCAAGTCCCCCCCCAAAAAAACAAAAAACAAACAAAACAGGACAGGAGGGAACCTGAGCCAAAAAAAAGCAACATTGTTAATTCTTAAGACGCTGGCCTGTCTGAGAAGCTAACACTGATTTTTGACCACCACCAACAAGAACAACAACATAATTCCTAATTATAAAGAGAGCACTGTGGTGTTCTCTATACTGCAGTGGTAACTGAAATCAACAGGACACTGGAGAAACCAAACAAACTCTGCACAAGAGGTTATACCAACACTGCAGGGCCAACTCCAGACAAACCACTTCTTTGAGGACAGTGATTCCAGGGAGAATGACTCTCCCAGTCACTCCACATTACTGGTAACAACCCAAAACCAGACTTTTATTCACTCTAGTTAATATCATTTAGTTTCTGGTCAATAACTCATTCTTCCAAGGAGTATAAAACCCAGCTCACTCACAAGTTTACTTCAGAATTGAACAGTGGTGGAATGTAACAAAGTAAAAGTACTTATTTACTTTACTTAAGCACAATTTTCATGTATCTGTACTTTACTTTTACAAGGGATGCTTTTACTTTTACTATCACTACATTTTAGAGCAAATTTTAGAGCAAGTATGTGTACTTTTTACTCCACTACTTTTTAAATTGGTTTGAAGTAAAAAGTATTTTGAGTTTGATTTAAAATCATTAGTTTTTGCCATGTTGTCATTGTAGTACATAAGTATAAAAGATGCAGTAAGCAGATGTAGTACTCTTCAGAAAAAACTCACCTACAGATTCAGTCTCTTCTGTTGCACCGTTAACCTTTAGTTTTCAGCACAGTTTTTCAGCAGAATCCCTCACATTTAACAGATTAATTCATTCTTGAATCTGCACAAAATATGTTTACTTTTTCACTCACAAGTACATTTGAAAGTAAGTATTTTTTATGGTTTTACTTAAGTAGAAATGTTCATGGGATACTTTTACTTGAGTAAATTTTTGCTCCTTTATCTGTCACTTTCACTTAAGTAAAAAAAAAGCGTACTTCTTCCACCACTAAAATTAAAAACCTTTCTGTTTTAATTCGATTAGCTGGATGACCAAGACTCTTCACAGACAATGTTCTCCAGGTTTATCAATCAATCACCACAAAGTTCAGTTTAATTGTGGCAAATGGAACAATCGACCATGAAATGCCCACAGTGTCTTTGATTATGTCACCAAAGGGTCTATTCTTTGCTCCTTTTCTTTGCTCTTTTGCTCCTCTGAGCTGTTGCTTTCTACAATGTTACATTAAACAGAGGTTATTAAAGGTCTTCCAGTTTTACTTGCCAGATAAGTTCCAAGTGCAACAACACACAGAGCATTAATGGATCTATCTACGTCCCAAAAGCCTTTACAAGCAGCTGGAATGTACTTTCTTTCCTGTCATCATGTAGGATATTTAATAGTTTTAAGCTAATTTTACACTCCATTGCCAAACCATGAGACTTATTAGATTATGTTTCAGCACATTATGACCTACAACCACTTACGTCCACATTAACCAAATCCTTTATGTAGTTATTGAGTAAAGTACAGTGATGTCACCACGTTCTGCTCCAGACAATGGCAAATGGACCAAAAGAGACAAAAAGCATTTTCATAAAGTGGTCCTTTACCCTTTACCCATGTGTGCTGTCCTTGTGTGGAGGTGGGGCAGACTTGTAAAAAAGCCTCTCAGTATTTACGAGGAGGGTCCTGAAGCCCCACCCTTTCATATTAATGGACAGAATGCATTTAGCTGACACGGCAGGGTGTTATGGTTGGAGTGTTACTAAAGCAGAGGGGAGGGTGGATCCCGGAGGACCCCCCCTTCACCCCCACCCCTCTCATGTGGAGCAGATGTGCAGAGACGACCCCTCCTATACTTCCAGCAGTGGTCTGACTCCTGCGTCTCTGTGTAGTGCCTGTTCTGTGCGCCCTGTGTGGACCTCAGTATGTTAGTCCAAGTGAACTTTCATTTCATAAGACCAAAGTTGTATAACAGACCCACATCTAGACAAAAGAAAGAATGGCTCCTTGTCTGTCAGTACCCTACTTGCGTCATGCATGCAATACTCACTAAGCCATCTTGTTCAAGCAGTGGTACCAAAGCAAGAGCCACATTTTGATACAGTGCAGACTGGGCCCCACGACAACCTCTGTTCTTATGCTGCATTCATGTGGTGCTGAGGTGCTCTTTCCAAGATGCAAAGTCATTTTCCCAACTTGTTTATGTTCATGTGCTTTTATCTCTAAAAGTAGCAATATTGGCTTTACCCATATAAAGACCAACAAAGTTACCATATTTTCCGGACTATAGAGCGCACCTGAATATAAGCCGCACCCACTAAGTTTAAAAAATAAAAATAAAATTTACATATATAAGCCGCACCGGACTATAAGCCGCCAATATCCAGGTTGAGAAATGAGATATTTACCGGATACACACTGCATGCGAATCCGCTCCGCTGCACTGCGCCATGCACTCCGCGGTAAATACGCAGCTGTTCTAGTGAATGAGCATTTCCACAGCCTCCGCAGCTCTGCGGCGCTGGTCCGGCCGTGCTCCGCCCTGCGCCGGAGATACACAGCCAGTCTATTTTGTTCAACGCTGTTCAACAGCGGACTCCGTTCAGATCAACCTCCGCAACTCAGATCGCACCAAACAGGAAACTGGACGTGCACAGCATCTGGATTTAAAAGTAAAGTAACTCCGTACTCCGTTCTGCTAGCGCTACCCTGGCGGCTGAAGAAAAATCCATAGAAAAGCCGCATCTTTGTATAAGCTGCATGTTTCAAAGCGTGGGAAAAAAGTAGCGGCTTATAGTCCGGAAAATACGGTATTAGTCAGTAATGTTTTTAATTAGCATTTAACACAGCTCACTAGTCACATTTAACGTTAACCTGCTCACTACTAAAAGGCTGAATACATTGAGCCAATATAGCTTTTGAAGTTTCAATAAATCCACAACAGTAATTAGGTTTTCTAACGCAATTCTGTTACTTCTATGCGACAGCTTATAGTAAGCTTATATCATTGGCAACATTTATTAAAAAAACTCATGCTTAAAATGCAAATTATGACATTCAGTGGGAAGGTTGGGCAGCAGGTTTTGACCTGAGTTCCCGAGGTCTTTTTACGACTTGTGCAGGCGTTCATGTGCATCTTTTAACCCAGAAAAACGAGTTTCCGAGGACCACATGAATGCAGCCTCCTGAACAGACTGTCCTTCTTGGTAAGGAAAAACTCCCAAAAAAAACTGCTGTGGGGAAAAATAGAAGAAACCTTATGGAGACCATACTGAAGGAGAGATCCACTCACAGGGAAGATATATAAATGTGTCTAGAACTGTTAAATAAAGTCCATTAGCTTATCTATAGTATCAGAGTTCAGGTCTGTAAGGATGCAGCAGGTGGGTCGCATCCAGACAGGTGAGTGGGGGTGAGGTAGGGGTCCGGAAAGTCCATAGGAGGTGAGGGGCCCATACGTTGTGACAGGAGCACAGATGGAATCATTGTTTGGTCTGATTGTCCCTGAAGAGCAGTGTCTGATATGTAACAATGATGTAATGGGCTCTGCACAAGTTCAGTCTCATTTGAAGGAACCTTTCATGTGTTGTTATGATATAGAAGCTAGTGAACCCTTTTTGGTAGCAGTGTTAGAGGATAGAGAACAGTTTTAGTCTGGTTTATTTCCATTTTTCTGAACCATGAATTCAGAGAGCTGCAACAATCTGCTACATTTTGTCACATACTAGACCCCTCTCCCTTTTCCGCCAGCTTTTTTCCATAGGCCACAGTGTAATAAAAAAGTCCTGGTGTGCACCTGTCAGGACACCTACAAATTCAAAAATGCTCTGAATCTTTAATCAGTTTGTCCTGCCTTTAAGCCCATTGGCCAGAGTCTTGAGACTTGGCCACAGCGGCCAAGTCTCATTGGGCTTCCTGGTTTACTCAGTGGATTTTATGGACTAAAGTATGACGTTATGCAGTGTAGACAGAGCAGAGCCACACTATGCACTAAGCAAAAGCGAGATGTCATTAGAGTCACTACCATTCTTTCTTGTTTAAAGGAATAAGACAATCTTGTTTTGGCCTGTGTCATCCAATGAGCAGACTGCAGTATTTTGCTTTCCCTTGCCTTTAAAACTACTACTCACTGCTCCAACATATACCACAACAATTAAAACTCAGCTATCCAAGATGGCCGACCAACCTACACGTGTCACTTTTCAATCTTGTAGCTGTACAAATTGGTAAAAATTGGGTAGTGAGACATGGAAAATACACCCAAAATGAGATAGATGAATACATTTTTTGACAACTTCTGTGAGCATTGTAGCATTTCTGTTTGGAGAAGAAAGGACCTGTCCATGTAAACGTACTGACTCTGTGTTCTAAATGTAAACAAAGTAATATGTATTCGCCCTCAGAACCTGGCTTAAACGGCCTGTGCCGCCTGTGTTTGAAATATACAGCAGAGAGAGCAGCTCCTGTGTGTGGCGTGGTCTCATTTACTCAGCCTGTCACTGTAATGGCACCTGGCTTCATATATATATATATATATATATATATATATATATATATATATATATATATATATATATATATATGAAGCCAGGTTATATATACCTGCTCTGCATTTTAGCCATATATTCTCCGATAAGCCTATGCAGCCGAGGCAAGGTGTGTTTCTGTTTATCATCAAATAGACACAGCCGAAATGAGATTTTTGACATTCTGTATTAGTATTTTGGAGAAGACTTTTGTGGATAATTGGTGGAATGGCATTTAGGTGTTCCGATCAGATTCCTCTGTTAGTATATCCAGAATTTTGTAATGAGAATTTTTGGGACCATAAACTGCAAATACTAAGGCTGTGAATCAAATTAAAAAGTGAATTCACTGTATTATATGCATTTAGAAGGACTGCCACATTTCTGTTGACTGCATTTATTTTTGTTGTTTGATTCTGAAATTAGTTTAGCATCATACACGCATTCAAGTTTTTTATGTATGATTTTGCTACCTTTAAGTAGTATAAAAAGCTTAACAATATAAAGCTTGGTTCTCCTAAAACATTTTGAACTGCCTGATTTGTTTACATTGTTTTAAAAATTATACTACATCAGTAGATATAAAAGAATAATCTAAAATTTAAAAGATAAGACTGAAGGTAATTGGACCAGCTTATCAATGCTGAATTACCATCAAAACCTTATCCTGTATGGAGGACCGTGAGCGCCACACGAAAAGGAATAATGCTTTTATTAAAAGAGTTTTTAAAAGAGCCTTTAATAAAAGGATTACTATATGCTTTTATTAAAAGAGTTTTTAAAAGTTTATTTAATAAAGAGATTACTAAATACTTTTATTAAAAGAGTTTTTAAAAGAGCATTTAATAAATGGATTACCAAATAGTTTTATTTAAAGAGTGTTTAAAAGAGCATTTAATAATTGGATTACTAAATGGTTTTAATAAAAGAAGGATTAATAGCGTTATTCATTAATCCATTTTGGAAACCGATTTCTAAATGTATTTACAAAACCTTTTCGGAAAAGCATTTACAAAACGTATTAGCTTCTCCGATCAGCTTCTCCTATTAGCTTTTCCGTGGCGTTCCTGGTCCTCCTGGCTAAAGTTAAATAAAAGAAAAAGAAAAGCGATGTAACGAGCTCTGTGATTGGTCAGAGCTACACGCGCTCTGATTGAATGCATCCTTAGCTGGCCCGGTGACAATAGTGGTTATGTGCTAACTACTTCTGCATTCGGCTAAACGGAATGATCCACTTCCGGTCACAGCTTGTAAGCGAGCAGCCGGACAAGGGCAGCTTAAAAAAACTGCAGCTTCAAAAATTTATTAAATCCTCTTTTAAAAACTCATTTAATAAAACCATTTAGTAATCCGTTTATTCTCTCTCTTGCTCTTTTAAAAACTCTTTTATTAAAAGCATTATTCCTTTTCGCGAGGCACTCACGGTCCTCCATAGTCCTGCTATTGAGCCCATTGGTTGGAACTGCTCCACAAAAGGTGTAAAACACAAGACACAAGATAATCACCGGCGCCATTGGTCAATGCTTTTTTGGCTTCCTGCTCAACTTATCTATCAAGGTATTTTATAGGCTACTAACATCACCTTATACTTGTATAATGTAATGTCTTAGAATGTTTTTAGACTTCTTTTATTGGGTAGTGTAGTCAAGAAGTGAGACGAAACCATGGGGGAGAGACATTCAGCAGAGTCCGGATTCAAACCCACAACACTGAGGCAGGCTGCAGTGTCATACATATGAACTACATTTCTGCCAACTAAGCTATACTGAGGCAAAAATACAACGTTTTCAAATCACTAAACATAAGTTGGATGTTTATTCTGTTATTCTCAGATGTTAAAAAAGTTTTTAATGGCTTTGCTTTATTAGCCTTCTTTTATTACAGGACACATTCTTATTTTGGCTTATGTCATCCAATTAGCTTTCCCTTTTGAAAATGCATATAAAAGTGTGACTTACTGATCCTAATTTAGAACAGATTTACAAATTGGTTGACACTATGCACATAAGTGTGAGGACATGCACGTGTTTACCTATATGAGTAAAGATGAATGTGGAATTCAGATTTAGCACAGCTAGCAGTAACATGAGCCACAACTCAGGAAACAGTGCAGCCCAAAGAGGATGCTATTTCTTCTAAATTTGATTTTACAGTTTAGCTATTTTTGACATTGTCTAATATTAAAAACACAAATTAATCAAATTATTTCAATTTATTGTTCAACCACTGATGAAGTTAGGATTGAAGAAAAAGTCATCTGGACATAGTTTGTAGGGTACAAATTTGATAGTGACATGATGGAAAACACCCAAACTTTGACCTCTACATCCACAGAAATTTCATTGAACATTTGTCAGGTAAGAGGAATCAGCCAGTCCTAGGTAAGTACTGACTGTTCTATGCTAAGATTGCGAGTTCTGTGTCCAGTTAATCACCTGACAAATGTAAATAGCAGAGTTTTTCCATTCCCACATCTGCCTCTCCGTACTTAAACCAAAGCAGAGGTGGAGTGGCATTCCGTAATTCCCCCGCTGCACATACTCAGAGCAGAGCGTCCTGTAGCTGATTTTTCCTCCTTATTAGAGTTTATGGTCGCTTGCGGGCAGGTATGCAGTCCCTGGTGATCTCCTGGAGTTTAATTGGTGCTTTATGAGATGGCTTCTGGGTTCCTGGCGGCTCATAAAGGTGGCAGCCAGGACCTCTGGCCTCTACAGAGAGAGAGCTTTGGGAGGCGGAGAAGGAACGCTTCACTTTGAGTGTCTCTGTGGAAGTGGGAAAGGGGGCCAAAAAGTACACACACAGGCAGGAGTAACATCGGAGGTCAGTGAGGTTCATGTACTCTGTCTAACACTCAAGTAAACACTAGATAGATAGATGCATCATAAAATATATTAAATATCCAGATAAAATTATCTCAGATAAGAGACAACGCTTGATAAAATACTATAGATGGTAAAACCCTATGATGTAACCACAACAAAATTACAAAGTCTGGTTTAACAGCCTAATTGCTGTAGGAAGAAAGCTATTTAACAGCCAAGTTCTCTTTTATGATGCTGTGGTATCTTTTACCTGACTGTATCAGAGTAAACAGTCCATAAAATGAATGTGTGCAGTCCTTCAGGATGCCACCAACTCTCTGCACAGTGTAGATGTCCTGTAGCTGTGGCAGAGAGACATCAATGGTTGTTTTCACATTGGTCCAAGACAGCATTATTTACTATCATTTCAAAAATGATCATTTATCAAAAGAAAGATTTTGGTTCAAGACTACATCAGAGTTTCCAGTAGAGTGACTAAAAGCCAGAGTACTGTATTTTAAAGTTCATACCCACTGCCTAAGATTTCAATAGTAAAAGAAATGATTGTATCTGAGTTCCAGAGTAAAGCCCAACGCACTACAGACGGACCAAAAAACAAATATAGTTCTTTGCACCATGTGACACAAAGAAACACACAAAGAGAGTGGCAGCTAATACTTTTGGAAATATGGTGTATGTCACATTAGTGTCACACATACAGATTATTAAATACACTTGCACAGATTGTGTTATACACACAAAGCTGTCTTTGCACACACACAAAACAATTTTTACACATACAGACTTTCTTACATGTGCACAAGTCGCTAGCTTCATAAAAATCTTTTTGAGAGTTATGTCTCACTGCTTTGATCCACATGCTGTACATGTAAAAACAGTTTTATGTGTGAGAGCGCAGTTTTGTGTATATGATCCGATCTGTGCCTGTGTATTTAATCATCTGTATGTGTGAATGCAAATGTGCACGTGTTACACGCGGTTACACACAAATTGAAGATATGTGTGTGCGACTGGGCAAAGTTACACCAAATCATTTTAAACCCATGCAAATGATTTTGCCAGTAAATTAAGGCAGTACATCTGGGCCACCCCTAATGTCTTCTGAGATCCTGACATCACATTTTCTTCCAATGTAGGAACAGTGCTGAGGAAAATCACTCTATACACTGTAAAAAGCTGCTCTAAAATGTCAGTTTTGTTCATGCGGTAATTTATTTATTTCAAAATGTAAACAGCTCAGTCATCCATTTTGGGACACACACAGCAACAGAAGGTTTCCAGGACCCTCCTAAAGAAGCTCCTGACCCTCCTGACACCTCTTCTGCTGGAAACCTTGGATCCTCTTTTGGCTGCAGTGGCCATGTTTGAAGAAGGCCCTTCCTCAGCCACAGCAGTAGAAGGAGATGCAGCTCCAGGAGATGTGGTCTCTTCAAATACAGATGAGCGAGACATCTGACGAGAGCAGACGCCTAAATCGGGAGTTTCCCTCGAGGCACTGGTTGGAAGGGCTTCCTCGATGATACATTCAGGGGCTGCTGTAGTCTTTTTGCTGGACAGAACCTGAGACTGGGCTCCTGTATCCTGGGCTTTTGCTCTATCAGATGAACTGGCAGGAGGTGTTTCCATATTCCATACTGGTCCATTCATTTCAGTGGACACAACAGGAGATTGGAATACTGAATCTAGGTATTTGGCCTCTTCAGGTGGACTTGTGTGAGGTTCTTTTTCCTCTGGGAGAACCTCAGGAACAGACGGATGTGTTTTAACAGAGATGACTTGAGACTGAACTCCAGAGTCAGGGGCTTCATCAGAGGCACTGGTGGGGTATGTTTCGTCCTGGGATAGTCCAAGTGCCGTCTTCTTAGACTGCTCCCCTGAGCCAGGTGATGACCTGGCTTGTTCACCTCCATCTGGGTTGTGCTGGTTCAGACTCTCTCCTGACAGATCTACTGATGTCTGCTCTGTGTCTTCAGGGGTGTCCAGATCAGGGCAGAGGCTCATGAGGTCAGCTGAGATCCTCAGACTGAAAATGAACAAATCATACAGTGATTTTCATGTGATTGCATACACAACTGCAGTGTCTTGTAGAGTAGGTGAACTTACTAGTCTTCACTGTCAGGGTCTGTGCTCAGATGGGACATGGTGATAAAATGGTGCTCCAGAGCGTGGCTGGGAGTCCACCTCATGTTCCCATCAAAAGTCAGGAGCCCTTTCAGCAGCTCCACAAAAGCCTTCCTGTCCTTGTACTCATCAGCAATGATTCTGGGATATCTCTGCATTTTTAAAGAAGTCAAAGTCAGTTCATGCTCTTGCTGTAATTTAAAATATTCTCGTTGTTTTGGTTTTAGAGCAGGGACACCTACATTAACCAGGTCATCCAGGGAGTAAATGCCATCAGAGGGGTAATACAACTCTGGAGTCAGGTTGGTCACTGCTGCAAATTCCTCTGGAGTCTGGAGAAGCAAATCATAGGTTAGCATCAGCGTGAAAGGGTTCAATTGAGACAAGAGGAAACATCTGACTCTACCAGCAGCCTCCATTGGGTCCAGACATCTTCCGTTTGTGTAAAAAAACAGTTGGTGTAACGGCCCTTCCACAGGAGGTGCACCTTGGGGAAGCCCAGTATCTCCACCATCCTCTTCATCTGCAGAGAAAATACATATCTTTCAGCTCACTGTCTGCACTGAGCTCCACATGTGACAGAGTGGGACCTACCATCTGATAAATGCATCTGTGTGGGAAGAGGTGCTTTCCCAGGTACAAAAAAGCCAAGGTGCAGCCCACACCCCAAACGTCGATGGCCTCGTTGAAGGGGATGCCCAGGGTGACCTCTGGAGCCCTGAGGAAAAACACAAAGACAGGCATGAGAACCACAGAAAGACCAGGTCTAGACCTGAACCAGCTCAGACAAGTGGAGGTCCACTAAACTCACCTGTATCCCAGGGGCTGTATCCACATGTCGTCCTTCACCTGGGCAGTTGGCATGGCCAGACCAAAGTCGATGAGCTTCACTCTGAGTTGCTGGTGCCGCAGGTCCGTAAACATAATGTTATCAGGCTTTATATCAGTGTGGAGGATCTTCATGGATTTGAGAGCATCCAGCGCCACCAGCAGCTGCACACACACAAACAGGACACTTAAGTGGCTGTAGAAGCAACAGAAAACGACAGTTTGAGAGAGTATTGTTACACACCTGCTGTGCAATGGGCCGGATCTCTCGCACTGACAGAGGCTCCAGGTTCCGATCTATGAGCACCTGGAGCAGGCTTGTGTCCAGCATCTCAAAGGTGAGACACGTGAGTCCACAGTGTTCAAACCTCTCATAGAACTTCACCAGATTTGCTCGCATAGGGTCTAGGACACTGAGGAGCTCCAACATGGAGACCTGGAGAAGAAGACAGCACTTAACACTTAACTTCTGCCAAATACACACATATATACAGATATATGTAGATAACCAGAAACCAAAGATGTACCTCATTTTCCGCGTCACTGATGGCCGCACTGTCCTTCAGCATTTTTATTGCTACAATCTCTTGTGTGGAAGTATTTTGACACTTGGCCACTTTTCCGAAGAAACCCTCTCCAATGAACTCCAGGATGGAGTAGGACGAGGTGCTGCTCTGCAGCTTTTGACCCACAGAGAGGCCAGCTACAGTCAGGGGCTCTGTGGACAGTGGACACAGTCTATCAGTTTTTCAAAAACACACCAGACAGAAAAGTTGTTACAATGCTCGCACCAGTCAGCTGTATAATTTTTTTGTTTTGCTTTCTCACAATATTTTTTCTGTAAAATTTGTGAGGAGCTGCTGTCTTGGTTTCCCCAGTGTCTAACTTCAACTGTTTATCATGTGTGTGTTTTTATGATGTACCTGAGGCTCCTGTGCTGAAGGCTCTGTTCCCAGCTGTCCAGAACGACATAGTCATATGTTTGTAATAAACCAGCTCTACCAACTCAGTCAAAAACAAGATGTGAACTCAGCTAAAATGTGTGTGTCTCATGCACAAGTCAAGTGAAAAGTGACATTCCAAATTTCAGCTTACAAAAACTGAAACTTGTAATTGGTTGTTTAACATTCTAGACTGTGATGATGTCACACTATCAGATGGGGTCAGGAATGTTCCTGTATAAGTTATAATATAAGCTAGTTTCATAATAAATATCCAAAAAGAAAATTCATAAATGTTGAACCTGATCATTTATATTAGGTTCATGATTTCATTTTATGTATCCAACCACACCAATGAATCTGCATATTATTAAAAGAAAAATGGCCTTAATATTATTAATGACTACATTTGGGATTTTGCTCTTGTGCTAAAAGAGATGTGGTCTGGATTCACCCAGCTCTTTGTGAACTGCACCAAAGCACTTTTCCTCTGCCCTAAACCAGTGCGTCTCTCTGCTCTGACTATCGGACCAAATTTAATCCATCATCATTTTATTTTCACCCAGTTTTGCAAAAAAAGTCACATTACTAGGCAAGTGATGAACGTCTGAAAGTTGTGCTCCTGCTGCTAAAGGTTGCATTCTTCGCTGTTATCCCTTAAAAATACTTGTTATCCTTTGAAAGACTATGTAGTATATGGAAAACCATGTCTATAGATCCTAAGTCTGTGTCATCTGGGAACACTAAGGAACAAAGAAAACTCAGATCTGCGATGCAAACTCAACTCCAAGTTAGCGCACAAGCTAATGAGAATGCAACAGGTGCTAACAAATCTGCCAAACATGACATGGCACAGATACATAATATACTTTTCAAGAAATGGCAGATTTAAAGGAATTTAGCATTCTTTGTTTTCAGTGGACCTGAAACTTTCCCTATTCCCTAAATATAAAAAAGATTTGCCCATAAACAAACAAACAAACAAAAAACACTGTGCACAATCATATGAATGAGCGCTGTGGACAAAATAAAGAATAAATATGATTTCTGCTTGATATCTGAATGATTGATTCTATATTATGTTTCCGTCTTTATTCGTACTTACTAATTATTAATTAAACTATAACCTATGTAGCTTGCTGCTCAACATTACTTCTTCAATATTAAACTGAAAATAACCTCTCATAGTCACATGACCTCCTCTAAAATGGCGGCCTCCTTTTGATTGCCGTTACAATGGTGAATCCTCTTTCCTTGGCTCCATTGATAATGGCTTTCTCCCTCAGATAAACTCTGAGTAAATAAATTCTGAGTTGACAATCTCAACATCAAACCTGTTTTCTGAAACAGGCCTGGTCTGAAAAGATAAGTTAAGCTATAAACTCTGAGTTGGTTCAACCTGCTTTGTGAAACGGGGCCAGTGACAAAGTTTTCAAATTAAAGTGAGTGTATAATGACGTAATCTATGCAGGAGAGTTATGGCAACTTGGATTATACATTATAGAAAAAATATATGTTAAAATTCATTCATAAAACTGTGTAAATGAGCCACAGTGCTCCACCTGGAACGTGAATGGATTGGGAAGGGCTAGTAAAAGGGAAAACATTTTACAAAAACAACAGGATGGGCCAGATTTACTAAGACGGTGCTAAATTGCGAGTGCAGATTGAAAAACAGTGTGTGCTATTTGTGGATGTGTTGCATGTGATATACGAAGAGAAAGTGTGCAAATAATTGCTGCAACAAATCTGATATGTAAATGAGAATTTTGCATGAGCACAAGACGCATCAATAACAGGAGCAGAACTGCTCTGGCAGCTCCCACTGCATCTTTCCTACAGAGATGCAACACAAAAGTCAATGTTGTGGAAGTTCACACTTTTCATGAACTAGTTCAAAGTTCAGTTCACACATGTTCAAAGTGAACTGTTCACGTTCATAATTCACAATTTTAATTTCGAACTAGTTCAAAGTTCAGTTCATTTTATTTTTAGGTGAGATATGTAAATGAAAGGCTGAACTTGTTTTTCAAACTATGACTTCTATCATGATACATGTACCTACCTTCTAGCCTAAAACTGTTCACTGTAGATCTTAAATTCTATCACACAAAATGGATGTTTTGGCATATATAAGCTTGCACAGAAAGGTAAGTTTTTTTCCGTCAGAGTTTTTGTGTGACAATGTGTAAAATATCTGTAAATGATCATAGTTAGAGGCAGCATCGTCTGTGTTCTCTGTGCCTTCACTTGCACTGCCATTGTCAGACTGACTGCTGCTGCCCGCTCCAGTGTTGCTATGAAGGCTACGCTCGTTGTAATGCTTGCTTGTGCAGTGCATCATGGGTAACATAGTGTGAAGCCAAAGATATTAGATTCGACTGTCTTTGGCTTCACACTACGTTACCCAAGATGCATTGCACACACAAGCGCTCTCTGGTGAAGCGGTGCAGTTTTGGAGTGGAGCCTGTGGGCAGTGAGTGACAGCGCTGTTTAAAAAGTGCGAGCAGACCTCGTCACTCGACTCATCATCAGGTGAAAACAAATTCCCACGTTTAACTGAACCCCAACAGTGACGTACGTCGTTCATCTCACATAAGCTGAACAAATTCACGTTCAAGTTCTTGATTTACAAATGTGTTGCGTTCAGTTCAAAGTTCACAGAAAAATGAACGTGTTCAGTGAGCGCGTTCATTTGAACTCGTTCATGCTCAACACTGACAAAAGTCCACATGAGAGTCCAGCCTCATAACAGCACTACACTGACTGTAGTTGTCTTTGAGGAATAATCATTTCATTGCAATGCATTTGACTTTCTTGTAGTAGTAGTAGTCTGTCCTTCCTAAATCCTTGTCTTATAAAATTCTGGTGCTGACCACAGTCATGTGACTCGAGTTTCCCACAGTGGAGAGACAGAGAGGAAAGGTAAAGTCTTATTCACTGTCTGTCAGAGCCAGTAACCCTTCAAACACATAGCCTATAAAATGTATCAAGTAGGCTTTATACAGTCTTGTTGGTGATCACGTAAATATAAAAATTAAAAATATCGTTGATGTCCTCCGCTCGTACATTAAACAGCAGCGCAGCATCGATCCACTGTGGGCAGCTGTCAATCAAGCGTCGCAGCGAGCATCGTGAGGCAATGGGATAAACACAATGGGACTGATGCTGTCATCATGGCCTATACACAGCGTTTAAAGACTCCTAAATTGTCACCATAAGGAGTTATGTGAAACAGACTGAAAGCCCAGAGAAAGGCTGAACTTCAGGGGAGAGCGAGAGAATCAAGGAAAAAGTGTCACAGGTAAAATCTGTCTCTTTGTTTCCTCCGCCTTCAAATCAACACCTTAGTGTTGTATCGTTGTAAATGAGCCCTGTTAAAGCATTATAACTTATTTTCAACGCCCCATCTGTGCACTCAAAGCTGCACTCTTTCCTCCTCCTTTTAGCTCCCATACTCATGATAAATCAAACAGTAACTGCAAAGTAACTTCATTTGCATTTTCTACCCCTTGAATTTTTCGCGTTCTGGCGAGAACGTCTCTTTTTACAGATTCATTGAGTCACAAGAGCAAAATCTGCACCGCGCTGAATTTTTTTTGTGAGAGACTGTGCTTGGGTTTGCTCCAATTTTAGCACGACTTTTTCAATTAGCGTGCACACAAACCTTTGATGAATCTGGCCCATAGTATTCTTGCAGGAGACACATTTGACCCTGCAGGAGTCAGCCAAATTATGTAGAGGTTGGGTTGGACAGGTCTTCTTTGTCTAATGCGGGTCAACTAAAAGTCAGGGTGTGCAATACTTATAAATAAACACGTGCAGTTTAAGTTGAAGCAACAAATTATAGATGATGAGGGAAGAATGATATTAATTCTGTCAGAAATACAAGACAAGACTTCATCCTAGGCAATATATATGCACCCAATATTGATATCCAATTTTTTGTGTGAATTTGGACAGTAAGCTTATTTTTTTGGGACACCACCCTATAGTTCTAGGTGGAGATTTTAAGAATGTTGTCGATAATATTTTGGACTGTACACCTTCCAAGGACTAGTGAAGAACAGAGAAACAGATCTACCTATCTCCACAGAAGAAATAATGGAGACAATTAAAGATCAAGAAAATCTCCTGGCTCAGATGGGTTTACATGTGAATTTTTTTAGGTGTTATGCAATAGATCTGTTACTGCTATTTAAGAAAATGCTTACAGAGGCGTATGAAACTGGAATGCTACCTCCATTGTTAAATCAAGGCACTATTACACTGATATTAAAAGAAAAAGAGACAAAGACTCAGCTGACTGTAAAAATGATCACCCAATTAGCCTAGTTTCTGTGAATTGTCAAATATTATCTAAAATACTACAAACTAATGGTCTTATGTCCTTCTTATTTAAGCTGAGCAGAGTCACTCGGCAGGATCTGCACTCTCACCCGGGCCTTTTGTCTCGCTCTGGAACCCTTAGCTACTGTTATTTGCAAATACTCCAACATCATAGGTAATAAAATTGATGAATATACTTATAAACTTATGCTATATGCTGATGATATTTTATGGATCACATCAGACCCACTTAGATCTGTACCTGCGATGTTGGATACTATTGGATCTTTTTCAAAACTTTCAGGATATAAAGTTAATTGGTCAAAATCAGAAACTTTACTACTAACTACATTTGGCTCAAGAACTTTTTCTCAGACTCATTCCAGTGCCCCACAGAAGGCATAAAATATTTGGGAATTCATTTTCCTTGCCAAATTGATAAAATAATAGAAAAAAAATTTCATCCACTCCTCAAAAAGATATCATTAGATACACAAATATGGCCATCACTATCCTTGTCATTATGGAGAAAATTTAATGCTTTGAAGATGAATTGTGTGCCAAAACTAAATGATCTATTACAGTGTTTATCAGTTGCTATATATGATTGCATTTGCAAAGACTTCTTCTGGAATGGTAGACGCCCAAGGCTAAAACTGGAAATGCCAGTCAAAAAAGCAGGTTTGGGTCTTCCTAAATTGATTTTATATCATTATCTTTCTGTTTGAGACATGTTTGCTCAATGGACAGTACCACCTGAACAAGCTGGAAATATGGTGTATGTCACATTAGTGTCACACATACAGATTATTAAATACACTTGCACAGATTGTGTTATACACACAAAGCTGTCTTTGCACACACACAAAACAATTTTTACACATACAGACTTTCTTACATGTGCACAAGTCGCTAGCTTCATAAAAATCTTTTTGAGAGTTATGTCTCACTGCTTTGATCCACATGCTGTACATGTAAAAACAGTTTTATGTGTGAGAGCGCAGTTTTGTGTATATGATCCGATCTGTGCCTGTGTATTTAATCATCTGTATGTGTGAATGCAAATGTGCACGTGTTACACGCGGTTACACACAAATTGAAGATATGTGTGTGCGACTGGGCAAAGTTACACCAAATCATTTTAAACCCATGCAAATTATTTTGCTAGTAAATTAAGGCAGTACATCTGGGCCACCCCTAATGTCTTCTGAGATCCTGACATCACATTTTCTTCCAATGTAGGAACAGTGCTGAGGAAAATCACTCTATACACTGTAAAAAGCTGCTCTAAAATGTCGGTTTTGTTCATGCGGTAATTTATTTATTTCAAAATGTAAACAGCTCAGTCATCCATTTTGGGACACACACAGCAACAGAAGGTTTCCAGGACCCTCCTAAAGAAGCTCCTGACCCTCCTGACACCTCTTCTGCTGGAAACCTTGGATCCTCTTTTGGCTGCAGTGGCCATGTTTGAAGAAGGCCCTTCCTCAGCCACAGCAGTAGAAGGAGATGCAGCTCCAGGAGATGTGGTCTCTTCAAATACAGATGAGCGTGACATCTGACGAGAGCAGACGCCTAAATCGGGAGTTTCCCTCGAGGCACTGGTTGGAAGGGCTTCCTCGATGATACATTCAGGGGCTGCTGTAGTCTTTTTGCTGGACACAACCTGAGACTGGGCTCCTGTATCCTGGGCTTTTGCTCTATCAGATGAACTGGCAGGAGGTGTTTCCATATTCCATACTGGTCCATTCATTTCAGTGGACACAACAGGAGATTGGAATACTGAATCTAGGTATTTGGCCTCTTCAGGTGGACTTGTGTGAGGTTCTTTTTCCTCTGGGAGAACATCAGGAACAGACGGATGTGTTTTAACAGAGATGACTTGAGACTGAACTCCAGAGTCAGGGGCTTCATCAGAGGCACTGGTGGGGTATGTTTCGTCCTGGGATAGTCCAAGTGCCGTCTTCTTAGACTGCTCCCCTGAGCCAGGTGATGACCTGGCTTGTTCACCTCCATCTGGGTTGTGCTGGTTCAGACTCTCTCCTGACAGATCTACTGACGTCTGCTCTGTGTTTTCAGGGGTGTCCAGATCAGGGCAGAGGCTCATGAGGTCAGCTGAGATCCTCAGACTGAAAATGAACAAATCATACAGTGATTTTCATGTGATTGCATACACAACTGCAGTGTCTTGTAGAGTAGGTGAACTTACTAGTCTTCACTGTCAGGGTCTGTGCTCAGATGGGACATGGTGATAAAATGGTGCTCCAGAGCGTGGCTGGGAGTCCACCTCATGTTCCCATCAAAAGTCAGGAGCCCTTTCAGCAGCTCCACAAAAGCCTTCCTGTCCTTGTACTCATCAGCAATGATTCTGGGATGTCTCTGCATTTTTAAAGAAGTCAAAGTCAGTTCATGCTCTTGCTGTAATTTAAAATATTCTCGTTGTTTTGGTTTTAGAGCAGGGACACCTACATTAACCAGGTCATCCAGGGAGTAAATGCCATCAGAGGGGTAATACAACTCTGGAGTCAGGTTGGTCACTGCTGCAAATTCCTCTGGAGTCTGGAGAAGCAAATCATAGGTTAGCATCAGCGTGAAAGGGTTCAATTGAGACAAGAGGAAACATCTGACTCTACCAGCAGCCTCCATTGGGTCCAGACGTCTTCCGTTTGTGTAAAAAAACATTTGGTGTAACGGCCCTTCCACAGGAGGTGCACCTTGGGGAAGCCCAGTATCTCCACCATCCTCTTCATCTGCAGAGAAAATACATATCTTTCAGCTCACTGTCTGCACTGAGCTCCACATGTGACAGAGTGGGACCTACCATCTGATAAATGCATCTGTGTGGGAAGAGGTGCTTTCCCAGGTACAAAAAAGCCAAGGTGCAGCCCACACCCCAAACGTCGATGGCCTCGTTGAAGGGGATGCCCAGGGTGACCTCTGGAGCCCTGAGGAAAAACACAAAGACAGGCATGAGAACCACAGAAAGACCAGGTCTAGACCTGAACCAGCTCAGACAAGAGGAGGTCCACTAAACTCACCTGTATCCCAGGGGCTGTATCCACATGTCGTCCTTCACCTGGGCAGTTGGCATGGCCAGACCAAAGTCGATGAGCTTCACTCTGAGTGGCTGGTGCCGCAGGTCCGTAAACATAATGTTATCAGGCTTTATATCAGTGTGGAGGATCTTCATCGATTTGAGAGCATCCAGTGCCACCAGCAGCTGCACACACACAAACAGGACACTTAAGTGGCTGTAGAAGCGACAGAAAATAACAGTTTGAGAGAGTATTGTTACACACCTGCTGTGCAATGGGCCGGATCTCTCGCACTGACAGAGGCTCCAGGTTCCGATCTATGAGCACCTGGAGCAGGCTTGTGTCCAGCATCTCAAAGGTGAGACACGTGAGTCCACAGTGTTCAAACCTCTCATAGAACTTCACCAGATTTGCTCGCATAGGGTCTAGGACACTGAGGAGCTCCAACATGGAGACCTGGAGAAGAAGACAGCACTTAACACTTAACTTCTGCCAAATACACACATATATACAGATATATGTAGATAACCAGAAACCAAAGATGTACCTCATTTTCCGCGTCACTGATGGCCGCACTGTCCTTCAGCATTTTTATTGCTACAATCTCTTGTGTGGAAGTATTTTGACACTTGGCCACTTTTCCGAAGAAACCCTCTCCAATGAACTCCAGGATGGAGTAGGACGAGGTGCTGCTCTGCAGCTTTTGACCCACAGAGAGGCCAGCTACAGTCAGGGGCTCTGTGGACAGTGGACACAGTCTATCAGTTTTTCAAAAACACACCAGACAGAAAAGTTGTTACAATGCTCGCACCAGTCAACTGTATCATTTTTTTGTTTTGCTTTCTCACAATATTTTTTCTGTTAAATTTTTGAGGAGCTGCTGTCATGGTTTCCCCAGTGTCTAACTTCAACTGTTTATCATGTGTGTGTTTTTATGATGTACCTGAGGCTCCTGTGCTGAAGGCTCTGTTCCCAGCTGTCCAGAACGACATAGTCATATGTTTGTAATAAACCAGCTCTACCAACTCAGTCAAAAACAAGATGTGAACTCAGCTAAAATGTGTGTGTCTCATGCACAAGTCAAGTGAAAAGTGACATTCCAAATTTCAGCTTACAAAAACTGAAACTTGTAATTGGTTGTTTAACATTCTAGACTGTGATGATGTCACACTATCAGATGGGGTCAGGAATGTTCCTGTATAAGTTATAATATAAGCTAGTTTCATAATAAATATCCAAAAAGAAAATTCATAAATGTTGAACCTGATCATTTATATTAGGTTCATGAGTTCATTTTATGTATCCAACCACACCAATGAATCTGCATATTATTAAAAGAAAAATGGCCTTAATATTATTAATGACTACATTTGGGATTTTGCTCTTGTGCTAAAAGAGATGTGGTCTGGATTCACCCAGCTCTTTGTGACCTGCACCAAAGCACTTTTCCTCTGCCCTAAACCAGTGCGTCTCTCTGCTCTGACTATTGGACCAAATTTAATCCATCATCATTTTATTTTCACCCAGTTTTGCAGAAAAAGTCACATTACTAGGCAAGCGATGAACGCCTGAAAGTTGTGCTCCTGCTGCTAAAGGTTGCATTCTTCGCTGTTATCCCTTAAAAATACTTGTTATCCTTTGAAAGACTATGTAGTATATGGAAAACCATGTCTATAGATCCTAAGTCTGTGTCATCTGGGAACACTAAGGAACAAAGAAAACTCAGATCTGCGATGCAAACTCAACTCCAAGTTAGCACACAAGCTAATGAGAATGCAACAGGTGCTAACAAATCTGCCAAACATGACATGGCACAGATACATAATATACTTTTCAAGAAATGCCAGATTTAAAGGATTTTAGCATTCTTTGTTTTCTGTGGACCTGAAACTTTCCCTATTCCCTAAATATAAAAAAGATTTGCCCATAAACAAACAAACAAACAAAAAACACTGTGCACAATCATATGAATGAGCGCTGTGGACAAAATAAAGAATAAATATGATTTCTGCTTGATATCTGAATGATTGATTCTATATTATGTTTCCGTCTTTATTCGTACTTACTAATTATTAATTAAACTATAACCTATGTAGCTTGCTGCTCAACATTACTTCTTCAATATTAAACTGAAAATAACCTCTCATAGTCACATGACCTCCTCTAAAATGGCGGCCTCCTTTTGATTGCCGTTACAATGGTGAATCCTCTTTCCTTGGCTCCATTGATAATGGCTTTCTCCCTCAGATAAACTCTGAGTAAATAAATTCTGAGTTGACAATCTCAACATCAAACCTGTTTTCTGAAACAGGCCTGGTCTGAAAAGATAAGTTAAGCTATAAACTCTGAGTTGGTTCAACCTGCTTTGTGAAACGGGGCCAGTGACAAAGTTTTCAAATTAAAGTGAGTGTATACTGACGTAATCTAAGCAGGAGAGTTATGGCAACTTGGATTATACATTATAGAAAAAATATATGTTAAAATTCATTCATAAAACTGTGTAAATGAGCCACAGTGCTCCACCTGGAACGTGAATGGATTGGGAAGGGCTAGTAAAAGGGAAAACATTTTACAAAAACAACAGGATGGGCCAGATTTACTAAGACGGTGCTAAATTGCGAGTGCAGATTGAAAAACAGCGTGTGCTATTTGTGGGCGTGTTGCATGTGATATACGAAGAGAAAGTGTGCAAATAATTGCTGCAACAAATCTGATATGTAAATGAGAATTTTGCGTGAGCACAAGACGCATCAATAACAGGAGCAGAACTGCTCTGGCAGCTCCCACTGCATCTTTCCTACAGAGATGCAACACAAAAGTCAATGTTGTGGAAGTTCACACTTTTCATGAACTAGTTCAAAGTTCAGTTCACACATGTTCAAAGTGAACTGTTCTGATATTAGATTCGACTGTCTTTGGCTTCACACTACGTTACCCAAGATGCATTGCACACACAAGCGCTCTCTGGTGAAGCGGTGCAGTTTTGGAGTGGAGCCTGTGGGCAGTGAGTGACAGCGCTGTTTAAAAAGTGCGAGCAGACCTCGTCACTCGACTCATCATCAGGTGAAAACAAATTCCCACGTTTAATTGAACCCCAACAGTGACGTACGTCGTTCATCTCACATAATCTGAACAAATTCACGTTCAAGTTCTTGATTTACAAATGTGTTGCGTTCAGTTCAAAGTTCACAGAAAAATGAACGTGTTCAGTGAGCGCGTTCATTTGAACTCGTTCATGCTCAACACTGACAAAAGTCCACATGAGAGTCCAGCCTCATAACAGCACTACACTGACTGTAGTTGTCTTTGAGGAATAATCATTTCATTGCAATGCATTTGACTTTCTTGTAGTAGTAGTAGCCTGTCCTTCCTAAATCCTTGTCTTATAAGATTCTGGTGCTGACCACAGTCATGTGACTCGAGTTTCCCACAGTGGAGAGACAGAGAGGAAAGGTAAAGTCTTATTCACTGTCTGTCAGAGCCAGTAACCCTTCAAACACATAGCCTATAAAATGTATCAAGTAGGCTTTATACAGTCTTGTTGGTGATCACGTAAATATAAAAATTAAAAATATCGTTGATGTCCTCTGCTCGTACATTAAACAGCAGCGCAGCATCGATCCACTGTGGGCAGCTGTCAATCAAGCGTCGCAGCGAGCATCGTGAGGCAATGGGATAAACACAATGGGACTGATGCTGTCATCATGGCCTATACACAGCGTTTAAAGACTCCTAAATTGTCACCATAAGGAGTTATGTGAAACAGACTGAAAGCCCAGAGAAAGGCTGAACTTCAGGGGAGAGCGAGAGAATCAAGGAAAAAGTGTCACAGGTAAAATCTGTCTCTTTGTTTCCTCCGCCTTCAAATCAACACCTTAGTGTTGTATCGTTGTAAATGAGCCCTGTTAAAGCATTATAACTTATTTTCAACGCCCCATCTGTGCACTCAAAGCTGCACTCTTTCCTCCTCCTTTTAGCTCCCATACTCATGATAAATCAAACAGTAACTGCAAAGTAACTTCATTTGCATTTTCTACCCCTTGAATTTTTCACGTTCTGGCGAGAACGTCTCTTTTTACAGATTCATTGAGTCACAAGAGCAAAATCTGCACCGCGCTGAATTTTTTTTGTGAGAGACTGTGCTTGGGTTTGCTCCAATTTTAGCACGACTTTTTCAATTAGCGTGCACACAAACCTTTGATGAATCTGGCCCATAGTATTCTTGCAGGAGACACATTTGACCCTGCAGGAGTCAGCCAAATTATGTAGAGGTTGGGTTGGACAGGTCTTCTTTGTCTAATGCGGGTCAACTAAAAGTCAGGGTGTGCAATACTTATAAATAAACACGTGCAGTTTAAGTTGAAGCAACAAATTATAGATGATGAGGGAAGAATGATATTAATTCTGTCAGAAATACAAGACAAGACTTCATCCTAGGCAATATATATGCACCCAATATTGATATCCAATTTTTTGTGTGAATTTGGACAGTAAGCTTATTTTTTTGGGACACCACCCTATAGTTCTAGGTGGAGATTTTAAGAATGTTGTCGATAATATTTTGGACTGTACACCTTCCAAGGACTAGTGAAGAACAGAGAAACAGATCTACCTATCTCCACAGAAGAAATAATGGAGACAATTAAAGATCAAGAAAATCTCCTGGCTCAGATGGGTTTACATGTGAATTTTTTTAGGTGTTATGCAATAGATCTGTTACTGCTATTTAAGAAAATGCTTACAGAGGCGTATGAAACTGGAATGCTACCTCCATTGTTAAATCAAGGCACTATTACACTGATATTAAAAGAAAAAGAGACAAAGACTCAGCTGACTGTAAAAATGATCACCCAATTAGCCTAGTTTCTGTGAATTGTCAAATATTATCTAAAATACTACAAACTAATGGTCTTATGTCCTTCTTATTTAAGCTGAGCAGAGTCACTCGGCAGGATCTGCACTCTCACCCGGGCCTTTTGTCTCGCTCTGGAACCCTTAGCTACTGTTATTTGCAAATACTCCAACATCATAGGTAATAAAATTGATGAATATACTTATAAACTTATGCTATCTGCTGATGATATTTTATGGATCACATCAGACCCACTTAGATCTGTACCTGCGATGTTGGATACTATTGAAACTTTTTCAAAACTTTCAGGATATAAAGTTAATTGGTCAAAATCAGAAACTTTACTACTAACTACATTTGGCTCAAGAACTTTTTTTCAGGCCGGCTCATTCCAGTGCCCCACAGAAGGCATAAAATATTTGGGAATTCATTTTCCTTGCCAAATTGATAAAATTATAGAAACAAAATTTCATCCACTCCTCAAAAAGATATCATTAGATACACAAATATGGCCATCACTATCCTTGTCATTATGGAGTAAATTTAATGCTTTGAAGATGAATTGTGTGCCAAAACTAAATGATCTATTACAGTGTTTATCAGTTGCTATATATGATTGCATTTGCAAAGACTTCTTCTGGAATGGTAGACGCCCAAGGCTAAAACTGGAAATGCCAGTCAAAAAAGCAGGTTTGGGTCTTCCTAAATTGATTTTATATCATTATCTTTCTGTTTGAGACATGTTTGCTCAATGGAGAGTACCACCTGAACAAGCTGGAAATATGGTGTATGTCACATTAGTGTCACACATACAGATTATTAAATACACTTGCACAGATTGTGTTATACACACAAAGCTGTCTTTGCACACACACAAAACAATTTTTACACATACAGACTTTCTTACATGTGCACAAGTCGCTAGCTTCATAAAAATCTTTTTGAGAGTTATGTCTCACTGCTTTGATCCACATGCTGTACATGTAAAAACAGTTTTATGTGTGAGAGCGCAGTTTTGTGTATATGATCCGATCTGTGCCTGTGTATTTAATCATCTGTATGTGTGAATGCAAATGTGCACGTGTTACACACGGTTACACACAAATTGAAGATATGTGTGTGCGACTGGGCAAAGTTACACCAAATCATTTTAAACCCATGCAAATTATTTTGCTAGTAAATTAAGGCAGTACATCTGGGCCACCCCTAATGTCTTCTGAGATCCTGACATCACATTTTCTTCCAATGTAGGAACAGTGCTGAGGAAAATCACTCTATACACTGTAAAAAGCTGCTCTAAAATGTCGGTTTTGTTCATGTGGTAATTTATTTATTTCAAAATGTAAACAGCTCAGTCATCCATTTTGGGACACACACAGCAACAGAAGGTTTCCAGGACCCTCCTAAAGAAGCTCCTGACCCTCCTGACACCTCTTCTGCTGGAAACCTTGGATCCTCTTTTGGCTGCAGTGGCCATGTTTGAAGAAGGCCCTTCCTCAGCCACAGCAGTAGAAGGAGATGCAGCTCCAGGAGATGTGGTCTCTTCAAATACAGATGAGCGTGACATCTGACGAGAGCAGACGCCTAAATCGGGAGTTTCCCTCGAGGCACTGGTTGGAAGGGCTTCCTCGATGATACATTCAGGGGCTGCTGTAGTCTTTTTGCTGGACACAACCTGAGACTGGGCTCCTGTATCCTGGGCTTTTGCTCTATCAGATGAACTGGCAGGAGGTGTTTCCATATTCCATACTGGTCCATTCATTTCAGTGGACACAACAGGAGATTGGAATACTGAATCTAGGTATTTGGCCTCTTCAGGTGGACTTGTGTGAGGTTCTTTTTCCTCTGGGAGAACATCAGGAACAGACGGATGTGTTTTAACAGAGATGACTTGAGACTGAACTCCAGAGTCAGGGGCTTCATCAGAGGCACTGGTGGGGTATGTTTCGTCCTGGGATAGTCCAAGTGCCGTCTTCTTAGACTGCTCCCCTGAGCCAGGTGATGACCTGGCTTGTTCACCTCCATCTGGGTTGTGCTGGTTCAGACTCTCTCCTGACAGATCTACTGACGTCTCCTCTGTGTCTTCAGGGGTGTCCAGATCAGGGCAGAGGCTCATGAGGTCAGCTGAGATCCTCAGACTGAAAATGAACAAATCATACAGTGATTTTCATGTGATTGCACACACAACTGCAGTGTCTTGTAGAGTAGGTGAACTTACTAGTCTTCACTGTCAGGGTCTGTGCTCAGATGGGACATGGTGATAAAATGGTGCTCCAGAGCGTGGCTGGGAGTCCACCTCATGTTCCCATCAAAAGTCAGGAGCCCTTTCAGCAGCTCCACAAAAGCCTTCCTGTCCTTGTACTCATCAGCAATGATTCTGGGATATCTCTGCATTTTTAAAGAAGTCAAAGTCAGTTCATGCTCTTGCTGTAATTTAAAATATTCTCGTTGTTTTGGTTTTAGAGCAGGGACACCTACATTAACCAGGTCATCCAGGGAGTAAATGCCATCAGAGGGGTAATACAACTCTGGAGTCAGGTTGGTCACTGCTGCAAATTCCTCTGGAGTCTGGAGAAGCAAATCATAGGTTAGCATCAGCGTGAAAGGGTTCAATTGAGACAAGAGGAAACATCTGACTCTACCAGCAGCCTCCATTGGGTCCAGACATCTTCCGTTTGTGTAAAAAAACAGTTGGTGTAACGGCCCTTCCACAGGAGGTGCACCTTGGGGAAGCCCAGTATCTCCACCATCCTCTTCATCTGCAGAGAAAATACATATCTTTCAGCTCACTGTCTGCACTGAGCTCCACATGTGACAGAGTGGGACCTACCATCTGATAAATGCATCTGTGTGGGAAGAGGTGCTTTCCCAGGTACAAAAAAGCCAAGGTGCAGCCCACACCCCAAACGTCGATGGCCTCGTTGAAGGGGATGCCCAGGGTGACCTCTGGAGCCCTGAGGAAAAACACAAAGACAGGCATGAGAACCACAGAAAGACCAGGTCTAGACCTGAACCAGCTCAGACAAGTGGAGGTCCACTAAACTCACCTGTATCCCAGGGGCTGTATCCACATGTCGTCCTTCACCTGGGCAGTTGGCATGGCCAGACCAAAGTCGATGAGCTTCACTCTGAGTGGCTGGTGCCGCAGGTCCGTAAACATAATGTTATCAGGCTTTATATCAGTGTGGAGGATCTTCATGGATTTGAGAGCATCCAGCGCCACCAGCAGCTGCACACACACAAACAGGACACTTAAGTGGCTGTAGAAGCAACAGAAAATAACAGTTTGAGAGAGTATTGTTACACACCTGCTGTGCAATGGGCCGGATCTCTCGCACTGACAGAGGCTCCAGGTTCCGATCTATGAGCACCTGGAGCAGGCTTGTGTCCAGCATCTCAAAGGTGAGACACGTGAGTCCACAGTGTTCAAACCTCTCATAGAACTTCACCAGATTTGCTCGCATAGGGTCTAGGACACTGAGGAGCTCCAACATGGAGACCTGGAGAAGAAGACAGCACTTAACACTTAACTTCTGCCAAATACACACATATATACAGATATATGTAGATAAACAGAAACCAAAGATGTACCTCATTTTCCGCGTCACTGATGGCCGCACTGTCCTTCAGCATTTTTATTGCTACAATCTCTTGTGTGGAAGTATTTTGACACTTGGCCACTTTTCCGAAGAAACCCTCTCCAATGAACTCCAGGATGGAGTAGGACGAGGTGCTGCTCTGCAGCTTTTGACCCACAGAGAGGCCAGCTACAGTCAGGGGCTCTGTGGACAGTGGACACAGTCTATCAGTTTTTCAAAAACACACCAGACAGAAAAGTTGTTACAATGCTCGCACCAGTCAACTGTATAATTTTTTTGTTTTGCTTTCTCACAATATTTTTTCTGTAAAATTTTTGAGGAGCTGCTGTCTTGGTTTCCCCAGTGTCTAACTTCAACTGTTTATCATGTGTGTGTTTTTATGATGTACCTGAGGCTCCTGTGCTGAAGGCTCTGTTCCCAGCTGTCCAGAACGACATAGTCATATGTTTGTAATAAACCAGCTCTACCAACTCAGTCAAAAACAAGATGTGAACTCAGCTAAAATGTGTGTGTCTCATGCACAAGTCAAGTGAAAAGTGACATTCCAAATTTCAGCTTACAAAAACTGAAACTTGTGATTGGTTGTTTAACATTCTAGACTGTGATGATGTCACACTATCAGATGGGGTCAGGAATGTTCCTGTATAAGTTATAATATAAACTAGTTTCATAATAAATATCCAAAAAGAAAATTCATAAATGTTGAACCTGATCATTTATATTAGGTTCATGATTTCATTTTATGTATCCAACCACACCAATGAATCTGCATATTATTAAAAGAAAAATGGCCTTAATATTATTAATGACTACATTTGGGATTTTGCTCTTGTGCTAAAAGAGATGTGGTCTGGATTCACCCAGCTCTTTGTGACCTGCACCAAAGCACTTTTCCTCTGCCCTAAACCAGTGCGTCTCTCTGCTCTGACTATTGGACCAAATTTAATCCATCATCATTTTATTTTCACCCAGTTTTGCAGAAAAAGTCACATTACTAGGCAAGCGATGAACGCCTGAAAGTTGTGCTCCTGCTGCTAAAGGTTGCATTCTTCGCTGTTATCCCTTAAAAATACTTGTTATCCTTTGAAAGACTATGTAGTATATGGAAAACCATGTCTATAGAAAAAATATATGTTAAAATTCATTCATAAAACTGTGTAAATGAGCCACAGTGCTCCACCTGGAACGTGAATGGATTGGGAAGGGCTAGTAAAAGGGAAAACATTTTACAAAAACAACAGGATGGGCCAGATTTACTAAGACGGTGCTAAATTGCGAGTGCAGATTGAAAAACAGCGTGTGCTATTTGTGGATGTGTTGCATGTGATATACGAAGAGAAAGTGTGCAACTAATTGCTGCAACAAATCTGATATGTAAATGAGAATTTTGCGTGAGCACAAGATGCATCAATAACAGGAGCAGAACTGCTCTGGCAGCTCCCACTGCATCTTTCCTACAGAGATGCAACACAAAAGTCAATGTTGTGGAAGTTCACACTTTTCATGAACTAGTTCAAAGTTCAGTTCACACATGTTCAAAGTGAACTGTTCACGTTCATAATTCACAATTTTAATTTTGAACTAGTTCAAAGTTCAGTTAATTTTATTTTTAGGTGAGATATGTAAATGAAAGGCTGAAATTGTTTTTTAAACTATGACTTCTATCATGATACATGTACCTACCTTCTAGCCTAAAACTGTTCACTGTAGATCTTAAATTCTATCACACAAAATGGACGTTTTGGCATATATAAGCTTGCACAGAAAGGTAAGTTTTTTTCCGTCAGAGTTTTTGTGTGACAATGTGTAAAATATCTGTAAATGATCATAGTTAGAGGCAGCATCGTCTGTGTTCTCTGTGCCTTCACTTGCACTGCCATTGTCAGACTGACTGCTGCTGCCCGCTCCAGTGTTGCTATGAAGGCTACGCTCGTTGTAATGCTTGCTTGTGCAGTGCATCATGGGTAACATAGTGTGAAGCCAAAGATATTAGATTCGACTGTCTTTGGCTTCACACTACGTTACCTAAGATGCATTGCACACACAAGCGCTCTCTGGTGAAGCGGTGCAGTTTTGGAGTGGAGCCCGTGGGCAGTGAGTGACAGCGCTGTTTAAAAAGTGCGAGCAGACCTCGTCACTCGACTCATCATCAGGTGAAAACAAATTCCCACGTTTAACTGAACCCCAACAGTGACGTTACTAACTACATTTGGCCCAAGAACTTTTTTTCAGGCCGGCTCATTCCAGTGCCCCACAGAAGGCATAAAATATTTGTGAATTCTTTGTCCTTGCCAAATTGATAAAATAATAGAAACAAAATTTCATCCACTCCTCAAAAAGATATCATTAGATACACAAATATGGCCATCACTATTCTTGTCATTATGGAGTAAAATTAATGCTTTGAAAATGAATTGTGTGCCAAAATTAAATGATCTATTACAGTGTTTATCAGTTGCTATATATGATTGCATTTGCAAAGACTTCTGGAATGGTAGACGCCCAAGGCTAAAACTGGAAATGCCAGTCAAAAAAGCAGGTTTGGGTCTTCCTAAATTGATTTTATATCATTATCTTTCTGTTTGAGACATGTTTGCTCAATGGACAGTACCACCTGAACAAGCTCCTCTCTGGCAAGGAATAGAATCCAAGATGTCCTCTCCACTCACTCCAATAAATGCACTGTCAACCAGGATGACCTCTAAAACTCAGTCCCACCCCATTATTGCAAATCCTGACTCATGCATGTGGAATAATCCAAAGTTATAAATAGATAAGCATTCTTTTGTGAGAAGGGATTGCTAGTGGAATCATACAACTCTGAGACCTCTACAAAGGAAACATATTGAAAACCTTTGAGAGATTAACTGTTGAATACAATCTAGACAAAAACAATTTCTGGAAGTACTTGCAACTCTGAAATGTACTAATTAAGGTAACTGGAAAAGCCTTCTCCTGTCTGACAAATATTAGAAAAAATGGTCCTGGAACATGAGGCATCCTTTTATTACGGTCTTGTTCTTAAAGAGAAACATCCTATGTCTTACACTCTGAAGTCAGTCTGGTCATCAGATCTCAACATTGATCTTTCAGAGGAAGACTGGAATAAAATATGTGAAAACATTAACAAAGGTAATAGAGATATTAAATCCAAGTTGATCCAGTTTAAAACACTTCATCATTATTACTGTACCCCATCACAGCTGTTCAAACTTAAACTTAGGGACACAGACAAATGTTAGAAATGCAGCACAAAAAGGAATTTTGTTACATCTCCTGTGGGAATGTCCTCTGATCCAGAATGAAGATTCTTGGTTGTTTAAAAATATCACGCTAGGCAATTTCAACTACGTTCCAAGGTTTTACATTCTGAGTGATCCATAGATGACAGCACACTGCAAGTCTTCTAACTTTATTCAGACTTGTATAATAATAGGGAAAATGTCCTGATGTGAACTGAGGTGAACCACCTCTCCAGGTGTGGTTCACAGAGCTGGCTAAGGTGGCCTCATATGAACATATCCTCTTTAGTGCTCAGGACCAGACTATGTTCTATGACTATGTTTTTTTTTTTTTTTTACATTATTGTTTAAGGTTTGTTGCTGTCTGTTTTCTGTGTTTTTGTTATGATTTTGTTCTGTTTTTGCTATCTTTGATCATTGGTGGTCAATCGAGAGGTCTCATGATATATACCCAATTTGACACATTTGACATTTAATAATGACATTTGCGCCTATATTTTGTACCTCTGAACAAGTGAAACCACTGAATTATCAACCTGATGGTTTTGTGCCTCAAATACAAGTGCTTAAAATCTGTTTTTTAATGTATTTGGACATATTATTATCATGTTATTTTAGCCTTTTTACCAAAACATATTAAAAATACAGTTATAGCTTAAGAGCTTAAAGTGCAGACTCTCAGCTGTAATTTCGGAGTATTCATTTCCAAATTGGATGAAGAATTCAGGAATTACAGCTCAAAATATGTAGCTGCCTCTTTTTTAGGGGCTCAAAAGTAAGTGGACAGATGAACATTATCATGAATATATATATATATATTTTTATACTTTGTTAAGAATCCTTTGCAGGGGATGACAGGGATGCCTGAAGTCTAGAAGCCATGAACATCACCAGAGACTGGGTTTTCTGTTTTATGATGCTTTGCCAGGCCTTTACTGCATTGTCTTCAGCTGTTGCATTTTTTTTGTGGGTCTGCCTTAAGTTTTGTCTTAAACAAGTGAAATGCAGCTTGAATGGGCTGAGATCTGGTGATTGACTCGGCCACTGTAGAATATTTTACTGCTTTACCTGGAAAAAACTCCTGGGTTGCTTTGGCAATGTATTTTGGGTCATTGTCCATCTGTGCTGTGAAGCTCTGTCCATCAACTTTTTGGCTTTTTTTTTTTTTTTTTTTTTGGCTTCAGAATTCATCCGGCTGCTTCTGTCTCTGTCACATCATCAGTAAACACCAGTGACCCAGTGCCATTGGAAGTTCATGCATCTCACTGCTCCACCAGGTTTTACAGAAGATGTGCTGTGCTTTGGATCATGAGCTGTTCCAAGCCTTCTCCAGACTTTTCTTTTCCCATCATTCTGGTACAGGTTGGTATGTGTCTCAACTGTCCAAAGAATGCTGTTCCAGACCCGGTCTGACTTCTTTAGGTGTTTTTTGGCCAAGTCTAATGTTACCTTTCTATTGTTGAGGCTGATCAATGGTCTGCAGCTTGTGTATTTTCTCTCATGAAGTTTTCTTATTATGGTGGACCTAGACACTGATACACCTACTTCCTGGAGGTGGATGTTGTGTAGTGGTTTTTCAGATTTCTTTGATCCAGGCTAAGGATGGTCTGGTTCACTTCCATTGAGATACTGTATGTTGTGGGTTCACAGAAAGAGCTTTCAAATACAAATGTAACACCTGGAATCAAGTCCAGATCTTTTACCTGCTCAGTTTATGATGGAGTAATGAGGGAAATACCCCAGGCAGCTCAAGAAATAGCTTTTGACACAACTGTCCAATTACTTAGCCCCTGAAAAAGAGACTTCTACACATTAAAGAACTGTAATACCTAAACCCTTTACTCATCATACATGAGCCAAAGCACATTCACTTGATTTTGAAGCATGAAACATTTTATTACTTTGGATTATGTTTTCTAACCTTGGGTTTGACAGTTTTAATGTAAAAATGTACTTTGACCATGTTGCATTGTTTTGCCGGATATTCTGCTTCTGTTAGGTATTAATAACTGCGTCACTAATGTTGGTGTAGGGAGCTTAGACACTGGGACTAAGAGCTGAACTCCATTTTGATTCCACCATTGCTGTTGAGACCTTTGAGTTTTACCCTTAATTTTCAGTTCCATTTCACATTAAGCAGATAATGCATGCTGGCCAACTGTGTTTTCATGTAGTTTTTAATGGTCAGTTAGGGTTTGTTAAATTACCAGCAAGTAATATAATTCAGTTCAGTTTTATTTATATAGCCCAATATCACACCAGTAATTGCCTCAAAGAACTTTACAGGACTAGGCAGGCACACACAAACATAAACACACAATCAAACATATGTACATAAAAAAAAGTACACTTTTGTATTTCTTCCAGTTCAAACTGTGCCATACTTTGATCATAATAGTGATTGTTTGTTGCGCAATTATCATACTGCAGTGTTTAGCTCCACCTTTTGGACTGACCAAAGCATTTGGTTGTGGAAAATGACCTGTTGTGGCCCAACTCACTCTGTGTGGCTTCAGTGGAAATGGCTGTGAAAGCACATGAACACAGTGGTTATGTTTATCATATTGACAGAGAGGCCAAGGAGGTGAACAATTTAAACCCCAGCTGGGACAATCTCTAATTCATCTTTTTTTTTTTTTTAATACTATGGCCAGTTCTATAATGCAATTGACTTGCAAATGAGCTATTCATAAAGTAAAATCTAGAAATGTACACTTCATAGATAAATACCCAGGTGATGTATCTGCCAAGCCAGTAGGGGCATATATCCTGCCAGTGCTAATGCTGTGATTCAATATTATTTCTATAGATCAGTGTCAGGTCCAGGAGAGGATAGAATAAAGGCAAAAAAGAGTACAACTCCTTATGATCCAGCATGAGGGGAACACACCCAGACAGGATGAGCTGGGGGTCAGGGTGGGACAAGAGCACAGGTGGGGGCAGCTAAGGCTCAACCGTCATCAGTCTGATTATAGGGAAAGCTTGTTCATGGCTAGTTTTGACGTGAGAGCCAAAAACAAGAAACAGGCTGAGGTTCAGTGAGTCCTGTGAGTCTCTACTCTACTCTGTTACTATTAGGCTAAATGGCAAGACTGGAGAGTTTAAATTAAATTGTAGTTAAGAAAATATTTTAACAATTGCTCTTTTAATGTGAAGATTAATAAATGAAATTGCAAATGCATTTAATAATTCTCTATTTAAAGTGTAATTATTATAATTTTTTTATTAAACACTTTATCATTATATTCATAGTCCTAAAAATCCTCCATACTTTCTGCACTTGTTTTAGGAGGCATGGTTCCTCGACCAGAGCCATTGATGACTCTCAAATACCTCACACTACCACTTCTAAACAGCAGAGTATGGTGGCTCTAGGGACATTTGATGTTCTTATAGAAAGTGTGCATTTGCTTTTCTACAATCTGACACATTGTCATGATATTATTTATGTACAACTATCTTCACTCTCAAGCCTCTGATTGCACTTATTTCCAGGCTTGACATTTTGTAAATTTCACCTCTATCCACCTCTCAATTCACTTTTCAGTAAATTTCACACTTCTGTAAATAAACCTCTGCAACACTGAAGTGGTTTGCTCAAGTACTTATCAGTGAATAATAATCTCATGTGCCACATTAAACACATTTTATCACATTCATGAATAAAAAGGAGTGGATTATTGCAGCTGTAGGAGGATATTATATATTTTTTCTCTGCACACTGCAACACATTAGCAGCACAGATGTAAGAAACACTGAATTGTTTTCCAAACTTATAATTTAATGTTAATATGGAGCTGTATAATAGATTGTGAATGGAGCACCCAGCCTGTCAGAGTGCTCATTTGAGGCAAACACCTGACAATTGAACATGTTTAATCGGACAAAACCAGGTTTGACTGTCTCCCACTATGTCTGAACACACCAAACAGACTCACACTGCTCACTGTCCGACCATCAGCCTGACGAGTCCCAGCCTTCAGTCTCTCGATGCAATGGGGAATGGAAGAAGCTCAAAACAAGAGTCATTATCAACAGCAGCATAACCTGTTTGTAACTGGCAAATCTTTTCTGGACACAACCTATTACAGCCCTTACAAATGTGCCACTATTTAAGAGAGGATAAAAGTTAAATCTAATGGTCCATTTCTGTCTGTGTAAAAACATTATTTAAACCTGATAATACATTTTTATAACACAGCTCTGTATGCAGGCCTTTAGTGTGTTAACGCTGAGAGAATAATGGAGTTATACACAGCAGTTTCAAATAAGAAGGACAATCATTTTGAGCAGATATTTTAGTAACTCCTTGTTAGAGTGGGTTTGTTAAGGACAGCTGTACCCCTCCGCAGGGTACACAGAGAGAAAGCCTAATCTGATAATAAAGCACTCGCTGAAACAGCCATTACTGTGACTGATGGAAACCTATTAAATTTTACTCAGAGTACCAGAGTTCTTCAGAGCTCTGTCCTGTTTTATAGATATAATTTATGTTTGTACATTACACTCATATATCTGCAGATTAGGCGAGCTGACCTGTTCAGTGGAGGTCAACCTCTTCCTGTGGAGTCTGGGGGAGAGATAAAAGTGATTTGTGCACGTGAGAAGAGCAGGAACACTACAAAGACAGGCCGTTCCAAACAGAGCAGTGAGCGCAGTTATATATTTAAGGTTTATTAGACAGCACTGGAGTTTTTATGTCTCAAATGCTTTCCAAACTGAAGATTAAAAAAACAAACTAAGTCTAAATACAGCAGAGACATGTGCGTCATTAGTCCCCATGTTTGGTAAGGACAGATGTAGGACTGATTTCATATTTAATTTATGCTTTTTTTTGCCCTTCCATATCCCATTCGAATAAATCTTGACATAAAATTAATAAATATGCATACATTTTGCTGCCTCAGACCATAAAAAATATTGAAGTCATTGGAATCATACAGAAAACATATGAAGACCATTATTAGTTTTCAGTAAAAAAAAACAATCAAATAAAGGTACTGTAAGCAGTATGTACGCTACTGGTTTGAAAACAGGACTGCAGTCTGAATAAAAACAATGTTCTGTGAGTTGCCCATCTTTCCGCTTTTTTGATTGAAAGAGCGGAACCAAAACTAATAATGTAAACATAAACTTACATAAACTTGGGCATTATGTTCAATATTTTGTTATTGTGAATAAATCAGCTGTACTATTATTATCAATAAAACTAATTTAATAATTTAAATACTAATTTGATTTAAACATGTTTAGCTCGTATCTTGGCACACATGTGGGTCATTTTTATACAATAGAAAAAATGTATACTGCTCATATTACCTTTAAACTGTATGCATACATTCAACCACTTAAGACTGTTCTGCCTGTTACTGTCAGCCAATCACAGCCTGCCACCTTAGCCTCTCATCCAATCACCTTTCAAGCCATTCATATTTATAGGCCCTCTCCCCTCAGTCATCCTGCTGTTCAGCTAGGTGCCACAACCCTCTTCTGCCCCCAAGTCCACCGCAGCAGCAGAACCATCAGCCTCCTCAGCCTCTCCATCTACTCCAGGCCCCAGTGCGAGAATTTTCCCCAAACTAATCTACCAAACTTTTTCTTCATCGCATCGCTGACGTCTCTACATGCCCGAAGTTTATTCCTTCAGTAAATCATCTGTTACACTTCATTCATGTGTCTGTTTGTGTAAAGCCCCTACTGGATGAAATGCATCGGTCTTATTTAACACGTTTCTAGACTGCACAAAGTCGCTTTACAAATAGGTGCATTATTCATTCACTGCTCAGTGTTTCCCAATTTCCAGGATCTTTGAAGCTGGACCACTTCAAAGTGATCCACGTCATTAGTGCCTTGCCAAGTGCTGTTTTTAATGGTTAAATTCCCCACCTCCTCTGAAGCTCATCTTCTCTGTTTAGCTCATTCACAAAGGATGCAGCTGTACAGGAAGGATTGGGAAACAGCCACCATGTAGCAACCAATAACGTAGTACTTTCCAATAAAGTAATAATCTTATTCATTTTAATGTAATAAAGCCATTATTGCAATAACTTGCCAATAATGTAATATTTGCCAACAATTATCTAAATACAAAATTTTGTATAACATATAAATCTAATTGATGACCGTGCCATCCACTAAACATACTTTTAAAGAAAAAACAAACAAACAAAAAAGTTTTAGTATATTTTATGTGCCGTTATTACATTTTCAAATTTTCAATTAACCAGCCAACAACAGCCAATAACGTAACAAGTAATGAGTTAATGGCTCGCACAATATTACATTATTAGTTTTATTACATTCTGAATTGGCAAAAATGATTACTTTATTGACAGGTATTACATTATTGGCCATTATTACATTATGGGTTGCTACACACCCTCACACAAACTCATTCATGCAAGCAAAGTGTCTTGCCAATGGACCCAGCAGCAGTATGAGAGGGGATTGATCCATCATCTTTTGGGTTACTGGGCTGAACGACTCTACCTTCTGAGCTACTGCCATCTGATGTACTTTGTCACTGTACTCAAGTGCAAATTTCATGTACTATCTGTACTTTACCTAAGTAGATTTTACAAAGAGTACATTTTACTTTGATTTCGCTACATTTTAGAACACGTTTGTACGTTTTACACTACGTTTTTGTTACACATTTGTTGTACATTTGTACTATGTCCGTTTGAGTTCTCATTTAAAATCATTTGCTTTTGTTGTGGCCACTTTGTAAGTACACAGTACCTTAATGTGTGTACAGATTCTCAGTCATCCAGGTTGTCACCATGAAAACAAAATGAAGAGAGTGAGTATACTTTTACAAGAATAATGCACTTTTACTGAGTACTTTATTTAGCTTTTAATTAAATAAAGAAAGTGAGTACTCCCTTCAGCGCACCACTCCCATTACACATCATGTGCTGTGTGTAGAGCACCAACTGCTGCAGGGGGCATCACAACCATGATCACGCCCGTGTGATTGAATTGTCTTTGTGCAGCTGTATTTATTTTGAAACTCAAAACACGTGTGCTAATAGGGGAGATTTTAAGCTTTCTGTCAGTTTTTGTTTCAGGAATCTACGTGTCGAGATCACAGAGATATTATTTGTTAAATCTTAAATAAAGAGGTTTTAGTAAAAAATGCGTTGCACACACATTTAATTACAGTGACATTGGCAAACCCTGCCTGTCTTGTTCAGATTGTATCTTATCTCTTATGTTTTTTCTGAAAAACAATCAGAAAAGACAGATTTACTAACTTAGTACTGACTTTATAATGCTGGAATAGGCTGAAGGATGAGAAGGCAGAGGGGGAAAGAGAGGAGGCAGGCTGCTGGGTTCAACATAATTCCATAACCTCACAATGACTACCATATTAATTCTATCTTGAAAATACACATTTCTTGAAAAGATAGTCCATCAGTAATAGGCTAGTATACAGTGGACTTGACTCAATGTGTACATGTGATAAACATAAAGTTTGGTAGAAGAACAATCAAATTTGCATCAGTAGATAATAGAATCCAGAAAGTGTTAACATCTGTCTGTTTACGCCTCTGTTAAAGTCCTGGAGGCTAAAGATGCTGTCGCTTTAATTGCAACGTGATCTGTCTGAACGCACCCATAACTTTTATTACCCATAATCCATCTGTTCTACATGGTTTAGGAGACTCTCTTCCCGAGACCCCCCGCCGCTACTGCTGTGTTTGCATATGTTTCAGCTGGAGATGAGTGATGCCTGCAGTCTAACATGAATATATTATACAGCGAGTGCAGTCTTGGTGACTAGTATACAATATTCATAATCCGGAGGGGCATTAAAGGCTGGGGAGGAGGAGGGAGGACCTGAGTACTCTGTAAGGGTATAAGACACAATGAGAACAGGCTAAACGCTGCTTTAACATTTCCTTAGAGACATGCACAGTTTGTTTAGGACAGAGAACCTCTGCATGCAGTCACAGTCCTCGCTATGAGCCCACAGCATGTATATAATATAACATAGAAACAAGTGCATTTATAATTAATACAAGTTATTACTTACTTATGAGCACTTGGCTATTCCATAAAACAGGCTAACCCAATGAGGTAGACTTGTCTAGTTTAAAAAAAAAGAAGACCCATCATATGTGTGTGTGGGTTATTGGGTAGTTTGTCATGTACCATTGTGTCGTGGATAATAATGTTATGTGTGACATTCAGTGCAAGCAGTAAACATTATGAAACTCACTCATTTTCAATGTTTTTCTGACGTACGGCTTTATCAAGTTTGAAAGCCGTTACTCCAGATGAGTCGTCATAAAACCACTCTCTCTGGCTAGAATTTAGCTCCATGCAGCCAACAAGGAATGAGATTGTCAAATATATATTTCACTCTAAAATGATGGAGTCAGCACTATGTTCCCCAATACCTATGTTGCCTAATCCTAACCTTAACCCCACCTATGCTCCCCAGGGAACATAGCAGTCAAGGTTAGGGAAGATGAAGACTTTCACAAGTACGCAGTAACTAGTTACTGAATGGGCAAGTACCTACGTTCCCAGGTACAGTATGTTCTGCACTACATAGAAACTGGGGAACATAGGTACCTGCACATTCAAGAAAGTAGGTATGTTCCTAGATACCTATGTTCCCCATCCATAGAAACTGGGAAACAAAGGTATCTGCTCATTAAGGAAGGTACTAATGTTCCCAGGTGCCTATGTTCTGCAGTCCATATATAATGGGGAACAAAGGCATCTGCACATTTGGGAAATTACCTATGTTCCCTAGTACCTATGTTCCCCAGTCCCACTATGGATTGGGGAACATAGGTACTGGGGAACATTGGTATGTACTCATGATTTTAGTCCTCTTTGATGAAAAATGCCTATCCTTTTTTTAAGATTAGATTTTCTTTTATTGTGCCATTCTTAGCAAACAGAAATGTCAACAAAATGGAAAAAGACATTTCAGACAGGTTTGCTATCAGTCTCTGATAAAGTATTCATCAGCAGGTGTGCAACAAAAATATTAGTTTCTTCTACTGTGAGAAAAAACTGCAGTACTCACCAGTGGAAATCCATCCAGACAGTTGCAGAAGCAATCTTCTCCAGCACCCTAAGGTCAGACACAACAACCCAAGAGCTCTATATCTGTTAGGTGTGTACCTATTGTATTTCCCCTGGCACTTACGTTTATAGGTTTCTGTGGACTGGGAACATAAGTGCTTTCCCAAATGTGCAGGTACCTATGTTCCTTGCAACCTATGTTCCCCAATCCCTTAAGAAACTGGGGAAAATATAGTTTGTAGTGGAGAATGTAAAAACCTGTGCATTCAAGAAAGTCCTAATGTTCTTTAATTCTAGCTTTAACCTAACTGTAGCCCTAACCTTAACCAAGGAACAGAAATACTTGGGAACATGGGTACCAGGGAACAGACGTACTTGGGAACGTGAGTACCAAGGAATATAAGTACTTGGGAACATGGGTACCAGGGAACATAAGTACTTGGGAATGTGGGGACCAAGGACATGGGTACCAGGGAACATAAGTACTTGGGAATGTGGGGACCAAGGACATGGGTACCAGGGAACAGAGGTACTTGGGAACATGGGTACCAGGGAACATAAGTACTTGGGAATGTGGGTACCAAGGACATGGGTACCAGGGAACATAAGTATTTGGGAATGTGGGTACCAAGGACATGGGTACCAGGGAACATAAGTACTGGGGAACATGGGTACCAAGGAAGATAAGTACTTGGGAACATGGCTACCAGGGAACATATGTACTTGGGAACATGGGTATGACGGAATATAACTACTGGGGTACATGAGTACCAGGGAACATAAGTGCTGTGGAACATAGGTACCCGGGAACATAAGTGCTGGGGAACATAGGTACCAGGGAACATAAGTAATGGGGAACATGGATACAAGGGAATATAAGTACTGGGGAACATGGGTATGACGGAATATAACTACTGGGGTACATGAGTACCAGGGAACATAAGTGCTGGGGAACATAGGTACCAGGACCCATAAGTGCTGGAGAACGTAGGTACCAGGGAACATAAGTAATGGGGAACATGGATACCAGGGAATATAAGTACTAGGGAACATGGGTACCGGGGAACACAAGTACCGGGGAACAAAAGTACCCAGGAACTTGGGTACCAATAAACATGAGTAGCAGGTACTGGGGAACATAGGTAAGGGGAACATAGATACTGGAGAACATAAGTGCTGGGCAACATAGGTGCCAGGGAACATGGGTACCAGGAAACATAGGTACTAGGGAACATAAATACTGGGGAACATGAGTACCAAGGCAACATAGGTACTTGGGACAAAGGTAATGGAGAACATAGGTACTGGAGAACTAAGGTAATGGGGAACGTGGGTACCGGGAGCATAGGTACTGGGAACATAGATAGTGGGAAACATGGGTACCAGGGGAACATAGATACTGTGGAACATGGGTACTGGGCAACATGTTCTTCACTGAGAAGCCATGCCAGTCCATGACAGCAGGGACTTCTGCAGCTCATACATTTTCCTGTTTTACTCATGAGTTTGTGTTTTGCTGGTGTTAGGTTTGATTTTTTTTTAGTCTGCAGATAAGTTTAAAGGCTGTGATCGGATTTGGATGAAAATGTCAATAACTACCTTGATTGTCTCATCAATTCCTGATTAATCTCTGTGTAAATAGATTTGTGGCAATACAGTTACTTATGAAGCTAATTGTATTTTTATGCATGTGGTTTAATACAGGCCTATTTTACTTCATAAATTGGGCAAAACTAGAGAGAAGCAAAATGAGCTGAATCTACAGCTGTTCATTATTTGAATGATTTGGTTTTTAAATAAACAGGATTGTAGCTTTAATGTTGATTTAAGAGCAACAGGAGCAGGTTTGTACCAGTTTGTCTGAGTAAACTGCTCATTAAACTTAAATTAAACTTAACAGTAGTCTGTTACTGTGGCAGTGCAAAGCAGGGAGGTCAGCTGTGTCCACTGATACAGTCCACTGTTTAGAGAAGTCTGCAGGGCCTCTACAAACTCCTAAATATCACAGTCTTCATGTCATAGTTTTTAATCCATCTGTAAGACGTTTTCTCCCTCCTCCATTGTGCTGTGCTGAAGCGGAGAGCATTCGTGAAAATGAAACTAAAATGCTCCACATGGCTCTTTGGCATAAGTAAACACAAATGTGCAGCTGTTTTAATGCATTTATATTGCACTCAAATTCATCCTGAATTTTCTGTAAAAACAAGTCATTTCAAGTCATTTAGCTCAAGCCCGAGTCAAGTCTAAAGTCATGAAGAGCAAGTCAAAGTCAAGTTGAGCCTTTTTGCAGTATTTATCAAGCAAGTCTCAAGTCCTAAAAATAGTGACTTGAGTCTGACTTGACTCGAGTCTCCCACCTCTGAAAACCATCATGTCCCATCATTATACCTATAGCATCTTCTCTTATTTATTCCACTGGCTTGTACACTGCCTTATTAGTGCCATCATTTTGACACATTCTAATTCATTTTGAGCTAATAAACCGCCAGATCCTGAATCACATCTTAATTTATTTTGCTTTAATTAATGAATGCCAGCGTAATGTGCAGCTCGTCTCCCTGCGGACCTCATTTAGCATCAACAACCTCGCTTTTACACATACATTCATCTCCTAAATGCAAAGTGAAAAACAGTTTTGACCTTCTCTCTGACATTTAGCATCTGTTGCGGTCGTTTTGTTCTGCGATCCGTCCCCGGGGCTTTGTAAACATGTGTCATCACGTCTTCTCTAATGCCTCATAGTGTTTGTGTGCTTAAGCAGCGTAGCATCATTGATTATCTGTGGAGACTGTAGTGCATTCAAGTGGAGGCCTCTGTGGGATTCCCTCTTATTCGACATCTGCTGAATGTTTTAGGTTGTGTCATTTTGTCTTGATGCTTTTATAACTGTTTTTCATGTCTTAATGTCACTAGCAGAGCAAATGAAATTGTTTGTGAGGCCTCTATAGAGAGACGAGTAGAGTCCTTTCCACAGATTTTATGTTAACCTTTGTGTCCCAGTGAGGACAAAAGTGTCCTTTTCAAATTTTATTTATTTTTTGATACCCTTGCAGTGGTTCTTAACTTTTTTATGAAATTTGTCTCAGGAGTGTATTTTATCACAAATTTTGATATTCTGAACACCAATCTAATATTATTTCATTTTTACACTCTCTAAATGAATTTATGTTGCTCCTGTTAAGTGACAAAAGTGTCCGCGTGAAAAAAACATAAAAATTCCTTTGTGCCGTAAACATAAATACCAAATATTTAATTATTTTCAGAATTTTAACCCTTTTTATGCAAGTGTATGTAATAGCATCTTTATATGTCAAAAGTGCACACAAAAAATGAAATATTTTGAATATTCTCAATACAAAGTGGATTTTTCTTAGGGGGTATTATTAGAGTCTTGGGTATGTGAAGTATTACCAACAACATTTATTTAGATGGATTTGGGATTTCTTTGTAGAAAGAAAAGGTTACAACCAGTTTTAATGGGTTTTAATGGGAGTTGTTTTTTTTAGATTCTACATACACAAAAAGGCATGCCCAAGACATTTGACATGCCCAAGGCTGTGTGTGTGTGTTTTTTTAATCAAAAAATGTAGATGATAATAACTGCCATAAAAAATGAAAATAATTAAATATGTGGTACTTATGGTCAGAGCACAAGTTAATTTAAAGATAAAAAAAGAAAGAAAGAAAGAAAGAAAAGAAAAAAGAGCAGAACAAATTATGAAGAAGATATACATTTTTATAGGGCTGTCAGCTTTAACGCGTTAACGCATGCGATTAATTAAAAAAACAATTAACGCGTTAAAATTTATTAACCTAAATTAATCACATCTGTTTTGCCGTACACCAGCTCTTCTCAAAGCACTTTGGAGGGCATGAAGCCGTGTCGTGGGCGTGTGACCGTCTTGGAAATGTGTGTATATCACAACATTGACTTGCTTTAACGACCCAGGCGTCCAGAGAAGAGAGAGCAGCTGCCTCACGTTTGCCCGTGGTTCCACTTCAGGACAAGTCCACTGCTTTGGCCGCTGCACTACAGCTCTCTCCTTCCCCTCCCCTCACGAGCCTCGTGTAAAACTTTTTACTAAAAAATGTTACGTGTGCTTTTTATATCGCTTCCTTTCCCTGCCTCTGTCCGTGCGCGTTCCTGGGAGCTGTGCTTTCTGTGCGTCCTGGACCCATGGCCATCCCTGAACTTATGGAGCCACAAGCCATAAACATAGCCTACAAACCATTCATTTGTGGTGTCTCACTGCGGACAGGTGACCGTGCCCCGCCCCTGACAGGTGACCGTGCCCCGCCCCTGTCCGCGGCGCTGAGAGGAGCAGAGGAGAGGCTCAGGTGTCTGCAGTAGATTTAATGCAGAGCACAGTTCAGCAGACACTGTTATCTCCGTTACTACACAGACTTATTAAAGGCTATTAAATGTTTTTTTGTTTTTTTTTTATCAAAGTAAAACACACTCCTGAACCTCTCTGGACTTTTTTTTTTATTTAAATGCTGCATATTGTCATGGAAAATCTACCAAGTTATACATTGTGATTAATCGCGATTAATCACAGCCCAAGAGTGTGTTTAGTCCTAGTTTAGTCCTGATTTAGTAGTAATTTAATCCTAGTTTAGTCCTGGATTAATCCTGGTTTAGTCCTGGTCTAGTCCAGGTTTAGTCCTAAATTAGTCTGGGTTAGTCCTTGTTTAGCCCATGTTTAGCTCTGTAGTAGACTGAGGAGATGTCAGGTTCTTGTCCACATTAATAAATATATTTTTGGTGTATGTTAATATTCTACAGTACTTACTGTGTGAAGTACAAAGAAAAAAGAGAAGCCTCTGATCTCAGGTCTCACCATTCTGTGGAAAGGTTGTGCATTCTGTATACAAGGTCTTTTCAGACCACACACATGCAGAGTACATGCTTTTTGCACACCATTTGCACACCTAATGTTATTCATTTCTTGTAAAGCTGAGCTGTTCCTTCTGTGCTCGTGCCCTCTTGACCTCTCACCCCTGACACCGTCCTTACTGCCTCCTGTTGTGAGACAAAAACAGGAACACCTCTTATGGCAACTTCACCTTCAGGACAAGGTGAAATTACACACATACATATATATATATATATATATATATATATATATATATATATATAAGTAATTTTCTCCTGTCTAAAATGATCTGGGAGTCCTCATCCTCGAAGAGCACCTGTTGGACATTTTACACTGTTGACCCTCTGAAGGACTCACCTTTGAGTTTTTATTCACTCACCAACTTAGACTGCTCTTATTTTAAATGAAGCTGTGTGCTTAAATCCAACAAGAAATACTGTGATTTATTTTCCTCATTCTCTTCCCTATCACCTCTCAGCCAATCACAGCCAGACACTTTGCCTCTCATCCAATCAACTCTCAAGTCATTCATGTATACGTTCTTTCTCCCCTCAGTCATCCTACTGTTTCAGCTACGCCGTATCCCTCCTTTGCACCAATTCACAGCAGCACCACCATCAGCCTCCTCAGCCTCTTCTCCTCCTCTTCAGTGTCTAGGCCCCAGATGACATTTCTCCTAACTAATCCGTCCTTCTTTCCCATTATCGCATCATTCCTTCAATAAAATATATCTTAAATTTCACTAATTTGTGCTTGTTTTAAGTCTCTAGTGGTTAAAATACCTGTTTGTTTGTTTGTTGGTTTGTTTGTTGTTAGTTTGTAAGTTTTTGAGACAGTTTTCAAGTAAGGTCAGTAGTGGACAAAGGAAGAAATCATTAGTGTGGATATGAAACACTGCCTGGAAAAGGAACCTTTGAAAAGATTCTGTACCTTGCGAGATAGGGCCAAAGATACTAATACTGACTATAAGAGGCCAGTAAAGATAGTTCCTTCACTTTTTTTGTGGGTTTATTACCATTTTGACATATCATGACACTCAATGGGTAGAACATTCTATTTACCTTGGAGGAAGTCTGCACTCTCAGAGCTTCTGGTTCTGAAAGTCTTTATTGAAAATTTGCCATATTTTTCAATCATTACTTGTTCAAACGGCTCAGTCTTTCATGTTCAGTCACAGCCTGGAGGCTTGTTCATGTGAGTGTGGCCTCCCTGAACCGATGCTACTCACCACAAAAGGATTTAACATGGTCTTCTCCTCTTAACAGGAGTCAAGGATTCGACATATTTTTTTTTAATAAAAGTGTACAGTGGAAACAATTATCCGGAGCTGTTGTTGTGAAGTTCAGTTTCTGCTGAAGTCATTATCTCTCCAGTGAAATGACTGACTGCTCTCTGTGCTGCTTTGAAGCTACAGCATAAAAAAGGTCTGAGTTGTTTTACAAAGAACAAGTCAGAAGTCGAGAATACAGAATGACTGACAGAAACAGAGGTCATTAGTTTGGTAATTAGCTGAGAAATAATGCAGCCCAATCGGGCTGTGTACAGCATCATTTTACCATGTTAAAATAATAATATAATAAACATAATGCCAAAATACAGTGGTGTGATCAGGGGTTCAATTCCCCAATGTGGAGACAAAAACTCTAGGGTGTGTCAGGAAGGGCATCTGGTGTGAAAACCCTTGATAAAATAAATAGGTCATGCATCGGTCTTATACAGTGGAAAGTAAAATTATTGGCATCCCTTGGAAATACTAGGATTTTTGCATGATTTGGTCATAAAATGTGATCTCCAATTTTTTTAGGTACAGTACAGTGGACATATTATGGGGTATTGGGGAATCCTTGCCCAGTAGTGAGGCTGTTGAAATAGTATTGCATAAGAGGCATAGGAGGGATACGTTTAAAAGTGGCAGAAGTGGGTCAGTCTGAGAGCATTGGGATTTGTCTCAAGGGTTTTACAGTTTAGCTAGGTTGTGATATCAACATGATACTGCCAAAAAACAAGGCCAAAAACACTTCTTCCAGGAATCCTCTTGAGGTAAAGTATCACATATACCATATGTAACCAAGTGGGCAAGGTTCAGGGTCCAAAATGTCCTTTACACTCAATTTAAAACCTTGGCTTACATAGAGCTTATGGGTAAGCTGTGGATGAAGGTAGTTGTCAAATAGAGGCAGAGATTAAAATATATTTTTAACATGTTTATTTTACAAAAATATAATTTCTTTAAAATAAAAAATATAATCAATAAAATAAATAAAAAAAATAAAAATAAATAAATAAATAAAATAAAACAGTGCTCAATATGTCAGTTAAAATGCTAAGGGTTGGCCGGCTGCGGGTGCACGGGTGAGAGGCCATAATATACAGTATCTGTGAGACAGAGTACTCGCTCCGTGTACTACACATAACATAACAAATAGGAATAACTAAATCATGCACAATGTTAATGACGTGCAAAATACTACAACACATGAGGAGTGATGGGGCTGAAGTAAGAGACTCAATCACCAAACTCTCCACCTTCATAACAACCACACTCAGACCAGGCCCTACAGCAGAAGGAGCACATTGTTAACCCAAGGCAAACCAAACAGACTAAAACTAACCTAATGACTGAAGGAAGCAAACAAAAATACAATGTAAACCAATAATTAATCTAGCTTACTAATGAAAGCAAAACTAAGGATCAAACTAGAGCCTAAATAAAGACCTAAAAACCCAAACAATAAACTGAAGTAACACAAACTTAGACCCAAACAAAACAGCAGTGGCCAAACAAATCTACAAAAAACAAAAAACAAACAAACAAACAAAAAAAAAACCTCCGGGCATTGCTGCATCAACACACGATAAGAGAAAAGTATGTACACAGCGTACAAGGGCCTACAAAGACTGGGACACCTTACCCAAACGGTACAGGAGCAGCATAGACTACGGCTTGTGAAGCAGAGCAGCTTACCAGGGCTCTTATAGTAAACACCCTAGGTGTAGCGACTAGACACGCCCATTCTGCAGTACAGTAGCCCGGCAGGACAATCTACCAACACATAAAATAATCATATACAAATAAGTGATTCTACCCCCATCGGTTGATTACAAAAACAAGAAATCAGTTTACACGTTGGGAGGGTCTCCTACTAAAAATCAACTTAGAGGCAACTCAGGTCATAAAACTGTTTATTATTCATTCATGTTTGGCTGCTTATTCCAGTTAGGACAGTCTGGCACAGTCGGTGATGTGAGTCTGTTTGGTGAGTTCTGCACCATCAGACGTAGTAGGAGACAGTTGGACCTAGTTTTGGGTGATTGAACATGTTGAATTGGCATCAGGCGTCTGCATCGAAGGAATTCTCTGATTAGCTTGTGCTCCATTCACGATCTGGCATACAGCTCCATATTATCATGAAATTATAAAGAACTTTTGCCTACAAAATGATGCTAATGTGCTGCAGCTAGCTTACCTTAGCATGCAGCCTTTTGTAGATGAAAATATAATGTTCTGTCTGAGGCAAACAGATGCAATAATCCAGTCTGTTTTATTCATTAACGTGTTTAATGTAGCACGAGTTTATTTAATGAATCCCATTATCTGCAGAATTTAATGACTAGCGCTGCTTGCTGTTATGGATAGTTACTACGTTTCACATGTGCACAGAACATACAGGCAGAACTCAGTAACTTTTTTACTCTAAACAGTTTCGGAGTCAGTGTGATGGTTAAATGAGTTGTTGTAAATGAAGTGTCTGGCATTGCCCTCTGGTGTATTGGCCGAAAATGACACTTGCAAGTCTGTGTGTTGACGACCCAGTGTCACGGAAGTCTGTTGTTGATGTTCCACCTCAGAATAGGGGGAGCACCTCCATAAGCTGATGAATACCATCTTATCTGGCAATACAGTCAGTGACACTGCCATTTTTGACATGGCACATCACACACTGATCACGTGACCTTCAGCTGTGTATTTACTGCCAGTGACTTCCTGTTTTCTGTAAATTCAAACTGATGATGCGGTTTGGATGAACAGTGAAACATCTTAAAGTAAAAACAAACTTGAGTCCAGTAGACATAGTGAATTGTTGGTATTGTGTAGTGTTGGCTTTATTTCTCGATTTTTGTCATGGCAGAGTGGCCAAATGGCAGAAATCTTTATACTGCTTTGTGGAGGCGAATACAAAAGACAAGCTGAGAGAGAGTCATTAAGGAGTCAGCTGGACTTGAGAGTATTTACCATTGTGCTTGACTCTGAAATGTAGGGGGAGCAGGAGTCATCCTGGTCTGTTTGGAGACTCTTTTTGTGCCTACCAATACAGAAGTAAGGTGACAGAGATGTCACTTGGTGTCTTCTGATGGTTGACGGTTGGATTGGTGTGTCCAGGTGGGCTACACCCTGGACAGAGGGTCTCAGGGCTGACACAGACCCATACGCAGACAGACAACCATTCACTCTCACATTCATTCACTATGGCACATTTAAAGTCACCAATTCACCTAACACATGCATGTCTCTGGATGGTGGAGGAAGTTGGCGTAACTGGAGTTAATCCACAGTGACAGAGGGAGGACATAGTTGGCCGGCCCAAGGATTGAACCTACAACCTCTTTTCTGACCCCAAGTGTTCATTAGAAAATAATTAATATTAGAGATACATATCAATGTGCTCTCATGCTTGTGCATGCAGAGATATTAAGTAAAGTGCAGCAGGTAAACATCCCGAGTGCGTCTGACTGTGAGGCAGCTGTGTTTCTTTACACAGCTGTACAGCAGTCTCAGAGCAGAGAGTCAGGAGCTGTTGACTCTAATCGAGGATTCACTGAAGCACAACACACCCGCGCCTTCATCCATCTGTGAAATCACCCAGCAGTCACCAAGGTGAGAGTTTACCCCAACAGAAGAAATACCAGCAGACAACCCCAGTCCATCTCTGCTGTGACACGAGCTACAGCCTGCAGCGTCCTTTAGACAAAGTGTGGCATATTAAGTACAGTGGTCTTCACGGGACGCTGATCAGGGGAGACACTGAGCTAAGGCAAACACAAAAGCAGTCAAAAGGAAATGTCAGCCTATAACTCAATGTCCACTCTGATTGGGGTACATTCTGAACTGGGCCGCACAGGGTTAGATTTTCAGTGACATGAAGAATTGGAGTGGGGAGAGTGTTTTGACCTTCAGCTCTGCAGAAACAACAAGAGAAATCCAGCACCGCCCCTCCCATTACGTGTATCACCAGGGCCCTGTTAGCCATTTGGGTGCCCTAAGCAGCATAATTGCTTGGTTCTTGAAAAAGGTATAACAGTAATAGGCTAGTGTATTGCATGACCTAGTAATGTGGGGTCCAGGGTAGGTTTTCAGAATGGGCCCCAAAGTGAAGCCGAAAAAAGTGACGTGAAAATGAAGATTCACGATTCCTTTATTGTGATTCAGCAAGACATCACAGATGAAGTGCAGAACATTTTGCACAGGCTGCGCAAAAATACACAAATAAGAAGCATTTAAAAACTAAAAATATCAAATATTAAAAACCTAAAATATATAAATAGATATATCTAAACTTGTGTATGTGCTATGCAAAGAGAAATTGCCCTTGTTATAAAATGAAAATGAAGCACAATCAGTATTTCAAATGTATGCATTAGGCTTCTGATTTATAAAATGTAGCTGCTTACAGTCTACATATTGTCACTAAAGTTAATAAAAGTAGTATTTTTTTAAAGTAATTAGTTTTAGTTTTTTTTGTTTTATTATCTAAAGAAAGAAAAAGAACATTACTTTTGGAGCCACATTAAAACAAACTCACAGACGACATACTGTATTCTGATTTTTGTTTTCTATGACTATTTTAAAACTCAGACTTGACCACAAATGGACAACAGTTTTCATGGACCCCTAAACCTCCTGGGCCCCAAAACACTAGCACTGACTGCACTGCATGATGCTACCCCTGATAGTATTTGGTAACCTTTGATGGAAGTTCTTTGAATTTTTATTTTATTTTATTTTTTTTGCAAACACTCAAATGCACTGGTAAATATTTTTTTTATAATATGTTTTTAATTAATTAATCACCAAGCAATTATTCTGCTTAGAACACCCAAATGGCAGCGGCCCTGTATGTGGTGATGTCATCTGGTAATGTTTAAAGGGTTAGCGATAGAGTTAGAGACTTGTAATACCTATTTTTATTCTTTGGTAAAATTGCATTTGTCCTTGTTGTTTAGCACAATCCTTCATCTGTTAATATTCTGTTGTTCTTTTGCTTATTCTCGTTAGTGGCTGGAGCCTGTTCCAGCAGCTGTGGGCCTTAGGTAAGGCACACCTTGGACAATGACCACTTAATTGCAGGACTGACAGACGATCATTCACTCTCACATCAGACACTAGGGGCAATTCAGACTGACCGTTTCATCTACATGCATGTCTTTGGACAGTGGGAGGAAGTGGAGAGAACCTGCAGGCCAGGGGAACAGAACTGACCTCTGCTGAGAAGGTCATTGGCTGCAGGCTCTCATCTCTCCAGAATCTGCACACCTCCAGGACACTGGGGCGTAGGGCTGGGCTATGCTTTACTGCAAACCACAATGTGCACACCCTGTTTTCCAGGCCCTGGTGGCATTTCCGCGGTGTTAGGATGGTTAAAATATATATAGATAGTTTTGCTTGTTTATGCAGTGGATTAATTGAAGGGAAAAACAATTGTGTGTACTGCTGTTTTTGTGCAGCACAGCAAATTTTAACTTAGCTTAGCTTAGTTCTATTGATGCTGTTGCTACAGACAGTAGCAACTACAGTTGTTACAGTTGTTGCTTGTTTTTAATGCTTTATGTATTTAAATGGGTGTAAATGGGTGATAATTCCTCTAAACTCCACTCTTGTTCTCTCAGGCTGTAACAGGTGGGCTGTAACCGTAAACATAAGCTCCTCAGCTGCTGGAAGTAGCCACAATTTAGGAGGCAGCAAAAATGTTAACAGTTTGTAATAAAATGTCAAAGTTTGGACCATAATCCATGAAGTCTACAGCTTATCAACTAAAAAATTGTGTCGCAGTGGTTGGGTACATGAACTTAAGCTATCCAGCATCCAAACCTGCATATTTGGATGGAGAGAGCTGGAGTGGCCAAAAAGAAACCCTAGACCCCACACGACCTTCTTACTATGAGGCTTTCAGGAGTGCCCCAATCTGTGCTAGCACATCGCCCCAACAGGATGATATAGAGGTTGTATATGGCTTTTACGAACCCTCACAACATACGTTTCTATAGCTATATGGGTATAATAAAATAAAATAGTTCTTTTGATTTTATTTTCATTCATACCTGACAGATTCAGTGTATATTCAGTATTGGATTACCAGCTCAGCCTTCTTCTTCTTCTTTGTGTGTCCCAAAGTGTAACTTATTTCCCTTTAATCCTGGTGTCTTGTGGGTTCTTCAGTCACCACACGCAACTTAAACACAACGCAGAAGTCCGCCGGACACTCTTGCAGCTCATTGTGATTGGCTGTGTTCAACTGTGCATGTGATATGGTTTTAAACACCAGCGTGCCAGCCTGGTCCTTGAGTCTGAGCATGTCCTTCATTCATATATTCATACAGCAGCTCATATATACTGTACTATGGCCTTACTATGACTCCATGGAAAACCACTGCAGCGTTACGACCACAGGAAGATAGGATGCGTGTCTGTGGGTTTATAGGGCTCTGTGTTGTGTTGGGATGGCCGCAGGGGTGGATGTGTTTGGTGGTTGGTGGTAGAGGGGTTAGCAGAGCTTAGGTGGGGGTAGTGCCAGAGGAGACACAGTGCTCAGAGATTCAAACAGAATAATAAAAGTGCGATCTCTGCTCTTCACAGCTGGTCTCAGCGCAGTGCATTCTCAACTGAAGAATGTGGAAATAAAGAAAATGTATATTCACAGTACAGAATGGAGCTCAAGTATTGGTATTGTAGGTCCAAGTCAATGTTAGTGAATTAGTCTGGACTGTGGATTTAAGTTGGACTTCCAGAGGTTGGGGCAAAAAGAACAAACTAAACTATCTTTGAATCCAATTGGATAGACATACAACAAGTCAGAATTGAAGGGCAGTGCCAGCATATGCTACACTTCCTCTGGACTGATTTGAAAAACATGCAACCAATCAGGAAAACTGCAGATAAACATTTAAGATTGATTACAGTGGTTTAAACTGAGTTCCAGGAGTTCCTCCACACCCACTTCTTTTAACTGGGAATGGGTCTGGCTGGCTGGTGGTTGTAAATTTAATGTCAGACTGGCACAAGGACTGGACCTAAGGCACAGAAAAAGCAATAATGAAAGTGTCAAAGGTTTAATAAAAAATATTTAGAAGATGGAAAGACTTTAAATCAGTGGTTCTCAGCTGATCTGGCTTCAGGACCCACCATCACTCTATAATGACCAGCTGCGACACAAATGAAAAAGATATTGAGAAAAATTATGAGAGATTTCAGGAAAATTAAAAGGTAAAAATTAAGAGGTACTCACATCAACCCTCGGTATAACAGTAACATTATGGAGCTGGATTTTTTGCTCTGGTTGAGTTTATTTTATATTATTCTATCCTAGATGTCCCACACTCCCACCTACTGTTAAGGAGAGTAAATTGATGATTTATTTTTAAAAATAAAACTTTTTTTTTGCCCTAGCAAAGGCCCACTGAAAAGAGTTCTGTGACTCACTTTTGGGTCCCAACCCACCAGTTGAGAACCACTGCTTTTAAATGATTATGGGTGTAAATATATCAAAATGATAGATAGATCCAAATCTGTCAAAATTCAATAATAATAAATTAATTTTTGGGCGGGGGGGGGGGGGGGGGAGGGGGGGGCGGCAGAATGGATTGTACATTGTATTTTTTTTAACCTTATTACAACTACTAACAACAAACAGTGATAAACTATATATTTTGCAATGAATGATTGTGAAATTTACAACAGTGACAGTTATTTGTTTAATTGCATGTGACTGTTATAAACACATAGGCCACTTTTCGTAAATTTAACAGTAAAATTTTTGAAATTATTGTTAAGATTAAGATGTCGTCGACCATTATATAAATAACAGGATTTACACATCTCTGTTTTTATGGTGTTTATTTGCCATTATAGATCTTGTTCAAATTGGGTTCATTCATTTGTCCTTGTCTATCATATGTGTGTCAGTGTGTGTTATTTAGTGTTTGAGCTTGCAGTAATTAGGGTGCCACAAGCAACATCTTGTTTAGGGCCACTAAAACACTAGAGCAGGCCCTGAGGTGGCAGTTCAGGGAGGAACAATGCAGTCATGTGATGATTAATGAGAGGAAGATCATTTTTGGGGATTGCATCTGTTTATACTCTGAACTCAGACTGTAAGCTCAGCTCTAAGCTTCAGTTTCTATTATTTCCCCTTGTGTGGAGTTTGGAAAAACATGATTTTTGGTATTTCAGCCTTAACTGAATAGCACAACAGAACCTTAGTGTTGCAACGTCAATCATTCAGTGGCAGAGTTATGATTTTTGGTTTGTTATTATCCAAATGTTTCCTTTCTGTAATTATAGATTGCACGATATAGATTGAAAACACACACTTGGAACATCAGATAAGGAAAGAGTGGGTCTGTTTACCATTATTACATAGCATGCAACATTTTAAAGCCATTCCAACCAGGCATTCACTTAATGGGCCACTTCCTTCAATTTACAAAGTGCTTCTGAAGGATGGCTGATGGCTGGATTCAGAGATAATGTATGTTTCCACAAGATTTCTACAAAAAAAAAGCCATTAGAATCTCTCTACTCCACCACTTTCCACCAAACAAGTGCTTATCCAAACCACATAATGATCACTCATTATCAGTGGAGGCAGTTAGAATGGTAATAGTGGCCATTGTCGACCCATACGACCTGCATATCTCAGAACCATTAGCCGCATCCAACAGTTTCTCTGACTTCCTGATTAAAGCTCGGGTTGATAATTAGCCCTCATTAGCATTTAGCCGGGGCTGATCACTTCAGCCTGACCTCATGCTGATGTCGGCCATGTCTTTGTGGTGGGAGAGTGAGAGAGGGCAGCACTGACATCACACTTTTATGATATCAGAGTGTTTTTATGCACTCCATTAAATCTGCTGGATATCATGTGCCATGCAAACACAGTTTAAAAGCTCAACGGAGGCTAATCAGCTAAAACTGACCATGACCATAAAATTATCTGAAACTTGTAAAAAGGCAAAGCTACAAATGTATTTTGCAGATTTTTTTTATTTTTATTATTTGTGCTATGGTCATGAGTTGATGTCATGAGAGATTACATGTAATATACTCATTTTTCAAAAAGTCTATGGAAAAAATGAATAGAAAATTTACTTGCACTCCATTGTCAGCAGTCAGCAAGCCTCTGGCACTGTCGCCAAAATGCTGAGACTTTAAGCAATAGTGGTCCTATATAAAAAGGTCCTATATTATGCTTTTTTCAGGCTTTTTTATAATAGTTTTGGACTTTCTTGCATTAGTATTTCGAGTTTTATAACTTAAAATACTGTATATAGAAAACGTCTTCTGCTGATGCTCACACATAAATGAGCTGACTGCTTTGTTGTGAAGACAATTTAAGCAGAGAATTGATCAGAATGAGTCTGGTGAAGCACATCCACATTGGAGCACTTCCTGGTTTCACGTGTCTATGTGGAGCTGTGAGACTGAGCGTTTTCAACTCTTGAGAAAAGGATAGGCTCAGCATGCAGGGTTACTCAAATGTGCACATAAACCATAATAAATAAATAAAAGTCAATTTAGCAAAATAGGAGACCTTTAAGTGTTTACTTGCTGCAGTAATGGGATTAATATGAGTGTTTTATTTCAATCATGGGTTATTATGAATCTGACCTTAATCTGGCTAAGCTAACTGGATTAATTTTATGACAATGTCTTATGTTGGGGTATGCTGGGGTTCATATTTGGGTTACAGTAATATTGGAGTACTCTTTTAACTGTAGACCCAGTGAATGTTTTATGCCAATTTCCTTTAGAGCAGCAGAACACTTTATGCACTTTCGACTTTCGCTCTTTTGAAAATGAATGACTCCTCCATTCAGAGATAGTTTTGTTTTTGCCTCTTCCTACTTTTAAAACTGGATAGCAGCCAAAAATATTACTCGGAGTTTCCCTAAAAACAAACTCTGCCCAGGCTAAGCTCTTCTCATGTCCCAAAGCTGTTACCCTGGAGACGGTGACCTTCTCAACATTTGTGCCTGTCATGAAATCCTTCCCTTTAAACCAATCTTTCTCAGTAAATCTGTGGCGGCGACTCGCGGTGACACTATCAGTGCTCACCACATGCTCCCTTCACTCGGGACTCGGCCACTATCAGAGTCTTTGTGCTCCTGATATCTACTCCGAGCCTGTCCCTCTACCGCCTAACTCCAGTCCACTCGCATTATTTAAATCTTCTCTAAAGCTGAGAGTCAATAAGGCTAATCCCCAAAATCAGAGAGGGCTGCAGCAGTGGCATCTGGACAGCAGCCATGAGTTTTTTTGTTTTTTTTTTATCAGAAACTTGTGCAAAAAGGTCATGCCCTTCATTAAATTGATAATATGAGAATTTTACTTAGGACTTGAGGTGTGTCCACAAAGATTTTTATCATATAGGCATTTCGTTCATCTGGATCCAGCGTTTTGGGAGCCTGAATACAATCATTTTTTGGAACAGAGTCCCAGAGTGAAAAGATTTCAAAATGCTTTTTAAATGTTTTCGTGACCATCTTTTCTGAAACAATGCCACCATAGCCCCACCTCTCCCTTAATCCAGTGGTTCCCAACCTATTTTGTGTTTTTGTGTTGGGCTTTTGTCATACCCCTCTCATGTTCATTTACATGTTTATTATTCAAAAAGTGGTACAGAGTGGACATCTGTGTTCATTAGTACAAAGACATTTTATACTTTATTTATTGTAAAAGGTAATTTTTGCATTTTTAGCTGTGAAAATTAAATTTAACCCCTGTGCTTGTGTAAAGCCTGGTTGGGGTCACTGAACAGTTTCAGGTGACCCCTGGCTTGGTGTGGCTAACTGGGATGGGCCGCTTTCCTCACAAGACCCGAGGCTTCAGGGACCCCGGGTAGATTCTCCCAATCTTGCAAGACTTAAGCCCTTTGAAATAACTAAATCATTCATAAAAATATATTTTAAAAAATAAATAAAATAATAATAAACTTCTATTACATCTTTTTTTCTATATTTTTCAGCTAAAAACAAAACAAAACAAACAAAACATTTAAATACCTCTCTTTTGAAACAACCTTTATAATAGGCCTAGTCAAATCATATTTCTAGTCGTTTCATCTCATTTTCTCAATAACTTTGAATCAATCAGTTGTCAGTGAGACACTTGAGATTGTCTTTCACAAGTTTCAATAGTTTAATATGAAAAGATCACAAATATTTTCTTATCAAATTAAGAAATAATTCCAAGTACCCCCTGTAAAGTGCTCGTGTACCCCTTGAGGTCCGAGCTGCAGATGCTACTGAGCTTTTTATGACTTTTACAGCAAAATATTCTGTTCCTCTTACTGTATGTTTCCCTTTCATTCATATTCACCTCCATGTTCTTTTGTTTATATTGCACCAGTTTTGGCACCACCCTTGGCTTCTATGACAAAATGTAGTACTTATGGCCCATCATCATTTTCATAGAGTGGTGGAAGAAGTACTCAATTTCTTTACTTAAGTAAAAGTGGCCTATAGATAAATATGCAAAATGTACTCAAGTAAAAGTAAAAGTATAACCTTAAAATGTACTCAAGTAAAAGTATAAAAGTACTTACTTTCAAATGTACTTGGAAGTAAAAAAGTAAAAGTATTTCACACAGACTCGACAACTCAACATGTGTTAAGGGGGGTATACACCAAGGCGACGATCGCCCATCTTAACGGTTCTTCCACGTCGCTCATTTCCGTCCTTTTGATATGTATGCGCCGTCAGCCCCCATCGCTCCAGGACGGAGGCCGTCTGACTAGTTTCCTGCCGATTGGCCTTGTTGTTGAATCGGCGTCTTTGGTCTTTGGCACGAAGCGCTCTGATAGGCCTAGCACTACAGCTGCCGGGCCAATCAGCTCACGGGAATTTTAGCGGAAGTGACGGAGTGACGAGAGTGAAAACCGCTGTGGCAGCGTACTGTCACCATTTTTGCATTCTTCGCAATTCCGTGCGTAAAGTTATCTTCTTCAAGTAACAGAGCAGCGGCACCTAATCCACACAAAACAATGTCCAAACCGGCCATGATCACGCTTCTCAAATGTTCAGACAAGCTGAGAACAATGGCAGACCAAGGCGCGCTACATGCATATGTACTCCGCAAACATTGTGTCACTTCCGTTGATCTTTGTTCACTGGCTAGCGCCATCTGCCGCTTTGGGGGGGTAATTACATCACGCGCATGCGCAAGACACGGTCTTCAGGTCGGCTGTCGCTTCGGTGTATGAAGAGGGAAAAAGGTCATGCGACGTGAGGAAACGGGAGGGAACGAGAGGAGACGAGAAGAGACGAGCTGTCGCTCCGTCTTATCTGTGGCAGTCTGGGAGTCGCCTTGGTGTATCTAGGCCTTTAAATGTGAAGGATTTTGTTGATTTCTGCATGAAATGAACAAACTGGTGCAATAGACTTAATCTGTTAAGTCTATTCTTCTGTCTTTATTATTCTGATGTTTCTAAAGCAGTACTACTTTACTGCATCTTTTATATTTAAGTACTGTGTGTCTACAAAGACGGCACAACAAAAACACATGATTTTAAACCAAAACCAAAAATGCTTTGTACTTCAAACCAACTCAGAAATCAGTAGAATAAAAAGTACAGCTACATGCTCTAAAATGTAGTGAGTAAAGTAAAACAAGTAAAAGTAAAAGTACCCCTTGTAAAATTTACTCAAGTAAAGTACAGAAACATAAAAACTGTAATTAAGTAATTAAGTACTTTTACTTTGTTAAATTCCACCCCTTTCTTTCTGTAGCTTTGTCTCTACATTTGTGCAGCTCATCTCAAACTCTCTGCAGTGTGTTTTTTGTTGTTATTGTCGGGATTTGATTGATTTTATTGTCAAAGAAAATAATAAATCATTATTTTGATTTTGAAAACAAAGTAATAGAAAAAAACAAAACAAAAAACAAAACAAAACAAATCTGGCTCACTTTGGAAAACGTTTGGACACCCCTGCCTTAATGTCAAGGAAAATCAAAGTCTTAAATAAATCTAGGGGCACAGTGGCAGAGTGGTTAGTGCCCCTGTCACCCAGCAAGGAGATGAGATCAATCCTCAGGTTGGCTGTCACATAAACTCTCTGGGTCTGCACACATAGGTTAGGTGCACTGCTGACTCTAATCTGCCCCTAGTGAGTGAATGTGAATTTTGGACCATTTCTGACAGATCCTGACCACTGCAGACCAGGAGCACCCCACACGAGCTGCAGTTTAAGAGACGCTCTGACCCAGTCGTCTAGCTATCACAAGTTGGCCCTTGTCAAACTCGCTCAAATTCTTACGCTTGCCCATTTTTCCTGCTTCTAACACATCAACTTTGAGGACAAAACTTGGTGCCTGGTACATCCCACCCACTAACAGGAGCCAGGGGGAAGATATAATCTTTGTTATTCACTTCACAGTGGTCATAACTGAATTATAACCATAATAATACAAAAAAATAAATAAAAGATAACAAATAAATGTTCCTGCATGGTTCATAGCATCTACATTTTAAATCGAGTAAAAATACAAATGTTTAATTTGGTTAGTCTCAAATGTAAATAGCACACTTACTGGTTTAGGGTTGCTGGACTAATAAAAGTCTATGGCTCAGGCTGACAGATCAGGCTGGTCTCTGATTGGTGCCTTGGAGATGTATCACTTAAAATTCATCTAAAATCTAACACACTGATTTCCTGCAAATGAAAGAGTTCCATTTAGTATTTATGTAGCCACACAGCTGCACAGTTTGTTAATGCATGTATAATGGATGTACTCATAATGGATTTCCTCTGAGCTAACAGATGAAATGTTTGTGGTGCATTTAAAAGACATTAACAGGTGTGTGGAGTGTTTTTGTATTAGAATACATTAGAGTCAGTCTCCACCTGCTGCTGAGCCATCTGCTGCTGTCTCTGTTTAAACTCACACCTCTTCACGTCACATCCATATCATCAGCTGGGAAGTCTGACAGTATTATTACACTGGGTTTCTGTCACAAAGACAGGACCTGTGGCTCTGCAGGAGAATGGTTTAAGGTACACAGTAAAGTGCACAGTTTAATGTAGTGCAGTAAAACGCATTTGTGAAAAATCATTATCAGGTTATTTATTTTATTTTTATTTTATTTGACCTTTATTTATCCAGGAAAGGTTAAACTGAAACCTTGGTTCTCTGAGTGAAGAGACTCTTTAGGCCACAGTTAGCTGGTGTGTAAAGAGTTTCCACACAGAGTGGAGACATATTTTTATGCTGTGTCTCTTTCTTTGTTCTTTAGACCAGTGTTTCTCAACCAGGGGTACAGGGACCACTAGGGGTATGCAAGCACTCTACAGGGGGTACTTGGAAATATGTCATAATTTGATAAGAAAATATCTACAGTCTTTTCATATTAAACCATTGAAACTCGTAAAAGACAAGCTCAAGTGTCTCACTGATGACTGATTAAAAATGATTGCTTAAACTGAGTTGAAACTATTGACTTATTATTTGAATAGGTCTAATATAAAGCCCTAACTCTAACCTTGAGCTTGTTTTACAGGAGGGTTATTTAATTTGAAATTATTATGTTTTATTATTTTCAATTCAATTCAAGTCAATTTATTATGAGGTTTACTTTTTTAGTTGAAAAATTTTGTAAAATAAGTAAATGTGAATTAAGTTCTATTGTATAATTTTATGTTTTTTTTGTTTGTTGTTGTTGTATGGTTATTTTAAAGGGATTTCAAAGCAAAACATTCAGGAGAATGTAAAAGTATAAAATGCCTTTGTATTAATAAACACAAATGACCACTCTATGCACACTTAAAAAATAAAAAAACCAAAACATGTAAAAGAATGAGTGGGTACTCATATGCAACATAAAAAAGGTTTGGAACCACTGCTTTAGACAGTGGTTTCTAATTATTGGCCATGTAATTAACAACAGAGCCATGTTTCTTTTATTTTTTGCTCCACTGCACTACTGCAGCCACAGAGGGTTAAAATAATGAGCTTCATATTTTCAGTTTACTGAAGGCTATGCACATGGCTTTGCATTGTTTACTGTAAGTTTCAAACCTAATGCTCACTAATGTACTGTATGATGCAAACAACATGCAAACTTTGAAAAAAATACCATTCTAAATTTCCACATTTTCCATGACAGGTGGGGCCCACAGGCTATTGGAACAAAACATACTGCAACATAATGAATGGATTTTAGCTCCAAAAGTAACATTTTATTTCAGAACTCACTGCTTTGTGACCACCCTTTATTATTATTACTAGCATTTTTTGGTGAAACAGTGAAAATGACTGCATTATAACCTAATTTAAAGTCCACTAGTCCTCTACCTTTGCAGTTGAAGATAGAGAAGGGAATACTTGCCCTTGAAGCAGGGACAGCATCTCTAGCTGCAGCCACCTGCCGTTTTTTTCCTCAGATAAGACACACACACACACACACACACACACACACACACACACACACACACACACACACACACACACACACACACACACACACACACACACACACACACACACACACACACACACACACACACACACACACACACACACACACACACCCTCTGTCTGTATGGAGCAGTCATTTACCAAAAACCCTCCTGACGCCACCCACCTATAGCAGTGATAGATCCACTGTTTGTCTGCCCAGAACAATCCTAATGGCCTCTGTTAGCTCTGCACACTGACCTCTGAGGAAAGAGCAGAGAATACATACATATATAAGTATTAAAAATGCTGAAATATGAACTTTTAGTGGAATAAAGAGAGTGTACACAGCTTAGCATCAGGGGAGAGTTAATGCAGAGCTCCTTTAACTCTGGTTTAAAGCACTATTTGATCTTTCTGCCTGAGCATCAGCAGAACTATAATCTGTCTTTTGAAGAATGTACAGTATTAAAGCCAGTGCTACACATGCATCATTAATATATAGAGGAAAAGGGAGAGTTTTCTCAGTAACGCTGGAATATAAAGATGATATTAAAGAGGAACTATTTAACTTTTTTACCTCAAATAAACTGTTTTGTTGAAATCCATATGATGGCTAAAGAAGTTGTTGCAGGGTTAATAAAGCTTTCTCTGCCTTCCCCTGGTGTATCTTGCTGAAAAAACAGCCTTGCAAGATTGGGAGAATCTACCCGGGGTCCCTGAAGTCTCGGGTCTTGTGAGAAAGCGGTCCCATCCCAGTTAGCCACACCAAGCCAGGGGTCACCTGAAACTGTTCAGTGACCCCAACCAGGCTTTACACAATATTTATTCACTAAAGTTGACTTTTCATTTTAATATTCTCCATTTCAAAAATTCCAGCCAGATTTGTGCCAGTCCCATACCTTGATAAATAGATAGGGTTGCCTTATGAAGGGCATCCAATGACCTAAATTACCCATGCGCTGAAAGAAAGTGAGCAGTTGAAGATTTTTGTTTTCTCCATTTACCCTCTTCTGTCAACGTATGTGAATTATAATGTGAATAATGACCTAGCTCTCTTCATTAAAAGTTACTAACACATATAGAACAATGGACTATGATATATGGTAATTAGCAAGTGTCTACCCTGGTGGCACAGTGGCAAAGTGGTTTGCACTGTTGAACAGTGTTGGGACTAACTATAATGGCATTGCTAATGGAATTGTTTTCTTCAGTGACAGAGTAATCTAAACTAATTTCTTTTCCCATGGGTACAACGCTGTTACAGTTACTGACAATAAAATGTGGCTTATTACCGTTGCATAATAATAATAATAATGCATCAATATATAGCGCTTTTCACACAACTCAAAGACGCTTTACAAGAAAACAAACATGTATGACAAACAAATGAACAAAAAAATACTGCGCAACGGTTAAGGAGGAGCCAGAGGAGGAGCAGCTGTGAGCATGGCTGCAGTCAGAGCAGAGCCGGCTGTTTACTTGAGCAAGGCCCCAGACTTAAAATAGTTTGCGAGTTTGCCCAGGAAAGGTACGAATTTGGACAGGTCGAGAGGGGAAACACCATGGTGCTGCATGTCACTGCTCTGCGGTGCGTCGGGTAGTTCAAAGGCCCACATTGTGCATTAAAACTGTGGAACGCACACCCCCCTCATTTATTTTTGACATGAAGCACCTCTCATCATCACACTCCAACAAGATGCTCGTGGCTACCAGTCCAAAAACCCAGGGGCAGCTCACGTGAGCTCTGCAAACCACATTAATAAGAGCATGGCTGTCTGCACCATAGAGGTCATCTAACATGTTTACTCTAGCCTGTAGCCTGAGTTAATAACTCAGTTACTTTTTGGGAGAAGTAACTTGTAACTATAACCAATTCTTTTTTTGAAGTAAGATGCCCAACACTGCTGTTGAATGACAGCAAGAAGGTCCCAGACTGGATGGGCTTGGCTTTTCTCTGTAGAGTTTGCCTGTTCTCCCTGTGTCTGGTTGGGCTTCCTTCTGGTGCTCAGGTTGTCCCCCATCAACCTAAAAAAATATACACAATAGGCTAAATCTCCAGGTAGGAACTCCTGACCAGGATCCTGGCTCACAATCCAGAGAATGGTCCAGCTAGCAGCAATGAAAGATGGTTCAAATGCTGAGAACAAATGTATACCTTAAATCATACCTATTATCTGGTTATAAACTTGGCACATAATATTTCAGTACGTATTTTGTCACAGTTGGTATTAATTACTACCTTCCTACCTATTATCACCTTCATTAGTGGTTCCCAAACACAGGCCCGGGCTCCAAAAGTGGGTTGGAAAAGATGGAGAAAAGTTTGGTAATCACTGCTCTATAGGTCTTTCCTGTCACGCTATTACCAAGCTGTAGTATAAAGATTTAATAAGCAGTGTAACATTTAAGTTTATTCTTATGCAGAGAGGGGACTTAGCTCCAGATTAGACCATGGACTGCAGTATCTATGTCCACTACGTCTTACTTTACCCTCTGATTATATTTGACTGTGCTTACCCAGGCTCACAGAACAGGCCCGGGGATCGGATTATCCAGCAATTCTCAGGCTAATGTGCGCTCGTTCAGCCAAAGAAAACCTGCGTAATCGCCCAATTGTGCCATAATTACTGTATGTGTGCTCATGGTCCAGCGGAGGGTTAGTGAGAGGGGAGTCAGACCTCTCCCAGTGGACTCTTCTGGACCAGCAATCACAGTACTTCAGCACTTAGACGATAGGCAGATAACAGAGAGGGGCTGGTATTTTTAGACTTTACACAACACTGAATTGTTATAACAACAGAAACAGGCTCTTGAGTAATCTGCAGAGTGCTCTTGGCTCTGACGTGGATAAGGACTTCCACTCTGCCTCTGGAGCCACATGGAGAGGGCGTTATCATTAAGGGGCAGGGGTGTTTAAGATGGTAACAAACATACACATAAGGACTGGTACTTCTACTTAAGAGAGAGTTAAAGAGGCAAGCTGGAAGTCAGTCAACAATGGTGCTGGAGGCTCAGTAAGATCAGAAAAAGTGTATGCAAAAATATCTGGGATCAGATAAATACTGAAAAAAAAAAACTAAAAACAAAACATATACAACTACTAATTATTAACTCTTTCACTGACAGCATTTTCTCAAAAGGTTGCGAGCCAGAGCCAGCATTTTTGGTCATTTTCAACAATCTTTGCTGTTGCTGTTTTATTTAAAGGAGCTATGAGCAGTATATGTATTTTATACGTCATAAAAATAACCCCATGTATCCTAATATATGAGGTAAACTTGTTCAAATCAAATATTAGTTTTACTGATAACAATGGTACAGCTGATCTATTCACAATTTTACATAATGGCCAAGTTGTTCATGTTTACATTTTTTGTTTTGGTTCTAAAACCCTGCATTGCCAATCGTCCAATCAGAAAAGTGGAAAGACTGGCCACCCACAGACCATAGTTTAGATTTAGACTGCAGTACCATTTCAAACCAGTGCAAGTGTATGCTGCTTACAGTACCTTTAAAGATTTACTAACCAAAAGAAAGAAGAGAGTCTCTTCTTAGTCAGGATTAGGGATGGGCATCAAAACCGAGTTCTACCTGAGAACCGGTTCTAATTTTCCCAATCCATCGGAATTGTATCCCTCTGCTGTTAACGATTCCTCTTTTTGATGCTGCTTAACTAATACATTAACATTAAAGTCACAATCCTGTTTCCAAAGCATACATTTCCAGTAATTTAACAGCTGTACATTCAATACACGTTACTTCTGCTTAGTGAGCCCAGTTTAAAATAGGCCCACATACATGAAAATAAAAATAAGTCTTTATTTCTTCTTCGTAATAAACTGTATGGCCACAAATGAAAGTAATTTTTATTCAAATATTTATCAGGAATCAATAAGCAGAATTGACAATGGTATTGTCATTGATAAAAACTTATCAATTCCCGTCTCTAGTAAGGATGTTGCATTCTTCTTCAATGTCCTTTTCACTTTCTTGTTTTAATTTTACAGCATTTATGATTCATGATCTTTTCCTTTTTTTGAATGAAACAATCAAATAGAATGCCACGTGCCTCTTCTTCAAGAATATGTCCAGACAGTAATGTAGAAATGGCACCTCCATTAAAAAAGTCAATAAACACCATCATGATACTGACCCATGTATGGGGCTATTATTGCAGCAAAAAGGTTGTGCGTGTGTAAATAGATTTGTCTGTAATAAGATGTGCATGTATCAACGTTTGTGTGTGCATATTAAGATACTTTAATGACATTTGCTCTCAGAAATACAGCACATAATCTTCCTGCATTCCTACAGAATCAAAGCAAACCAACCCCTACTCTATTGGTGTAGTGACCGATCCACAGCCTGTAAGTCTAAACTCAGGGCAAAAACACACAGATTGAAACACAGACACATATCTGACATGGCAGGACTTTAGCAAAAAGATTTGTGTGTAATTAGAGCTTTGTCTGTAAGACTTTGAACTTTTACCTTCCTTGCATTTGCAGATATCATTTAACACACACATCTTATTACACACACACATCTTATTACACACACACACACAAATTGTAATATGCACACACAAATCGTACTACAGACAAATCTATTTATGCATGCACAAATCTTTTTGCTACAATAATAGCCTCATACCATGAACTTTAGGCTACTATCAGGTAATGTTTAAGATGTTCAAACAGAGGGCAATTTTTGACATTAAAATATATACAGAATGGCATCCTTTCATTTTTGTAAGTGCCAACATGTGACAGGCAAAATGAAAACTCGCGACAGGAAATTTAGTCCCTCAGGGAGCACCGTAGGAAACTCTGGTCTGTTTAATAACATCACAGTCAAATCTCTTTACTATTTTCAATCTCAGAAGCTCAAAGAGAAGCGAGAAAGGATCTGGACAACTCTCCAAAGAAATCCTTCAAAAATGTTGACAGGACTAAGGCAAGTGTCAGTCCACAAGCCTGGGTCTCTGTTGAGTCTCTGTAGATTATACAGTGTTTGATCTCAGGGGGATCATAAGGGAGTTAGTGTGTTACATGTGTGAGGAGGATTTACAATAACACATGCAGAGCCCCTTCTGTATTTTGAAGAGTCGACTGAATTTTTAACAGCTTATTAGAGGGGGAGGTTAAAGAATGTGTTTAAGAAAAAAATGCATAAAAACTTGTTACATGTTACTCCTAGCTCCTTGGGCAAGACACTTCACCCACCTTACCTCCAGTGTCTGCATACACTGCTGTATGACTGTGAGTGCTTGTGAGTGTGAATTATGGAAAGCCATTAGAGTATTTATTCTGATATCACTGATATCAGACTTCATTTTCTTTACTTGTAAGCCTTTATGGCCACTAGTGCTAGTAGTACTAGTAGAAGCCAAATTGCTCAGATTTCTACAACTAAAGACACACAAGTGTATACTAGTACTACTAGTGGTTTTGTCTACAATGAGGTCTAAAATTGGTCAGTAGTTGCACTTACAAGGGTGTGTTCACACTCGCTGGTCTGCAGGACTCTGTGTGCTCCGCACCTGTGTTGATGATGTCATTGGTCTGGCTCGAGTTCACACTGAGCTCTGTCAAACGAACTGAACTGACTGAGAGAGCAGTAACAAACCTCATCTGTAGGCGGCAGCACATAAATATTTATTGAAAGAAACTGGCAAAGAAGAAATCCTGCTCAACTATTGGTCAAAAGTCTGCCTCTTCAGCTGAATTTTTGACAGAAATATCATACAATGCACTTTAATTAATATTTAATGAAGTATTACGTTTAAAGTAGGGATCTCAGCTGAACACAGCTGTGAACTCTCTACGGTGATTAATATGAAATCTGTGTTGTTTTAGCAGTGTTTTCACATATGTTTGCTAATGTTAGCAACCTTTTAAATACACTGCTCAAAAAAATAAAGGGAACACTTAAACAACACAATGTAACTCCAAGACCGCTACCTCCTCCTTTGTGCAAGGAGGAACAGGAGGAGCACTGCCAGAGCCCTGCAAAATGACCTCCAGCAGGCCACAAATGTGCATGTGTCTGCTCAAACGGTCACAAACAGACTCCATGAGGGTGGTATGAGGGCCCGACGTCCACAGGTGGGGGTTGTGCTTACAGCCCAACACCGTGCAGGACGTTTGGCATTTGCCAGAGAACACCAAGATTACCAAATTGGCCACTGGTGCCCTGTGGTCTTCACAGATGAAAGCAGGTTCACACTGAGCACATGTGACAGACGACAGAGTCTGGAGACGCCGTGGAGAACATTCTGCTGCCTGCAACATCCTCCAGCATGACCGCTTTGGCAGTGGGTCAGTGATGGTGTGGGTAGCATTTCTTTGGGGGCCGCACAGCCCTCCATGTGCTCGCCAGAGGTAGCCTGACTGCCATTAGGTAGCGAGATGAGATCCTCAGACCCTTGTGAGACCATATGCTGGTGCGGTTGGCCCTGGGTTCCTCCTAATGCAAGACAATGCTAGACCTCATGTGGCTGGAGTAGGTCAGCAGTTCCTGCAGACCAAGGCATTGATGCTATGGACTGGCCGCCCGTTCCCCAGACCTGAATCCAACTGAGCACATCTGGGACATCATGTCTCGCTCCATCCACCAACGCCACGTTGCACCACAGACTGTCCAGGAGTGGGTGGATGCTTTAGTCCAGGTCTGGGAGGAGATCTCTCAGGAGACCATCTGCCACCTCATCAGGAGCATGCCCAGGTGTTGTAGGGAGGTCATACAGGTGTGGAGGCCACACACACTACTGAGCCTCATTTTGACTTGTTTTAAGGACATTACATCAAAGTTGGATCAGCCTGTAGTGTGTTTTTCCACTTTCATTTTGAGTGTGACTCCAAATCCAGACCTCCATGGGTTAATAAGTTTGATTTCCATTGATAATTTTTGTGTGATTTTGTTCATAGCACATTCAAATCTGTAAAGAACAAAGTATTTAATAAGAATATTTCATTCATTCAGATCTAGGATGTTATTTTAGTGTTCCCTTTATTTTTTTGAGCAGTGTACATTTTATTTACAGTATATTTGTATTTGTTTTTCTTATAGTCATGTTAGATGTGCATATGTTTCTATGCCCTTAGTGAACAGTGCTGAAGTCCTCTCTTTATCGTTAGTCCGTAGTTTGGTCTGCGTTACATTCATACTTCACCAGGACCACACTAGGAGTGCACCACACAGAGACCTCTGATTTCAGGAGGACCAGAGTTCACTTGTTTGCTGCACACCTGAGTCTGATTGTGTGTTCACAGCTGCTCAAATGAACCAGACTTTCCCAGGAAGTGCACCAGAGTTTGATTGAAGCGAACCAAACACGACAAGTGTGAACACACCCTAAAATGTGTACAAGTTGAATAGTAAACACATTTTTGGCTTGCAAGCTCTGAGGTCAGAGATGTTCACTAGTGACACTAGTGGCAATATATTCTGTGTAAGAGGCGGGACGGGGGCATAAATGATACATAAATGTAAAGTGCTTTGAGTGCTCGTGGAGGTACAAGAACAATATATAAATATGACTACTTGACCATTTGATATGTTTGTGAAGTATTTAAAGGAGTTATATTAAGCTTTTATTCATCTTTTTAAACCAATCTTGGTCACAAAATGTTTTATACATTATCAAACTAAAAGAGAATTTTTAATAAGTACTACACTGATGCCAGACCAGCAGAGGGCAGCAGAGTGCAAAGTGTTGGGGTCTTTTGAACATAGTTAAAGAAAAAGAGCACTTCACTCCCTTAAACTTTTTTTATGATGCCTGTAAGGAATCTTAATAAAACTATTTTAAGAGTTTGTGAACACTCTCACATTTCCTTCACACACCACTGAGTGACACGTTTATTATCAGAGCAAAGAGACGAGGCTGCTCTTGTTTGTGTGCTTAGGCTTAAATATTTTATGGAACTATGATCTCAAAAAGTTATCCATATCTGACAAAGCTTGACACTTTCCATCACAACTGAAGCATTTGTCCAGATCAAAAGTAGACTGAGTGGTGGAGGAGTGGGAAGCAGGAGGCAAACAAGCATCAGTGTGTCACATTTCTCATCAAAACAGAACTCAGACTCAATCGGCTGTCAGTGTACGTGTTAACAGGACACCATATCCCATCATGCATTAATCATTTGTAGTCCATGCAGGCGGCCTTGCTCAAAAGACAAGTTGGACACCAAGCTACCTGGCGTGCACACCTGTTGATTGTTCAGCACGTGGTCAGACCCTGGACCAGTCACACACAGCTGGCTCTTTTCAGTTAGGGACCCATAGACTGGTTAGTCTACATCAGTGGTTCCCAAAGTGGGGTCCCTGGGGGTCCACAAAGGTACTACAGGGGGCCCCCCAAAGGCTGTCTATATTTCAGTTTCAATTTCAATTTATTATCATTTTCTTTACTATTATTATTTCAGACACATGGTTTTGGTTCATAAAAACAAATAAAACATACAAAAATATAAAAAGTCAATGAAAATATAATAAATTAAATTAAATAAGCACCATAAAAAACATTTGAAATGAGTCACAGTTGTATACTTGTTTTAAAATATGTCTTTAAAACAACTTTTAGTCAATAATCAGTGTTTTTTTAATGTAAAAAAACATATGGAGAAAAACATGGTAGAGTCTTTTGAAAAGAGGGAAGTTTTATTTTTTGGGGTCCACGAGGGATTTTTGGAAATTTAAGGGTTCCACGACAGTCTTGACTTTGAGAATGTCTGGTCTACATTTTTAAAACATTTTTTGAAAGTAAAGAAATTAGTGATGGGTCAGTTGAATGAGCCAGCACAAAGATTAGGTTATATATTTATGATAAGGTTTTTTGAGTTTTATATTTTAATACTAAATAAAGCCTTGCTTTTTGTTAGCGGTGTGTGTTTAAATTAAAAAAGTCAACATCTGTCCTTATCTGTCCTTATTTTGATGCTTAATTATAGGTGTGTTTATAGACTATGTGTAGTGACGTGGTTCTGTAAGGAAGTCAGTTGGGTAGATTCAAAGTATCAGGACTTTTGAATACTTCACCACAATCCATGCATTTGAGTTATATATAAATACACAGTACAACTCAGCCAAAACTGTGGTAAATTTGGCTGAAATATAAAGTATAGGTGATAAAATGAAAAACCATTTGAGAGCCAAAAGAGTCAGCTCTGTTTGGCGAGCCGAGCCAAATGATCTGGCTCACTGACATGAGCTGAAAGTCCCATCACTGAAAAAAATTAGATCTGAGGCCCTCTGACTTGAGAAAAAAACTTTTAACTCAAGCCAGAGTGCCTCGGATCTCCTTCCTTTCTTCGCTCAGATTAAAAAAAAAGTGATTAAAATGATTTGGTTGTTTGGATTCAAAGCTTATCCAATACCAAGTTATATATCCAGTGTAAAATCATTTCTGGTTTGTTTATTACTAATGCTGTTAAATAAAAATGTGAAACCTGATATTTCAGTGTATTGCAGCAGGGACTAAACCCAGTTCCTCATTTTCAGACAGCCTTTCATGACTCCAGGCTGCACCAGGACAGAGATATTACATATGGTCGGGCTTGGTTTGAGAGGTGCACTTTAAAATAGTTCCTGCATCAATGTTTGTGACTAAAGCTGTAGTCCCAAAAACATTTCTGTAAAATGTCGTTAAACAACAGAATACAATGATTTGGAAATCTCATAGAACCATGTTTTACTTACAGAAGAAAACATGTCTGGGTATAAAAGGAGTATTTTAGATTTACTGTTGTTTGTTCATAGGAGTGGATTCTTTAAAGGGGAAGAGTGTTAAACCAATGGCACTTGTGAATAAAACCTGAGTGTTCATTGTTCTGGGAGCTGTGCGATAGTGTCCTGAACGGCTCTTGACCTTTGGCTAAAACACAAATGTTCTGACATATATTCAATACAGAGAAGCCGGTGTACGACCTGAGGATGTGTGAGGAACAGCAGAGCTCATTATTCTGAGCCGTCTGTCTGTGTAACTGTGATATCCCAGTGTTAGCTTTTACAAAGACACTGCTTTTTCAAACTGATGTGTACACACTCTTGTATCTGTATCTGAGGTGCAGTGGGAGTGGATCTCTAGCTTTAGATTTGCTCTAAAGGGACTGGGTTTTACTCAAGACATGCAAGATCCATCAGCGAACACAACAATAGTTGTCCTTTTTTATGAGTGTGCAATTAAATCTATAGGATATCTTTTAAGGAGCGCAAAAAAGACTACTTAAAGGTCACATATTATACTATTTTTCAGGCTTTTTGAAATCATTTTAGACACTTCTTGATCAGTATTTCACATTTTAAAACTACAAGGAATACACTTTTATTAAAAATGTTTTCTTTTGGGGAGCTTTTGCTCAGTTCATGAATATTCCAAATCTTTTGAATGGCTCTTTATTGTGATGAGAACCGAGTCAGAATCATATGCAAGTCATCCTTTTTTTTTTTTTTTTTTTTTTTTTTTTTTACTGTCATATCGAAATAAACAAGCTCTTTTTTGCTTTCCAACTGAAAAAAAAAAAAAAAAACAACTCATAAGAAAAAGTAGAATACAAGCTCAAGAGAGGAGTCATACGAAAACAGAAAAACACGAGGAGGGAGAGGAGCACGTACACAGTGTCTACACATGCGTGCATGAAAATGTATTATTGCCTGCTTTTTTTTTACTGACATTTTTGGCATGAACATATGTCAAGGTAACTATATTTTGCCCATTTTTGATATAATAATTTCTAAATGGCATTCTCACTTTATACAGAGGTATATGACATCACCATTAGTGAATTCAGTCCCCTCATGCTAATTTTATTATCATCAATGAATAAGACAATAATAACGTCTTACCAAAAGAATACATTTTATTCTGATTAAAATTATAATTATGATGCATCACTCGTCCCAGTGTTTATTTTCAGAATGAACTAACTGGCTTCTTAAAATGACGTAAATACAAAAATGAGCCAGTCTTATGAATGGATCTTTGAAATGAATGGATCCCAAAGATTAGGCTCCAGTTAAAGAGCTATAAAAATCCCATCTCTACTGTCCCTTTCTCTCTCTTCTGGCCACGCCCACTTCACTCCATCAGCCCAAGTTGCATGCAAACAGAGTCGTTTCAAAGCAGTGGTGAAGCCTCCAACACACAGTGCTGCCTCCTGATGGTCTTATTTGAGTTCAGACATGAGAGGAGAAACTTTGAGCTCTTGTACTGACCGGTGGGGGATGGACAGACTGGTGTCTAAGTAGCAACGTGTAGCTAACAGAGAAATGAGCTGACTGCTGTAGCCACAGTGGTGCTGAAATAATCAGTACATGTACTCACAGGTCAGGTGATAGTGCATGTGCTTTAGAAAAGTGCCAGAGTTCTTCCAGGAGAAGGTTGAGCATTTTCAGCTCCAAAGAAGGTCAGTGAAGGTATGTTTTGGACAAGTAAACAATATTATAATAATATATAATAATTGTTGAATAAATAAATAAGTAGCATTATAAGTGTATGTTTTGGAGCTCATGCAGATTGATTGAGGGCCAGAGGATCACCAGCATCCAAAACACCCAATACTAAAACAGACAAGGGCTGGGTACCATTCAAATGTTTTCCATACCAGTACTTAAAGGATAACTGGTTTTACAATGTTGCAATACACAAAATATTATATATATATTTTTTTATTTTCAAGTTTTTATTTTAACAAAACACTAGCCTCTAGGTTAATAAGGAGTACAGTGTTATCAGTTATAAGTGTAGTCTGAATTATAGCAGGGAAATGAACTATGATTAATGATGTGGATTAATTACTGTGTTAAATCATGCTTTAAGCCACTGTGGTGCACTTTGGGTTAAAGACTGTTAGTACTGCCCAGTTTTCATGATGGGCTAAGTGTCTTTCCAATTTATTCTGCATCCTTTTGTTTGTTTCTTGGAAATGGACACAGCTGGACTGGCCTGTGGCTCATACTTAAGCTGTGGAAATTCAACTTCTAAAAGAATCTTCTAAAAACTAGTGATAGAACTGTTGTTTCTTTAAATTCCCTGTGACTGGAGTGTTTACTGCCGAGTGCCCTGTAGAATGACTGTGTGGTGTGTAATTGAATGGTGCAGGGCTGGAGGCTGGGGCTGGAGGGGGTCGGGCTGATGAAAGTGGCTCTCCAGCAGGGGTTAGTTCATCTCAGAGTCCCTACAGGGTGTATATGAGAGAAACTCCAGTGTGATTAGTGTTGGAAGCAGCAGTCAGAGCTGTGTAAGGCAGAGCACAGCAGTGTGGATCTGCAGCAGGGCAGCCATGACACTTCCTCTGATGTGAAAACTGCACCAGCCTCTGCAAAACACACAGAGCGAAACACATCTTTGAGAATTTCTTTTGCTGTTTTGTTTCCAGTATTCTCCAGAATGCACAGAGATGATGTCCAAAATAGTGTGTTATCATTTTAAAATGGCATTACAGAACAAAACAAACGTGAAAATGAGAAATGTCGACAGCAAATTCTATAGAGGTTAATTAACACACTATTTAAGCTGGTCAACAAATTAGCCCGCATGCTATTTAGAGAAGAGGAGCAAATTAAAGCTCTGAGCTGCCACACCGACGATGCACGTTGTTTTGGATGAATATTTTGACATTTTTATAATTTATTTCTATTCCACCACCTCATATCACCTGTCTCAACCAGTTACTGTTCAGCTGTCCATTTTAAAACAAATGTTTGTGCCACAACCCTCCTCCACTCCATCACCACAGCACTGGAACATCTCTCCCTCATCACCACCTTAGCAGTGTCAGGACAGCTATTCTGGGGGCATAGGTGCAGGGAAAAAAATAGAGCTCCTATTTAATACTGCATGTGTATTTTGCATCTTCAATTTTGCTTTACAGCACTATGAAAATAATATGATTATAAATAGCAGCTTAATTTTAGTGTGTTACCACTTGATATGCGCAGAGGTAGAGCATGTCACAGTGAGGTGTGTGACTCATAGTCAGTGAACTTTAGTTCTGCAGCTGGAGTCTCTCAGACCTGGTTTTATTAGCTGTTACTGTGCACTGGTTGTTTCCTAAACAGAACATCTACATTTAAACTGTTTAATTAATGTTGCCATAACAGTCATAATAATTTGACCATGTAACACATCTTTTATTTATTTATCTTGGTAAAGTGTTATTTTGTACTTAGCAACTACAAAATTATATAAAAGTTGTAGATGCATTCAACTAAATCTTGAATTTATCATATGCACGCAGAGATGGAAAGTAAATAAATAGATTTACATATTTTTGTAGTAGTAGTAGAAGTGAGTAGTAGATTTTTCTGTGCAATTACAAACTCTCAAATATCCTCAGAGGGGGTTTCAAAAAATAAAAAGATCTCACAATAGTTTTGCAAGATCCTAAAATAGGCTCTTTCAGGATGAACTGCCTCACCTGGATTATGACTGGATCTAAAACGTAAGGCACTGACACTTCACCACCCCCTACTCTTCCACCCCTCACTTTGTTCTGTGCTACAGTTTTGACCTTTTGCCTAGCTGCAGAGTAGCTGTTATAAAAAGAGATTGTGCATAATATTTGCTGATTTTGGGGTCTGTTTAGTTTTTGTAATGTGTGGACTTGGACATAAAACCCACAAACCACTGCTGAATGGGCATAAAAACAGACTGGGTTTGTGTCACAAACAGGAAACTTGTTACCAGTCATTTTAATGCATTTATTTGCAAAATACATCTACCACACTGCTCCCTTCTGGTGTGACCAGAGCCACAAACAACCTTCCAATGAGCCTTAGCCTTCTTTCTCAGGATCTGGCAAAAGTTTCTTGGGATCTTGCTTTTTCTTTTTTTTTCTACTTTTTTTTTTTCTCATATTATTTATTTATTTTTTCATTTTCACCATGTTCCGGGCCTCTGTACAAATATACTTTCTACCTTAAGTAAGTTTTACGTCATTATTAAACATGCATTTTGTTGATATTTTATTTCTTCTTGTTTGATATTATTAAGTAACTATTAATAAGTAACATTTCTTTGACTTTGAGTACTTCTTCCACTTCTTCTTGTGTATGCCTGGTGCATGTTTTGTAAAGTTGTATTTTTTTCACTTGCTTTTATTTTACTTTAGAGACACCTAACATCTCTATATTTAACATATAATCCTATTTCTGCAACCATAACACAAAAACCAAATCTGTGATACAGGATTGAGCACAGAGTACAGAATATATTAGAGACTCACAGCCTCTCACAATCTGGTAGATGTTTATTAATTCATATGTGAGTGGAGCTGAGTGCCGCAGCGCTGACTGCAGTACTCACACTTAGGCTCATGACAAACGCCGGGATCACTGCTGTCAAATGCTCTACACCAGCGTAATCCCAGAGCAGGACAGGGCTGGTGCCTGGGTGTGAGGGTGTATGTGTGTGTGTGTGTGTGTGGGATGGGGGGTTGTCCTGTCAGCAGAATGGCCCGTCTCCAGCAGAGCCACGACTCTCAAGGGACTGTTCTCATCAAATCCTGACACTGCAATTATCTGGCAATAAGAGAGTTGTAGAGACGCAGCGTGGGGCTCAGTCAGTTTACACCAATAATTAGCATACAATTATTCTACTAACACTGAGGAGGACTTCAAATTAAATTGGAAGATACAGTGATGTGAATGTGTAGAATGCGTAGCTGTAGATGCAGGTGAACAACTCAAAGATGCTGTCTGTACTTTTCTGGGACAACTGGATCATAACTTGACAGACTGTATCAGCCAAAGCACAACGGAGGCAAAAAAAACCAAAAAACAAAACCATTTTATCTGCTTTTACATTAGTTTTATTGAGGATGTTGTAACCTTTTGCATTGTGTGCTGGTTTGGGAGTGCAACAGAAGCTCAAAAAATGGTCTGAGGAGGGTTGTAACCACTGCTAGGTATCAAGCTGCCCAGCATAAAGGACATCTACTGTCAAAACCTTACGTAAAGCCAAAAACGTTCTTTCTGATGAGAGACGTTCTCTTTTCTCCTTGTTGGCCCTCTGGTCATACTGCCGTCTATTATTAAAGAAAAATAGATTAAAGTACTCATTCACTCCCTAAGCAATTAACTATTTACTGTAAATACTCTGCATAAATCTTCTTAGTATCTGTTTTATCTTTCTTGTTTTTATCATTAATGTTGTGAGAATGCTGTGGAGCCAATCATGTGAAATATATTGCAAACCATAAGAGGTCAATTAAAGTCTTCGAGGGAAAGCATGAAGCAGGTCTCTGTACCGTGTTTTCCGCACTATAGGGCGCTCCGCATTATAAGGCGCACTGTCATTGAATGGTCTATTTTCAAACTTTTTTCACATATAAAGTGCACTGGACTAAAAGGCGAAACAAAACAGTCAGATAAGTCAGTCAGTCAAACTTTATTCAACACGTTCACCATAACTCCCAAACTTGTTCAGTTGTAACGCGTGAATAAAAACACAATCTGAGATCGCTAAATCAAACGATAGCGTATTCACAATAACTCATAACTGTTCAGTTAACGTTATAACAAAATACAACACAATACACTCACTTTTTCAGTTCATTCCTCGTCCACAAATCCCTCAAATTTTTCATCTTCAGTGTCTGAGTTAAACAGTTGGGCGATTACGGCAATATTATGGTGAAGCACAGTATGTATTACTCCGCGATGCTCCTGACTATGGTAGTTGTAAATAAATTCATATATAAGGCGCTCTGGATTATAAGGCGCACTGTCGTTTTTTGAGAAGATTGAAGGCTTTTAAGTGCACCGTATAGTGCGGAAAATATGGTACTATAAAGCTGGAGGTAACTTCGAGTAACTTTTGGGTTTCCGGTACTACAAAACTGGTTCACTTTCTATCGCGGTACTTCTCTATTGAAACATACACTGAAGAGCAAACAAGGTCCAGAGCAAGTGCTATGCAAGATAAAAAAGATGTTAAATGTAACAATAAACTCCACACAAGCTTCTGTCTGGTTGTTAGTATAGGCTTATAGACTGTTTGCTCTGTGCTGCATTTTGCTAGACTTAAATATAGGTTTGTATTGGTATTCCTATAAACTGGCTCCACTGTGCTGATGTGAGTAGTCATTTAGTACAGACTCCTCCTGTTCTATATGAATAGGCTCACAGCTCCACAGAGGAGCTCCGCAGGTTAACTCTGAAAGTTGGTAACACATTTCAAAGAACTGCTTATCCAGAGACACTGAGGGGGCAAGTTGGACATGAGCCTCGTGTCCAAACAGTTGTTCACTCACAATGCACCAAGCTGAAGATACTAAATCCAACATAACTCCCATTTGACCTAAACAGCTTAGTTCAGTAAATTTATTGGGGGAAAAAAAAAAAAAATACATAGGGAGGAACATTTTTTCATTACCCATGAGTCATCCTGAAGATACTATATATCATTCCACAGTGAATTTTTAGAAATACACTAGGAAGATATATGCAAGAAAGTAATAAATGATGTCCCAAACAGACCACTTTTTATCAGAAAACTGTTCCAGTGCCATAAACACGCTCCAAATGTGGACTGTCTTTAAAGTTGTAGACTGATGTGGATCAAAAATTTTAAATTGTGAGCAATAACTCATTATGAATATGCATGGTTTTGTTTTCAAATGTGTAACTACTGAAGCTTCTAAACATAGCTTAATATCTGTTTATGAATCCCATAGCCAGGTATGGCAATTTAGTCAATTTAGCACAATTAAAAACTACATGACTGAAACTGAAAATAAATAAATAAATAAATAAAAATAACATGTAATCATTATATATTAATAATCAGCATCTACATATTTCATTTTAAAAGCTTTACTCAAACATGAATCATTACAATGAAATAAAATATGCAGAGTGTGTTTTTAAAGTGCCACCATGTTACTTTTCTTGTTTCTTTGCTGTTGTGGTTAGTGGAGATAAATATAAGAAGTCTGGTTTTCCTATGTTCCCATGTTTATAAGATTTAGGGTTAATGGGTTAGGGTTAAACATGCACCATTTACTGGAAAGTAGTCTTAGAACTGTTGGAACATAGAGCTGTGGGAACATAGAGCTGTGGGAACATAGAGCTGTGGGAACATAGAGCTGTGGGAACATTTGGCTGTGGGAACATAGAGCTGTGGGAACATAGGGCTGTGGGAACATAGGGCTGTGGGAACATAGAGCTGTGGGAACATTTGGCTGTGGGAACATAGAGCTGTGGGAACATAGAGCTGTGGGAACAGTTGGCTGTGGGAACATAGAGCTGTGGGAACATAGGGCTGTGGGAACATAGAGCTGTGGGAACATAGAGCTGTGGGAACATAGAGCTGTGGGAACATTTGGCTGTGGGAACATAGAGCTGTGGGAACATTTGGCTGTGGGAACATAGAGCTGTGGGAACATTTGGCTGTGGGAACATAGAGCTGTGGGAACATTTGGCTGTGGGAACATAGAGCTGTGGGAACATAGAGCTGTGGGAACATTTGGCTGTGGGAACATAGAGCTGTGGGAACATAGAGCTGTGGGAACATAGAGCTGTGGGAACATAGAGCTGTGGGAACATAGGGCTGTGGGAACATAGAGCTGTGGGAACATAGAGCTGTGGGAACATAGATCTGTGGGAACATTTGGCTGTGGGAACATAGGGCTGTAGGAACATAGATCATTAGTCATCACACTGACTCTGAAGCTGTTTAATAAAGGTAAATAAGTTACATAGTTTCCCTTTATGTAATCCTACACCACTTAATACTACTTAATAAAATGCAGTTAGTAAAAATACAAACACAATGAAATAATCTGAGTTAGATACAGTTTATGGAAGGTGATCTATTTCTTCCATAACAAAGTACATCATTTACAAATTACCTTACAACTAACAGTACAATGCTTGTTGGAGGAGCAAGTACTGTAGCCTCTCCTCTGTGTTACTCAGGAGACACTGCTGCTGTATGTTCTGTCAGATCACAGAGCGGCGTGAACAGTGAAGTGAGCGAAACCCCACTGCTGCAGAGTTTTCTGGGGGCGGTGAGCAAAAAACACTCTCAATTTGGGTCATTTACTGCAGTAGGATACGCTCGACAGGATCGCACTGTGTTCAGAGGTATTCAGTAAAGCCTGTGGTTGTCTGGCCTAGCATTTGCTGGTAATGAAGCTGTCTTTAGTACGTCTTTAGAGAATGTAAGACTTAGACACCTTGTTTTCAGCCAGAAAAAAAAATCACCCTAGTCTTTAATTTGTTGTCACTTTGTAGTTCTAAAGTAAGAGATTGCAGAAACACTTTCTGTGAAGACTAGAGACAGACATTTTGAGTGTTAATTATTAATGTGATATAACCAAATCAGTAAAAAAAAATAAAAAATAAAAATTGCAAAGCAGATAGTCAGTATACTGTACTTTAACCTGACATAGTGTTTTAATAGATTCTGCACCTTCTGACAGTGTGACTCTGGCACTATGTTGCATTTTCTATACAGGGGGCTCTTTAGGACAGTCTGGACAGCTCGGTGATAGCTCAGTTAAAATCTATACACTGTAGCAAAAATAGAAAGAAGATGTAATATACGGGAGCTAAGTATATATATATTTTTTGGATCTCTGCATGCACTTGTTCTATCTCCCTTCACCAGTGCTGGTCCTGTACACTTGGGGGCCCTAACCAGGATAGGTTTGAGGGCCCAAGCCTCTCAGTAATTTTTGAAACCATTTAAATTTGTCTATATAACATTTTAATTGAATTTTAATAAAACACTGACTGACTATTTTTCTAAAGTAATGAATGCTCTGAGACATTTTTGATTTGCAAACTCATCAAGTGGGGCCCATGTAAACAGGAATAAATACACAGACTGTATTGGACCCTCAGCAAAAATGACCAATAATTGCAAGCAGAATATCATAACCAGAATCGAGTAAAACAGAGTAAATTAATCAAATAAACAAATAGCAGATAAGTCTCGGGGGCCCTCTAATGTCTGCGGGGCCCTGTGGAGCTGCTTAGTTTGCCTATAGGAAAAACCGGCCCTGCCCTTCACCAGGACGTGTATTGGTGATTGTATCAGTCCCATAGTGAAAAGTTGTCTGTCCTACCAGTGCCCTAAACTTTTGTGGAACAATTATCTTTAAATACAGAAGATTTGTTTTTAAAAGATATTATTTTTTGCCTTTTTCACATTCAGCAAATGTAGGAGTCCCACGATGCTAAGGCAGGCTGTAATTGCCATGCATATGCCCCGCAGCTCTACCAACTATGAGCTATACCACAGCACAGATGATATGAGTTTAAAAAAATAGCCATTTTCCTTTGGAATGGGAGAGTGATGTGTGAGTTACAGAAGTAATATTACATAGCTTTGCCAATAATATTAGTAAGTTTTGGATTCTCCAGAGAGGAGAGACGTCACAGTAACATGGGGAAGACGGGCAGACTCCAATATCAGAAAGCTTGCGCCCCCTACTGTCTGACACCCTCTCCAGGACCGCATCCCAGGTGTGGGATAAGGTGTAGGCTCCCTCGTCCCGGTTCACAGTCCCTGGTGCCCGTTTCCTAATTTCAATGGCCTCCCTGATCCAGCGGTGGTACTTGTTGCTTTCAGCACGAATGACCCTGGCATTGTTCCAGTCAATGACATGATTTTCCCTTTTACAGTGGTCGGATATGGCTGAGTGGAAATTTTCTTGTTCTGCTTGTTCTTTGATTGCTCTTGTTTGTCTGTTTGATGTTTCCTTTTCACATTCTGTCTGGTGTTCCTTGTTCCTTCCGTGTTCCAAATGTCCTACCTGTTTCTCCTATGTATGTTTTGTTGCATGATAGACATGGTATTTTGTATATAACGTCACATTTTTGTTCTTGCTTTATTTTGTCCTTAGGTTTAACCAGTAACTGTCTGAGTCTTGTATGTGGTTTTGTTGTGTTTATGTTGTGTTTTTTCATGGCCCTCTGTATACATTCTGTGACCCCCCGGATGTAAGGTAGTGTAACTACTGCAGGTGCGTTTGTGTTTTGTGTCCTCTTCTTCCTCTTAGCCGCTTTGCCTGTGTTTTGTGCCTGCTCTCTTCCCTTTTTTATGGCCCAAATTGGATACTGACAATTTTTGAGTGCTGTATGTATGTGTACTTCCTCCTCCTCCTTGTCCTGTGTATCTGTGATAATGTTTGCCCTGTTGTATAGTGTTCTGACCACGGATATCTTGTGTGCTACTGGATGTTCTGAGGTCCATAATAGGTATTGGTCTGTGTGTGTTGGTTTCCTGTGTATTTTAATGTGTACACTGCCGTCGTCCTTGTGATATATTTTGAGATCCAGAAAAGCTATGGTGTTATTAGTTTCCTCTTCGTGTGTGAATTTTACATTCCCAGTGTGGTCCATGGTGTTGAGGTGGTTGGTGAGTTGTAATGTGTGTCCTGTTTGTATTTTTTCCAATATGTCATCCACGTATCTTTTCCAGAGTGTGATCCTGCAGTCCTTTGGTGCTGTTTTTATGGCTCATTGTTCCAAGTCCTCCATGAAAAATGTGCTCATTATTGCTGATAGTGGGTCTCCCATTGCAAAACCTTCGTTCTGTTTGTATATTGTGCGTATTGTGTGTATTGAAAGTATGTGGATGTGGCCACAAATCTCAGTAGGTGCATGATGTTTTCTATTGTAAGCTTGGTTCTTTTCCTTAGTGCTCTGTCTTGCCTGAGTCTATCTTCAACAATGTTTAGTGTGACTTCAACTGGGGTTTTGGTGAACAGTGATACAACGTCATGTGATATGAAGATTTCGTCGGGCTCTATCCTAATGTCTATGAGTTCTTTGGCCAGTTGTTTTAAGTTCTTGCAATGTTGTTTTGTTAGTCCTAACAATGGTTTGATGATTTCTACTAGTGATTTGGATAGGTTGTATGTAACTGATCCTATGCTATCTACTATGGGGCAGAGAGTGTACCTGTTTTATGTATTTTTCCCGAGGGAGCCTACACCTTATCCCACACCTGGGATGCGGTCCTGGAGAGGGTGTCAGACAGTAGGGGGCGCAAGCTTTACCTACTGTCTGACAAAACAACATAAGCAGCCTACAAGACACGTCACAGCGACATCATGTGACGCTTCTGACGAAGGCTACAGGAAGTAGCCGAAACTAGTAAAGCAGGTAAACAAACACTCCTGTCTGACTAAAAGAAACTTTTGAACAGAAGTTTTAGTATAATAATGAGCTGAAGGAGCATTTTGCAGTTAATTATTATAATTGGGGACACTTCAGAAAGACACCTGGACACATTTAGAGCAGGGATCTCCATCCTTTTTTCCCCTGAGAGCTAGTTTTACCAATGGAAAATGGCAGAGAGCTACTCATGCTTTCTAACATTTATTTAGTTACTGGAGTGCCCAGTGACTATGGGCCTTAGGCAGGGTACACACTGGACAGTGGCCAGTTAGTCCCAGAGCTGACACTCTCAACCCACATGACAACAACTATGAAGATGCAAAAATATTTTTTATTGTAACAAGAAATATGACAAACAGAAAACTTGAGAGGATAGAAGTATTCACCTTTTTTTTGAAGAGGCCCTTAAATAAGATCTGGTGGTACTTACCCTCTGAAGTTAATAAAAAATTTAGATAAGATTGGTCTCTCTGCAATTCAACTGTCATTATGCCACAAAACACAATTTAATTCATCATTACAACATGTAAAAGATAAAGAACCACACCAAACCTGCCTAAAGAAGACCATCTAAAACTCACAAACTGGGCAAGGAGTGCATTCATCAGAGAGGCAACAATAAGACCAAAGGTGACCCTGAAAGAGCTGCAGAGCTCCACAGCAGAGACTGTTGTATCTGTCCCAGGACCACTCTGAACCATACACTCCACAGAGCTGGGCTGTGTGGAAGAGTGGACAGAAGATAGCAAACCTAGCACCTGACTGTGCCCCTCTCTAAAGTGAAGCCTGGTGATGGCAGTGTCCTGCTGTGGGGATATTTGTCATTGGTAGAGACTGGGAAACTGCTCAGAACTGAAGGAATGAAGGATGGAGCTAAACACAGGACAAATTTTGAAGACAACGACTCAAACTGTGCTGTACAAAACCTCCAACTTAAAGAGCTGGAGCTGTTTTAGCTGAAGAATGAGCACAAATCCCAGTGATTTTATGGACCAATCTCATAAAAACTCTTCATAAAAGACTTGGAGCTGCAAGTTTTTTTGAAGGTGGTTCTACAAAGTACTGACTTCAGGGGATGAATACTTCTGCACATTCAAGTTTTTTTTCTGTTGTATTTCTTACTTGCTTCACAATAAAAAACATTTCACATCTGCATAGTTGTCGGCCTGTGATGTAAAGTAAAAACTCACAATGATTTGTTTAAATTCCTGGTTGTAAGGCGGCAATAAAGGAAAAATGCTATGGGGGTGAATCCTTTTTATAGGCAGTGTATATACTGTATATAAGCCTCTCAGTTTGTGAACAACATTTGACCAAACTGAAGCCTATTGGTTGAGCAGAGAATAGCTATTGGTAATAATGTGAAACAGAAGACGTGTTTATGTGTGGTTTTATGGCAGGGTTAAAGGTCACAGGAGGACTGTATTGAGGTTGGTGTAGTGTTGGTAAATGCATGCATTGTTAAGAGGAGTTATTGCCAGACTAGGACATTTAAATTACTTTGCATCAATTGACTCATCCCTCATTACATTTTACAGTTTAAAGTCTTGTCTAACTCATTAAAAGCAAAGTCATTTTCTCTGATAATTTAGTTGTGTCATAAAATGCTGTCTGTGGCAAGATTGAATGAAATAAATCCACTGAACTTTAAGGCAGTATATATTCATGGAGGGGTTTAATAAATGAGGTGCGTTTGGCATTTAGACTAAATGAAACCAAATGAAACGTTTTCAGTTGCGATTGGTCATACTCTGGACTGACTAATCCTATCATTTCCCTGTATCTTTTTTATTAAATGAGCAATTGAACAGGGAGGTTATGTTTGCCAGTCCATATCTAATACTGTAGAAATATTGAGGCCCCAATAAATTGTACGCATCAGATGAGAAAACATTTATGCTGTATCAGAAGTTAGGACACCCAAAAGAAGTTACAGACTCTGCCAAAATCTCTTTAGTTAAAGGTTCCCTATTTAACTAAAGTGACCTTTTTGCGCTTTTAATCTTAGAATCTTTCCACCTCAAAAACAGACCTGGAGTAGTATTTTGTTTCATTCACACGTTTGAGTAACCCTGTATGCTGAGGCCGTCCCTTTCTCCAGAGCTGAAAACGCTCAGTCTCACAGCTCAACATAGACATGAAACAAGGAAGTGCTCCTGCGTGTTTCTAAAGCACATACACTTCGATAATTACAGCCTGTAAACCGCCCTCACTACAAAGCAGTCAGCTCAATCATTCGATAATTATTACTATACTGACGATAAAACTGTAATGTCAGAGCAAAGCATCAGGAGTCAGGCAGACGTAACTTTGAAAAACAGAAGTGCTCAATACAAACACTGGAACCAGCAATTATTGACGTATATTCCTTATATACAGTCACTGAGAGCAATGTGAAGAGACAAAAGAATAACTCACCTCCAGCTACACTCAAAGTGTAAACTGTTCCTGAAGCCTCTTCTCTTTTTATCCACATTCTCATTAGGCTACCCTTTCTTTGTGAGACTTCTTCCGGTGTGTCGCCAGTGTTCTGTGCATTAAACTCACTTCTCTCGAGTCTCTGCGCCACAGAACCACATTTTAACAACTCATCATATAACAACACAATTTTGACTTGTGTTTAGTCCAGTCTAAACTGCAAATGGAAAGTTTTGACTCCTGAAGCAAGAGCCACGACGCAACACCAGAAACAGCTGTTGCTAATAAATGCTAGCTTTACTTTTCAAAACAGTTGGCTTGTCCTCTCTCTGAATACAGCTGGACAAGTACATGTTTGACTAAAAATAACATTTTTCTTTTTATTTCTGCTCTTTTGTCTCCACTTTTTTGACACAGTAAAATCGCTGCTACAAACTGCATCGTGTGGTCTGGTGGTCTACAGAATCCCATAGTCTGTGCAGTCGTAGGGTTATAAGATTAAAAATTATTTGTAATTCTGGTTATGTCTGTTGTTAAAATTGGTTAAGTTTAAAATCCTCTAGTGTGTCCCCAGTTTAACTTAAACACAGATTAGTTTACAGGTTAGCTGCACCTCGGCGTCTGTTTCCTGCTTCAACAGTGCGGCGATACATTTTCTGACGTGCCAGAAATTGATCCAACCATCCGTCTCCTGTCAGGGAACGCGTCAAGAGAAATTAATTGCTTCTCATAACCCCCTGCACACAGCACGACAAGGACCTGCAACAATGCTAAAATTTTGTCAAATTTAAAAATTGTTGTAAAACCAGAAATGGTAGCAAAAATCTGTCCAAAAATCACACAGTGTATGCCCGGCTCTAGCTTAGCTCTTGACAGCAAGAAGTGCAATTGTTATGAGTCTGAAGGAAAAACTTCTGAAACTCATTTCATTACCATTCCAATCACAAAAGCCCAGCGATTTCCTGAAGGGACTGACTGTTTATCTATGGTCAAATAAATCTTCTAAATGTTAAACTGCTGTGGCATCTCACTGTCAGCTCCACAATGCAGCAGCTGTGAGATTGTCAGATACTGCAGCAATGGTGTAAGAGTCTCTGAGGACCAGCCCAATCAGATAACACTGCTCTAATAATAACACAATACTCTAACATATATTAGCTCATAGTGTATTCTGGAAGAGTGGCTGGAGTCCAAAGTGGGTTTTGGTTGTCTGTCTTATCACCGACACGTGTAGTAAGTGCTGTGAGGAGTGTGTGTGTGTGTGTGTGTGCGTGTCATTTGTGTCATTATGATTGGATTGGCTGCTTCCTTTTTCAGCTCAAAACTCCTGAGTGCATTTCCTTTGGCTGAACAAAAGATGGTTGACAGATCCAAACAAGGAAGCCAGCAGCGGAGGTAAAGGTCAAGCATCAATTCCTCTTGAATGGAGATGACACAATGGAAAATGATAATCAGTGAAATGATGCAGCCAAAGTGTTGTAGATAAGACTTGACAATCAATAAAAAATTATTCTCAACAAAGTTCTTCCTAATCTTGTATGCTGGCTCTTGAAGCTCCATGTGCAGACGGCAATCTACTTTTAATGGACAAAAGGTCACTGGTGTGATCATGCTTATAAGGATATGGCAAATACTGTATGTGTGTGCTGTCAGTGAGCAGATAGAGAAAGTTAGTGAGTGGCTCAATATTTGGCGGCTCTTTTTAAATGAGCATTTGAGCTAACGCAGCTCAAGTCACAAGACACCCAAAACTGCTTTCTGCTGAAGTTGTGCAGAACTATCACAAGATGAAAGAGCCAGATTTATTCACAGATGGTGTTATGGCCTGTGCTTCCTCATTAAAGACAGTTAAACTAGCCTATATACAATCATAAACAGACAGATTTAAGCATGGTAAAGCACCTCACAAAAACAGTTTTAGGGCTGTGCAAGAATGAAGGTGATTGCTTCTGTTTTTTCACCTTTTGTACAGAGCTTGGTGTCTGCAGTTTGCATGCTGGAATAAATGAATGGGAAATACTTCAGTCTGAAGTGCTCTCACTGTGTAGTGACACTCACAGCTGAATGGAGTTGCCTTAATTACACCATAGGTTATGATGATGAGCTTTTCAAGTGCAGGTTCTAACAACTTTTGGTCAGACAGTGGGCGTTTAATCATTTTGGGCCAGATTTATCAAAGGTTTGCGTGCACGCTAACTGAATAATATGCACTAAAATTGGAGCAAACCCAGACGCAGTTGAGATTTGCGTGTCTTACAGGAGCAGAGTGAACGCAAAGCAGATTTTGCTCCTATACCTAATGAATCTGTAAACTGAGGCATTCTTCCCAGAGTGTGCAAAATGGAAGGCGGAGAAAATGCAAATTCATTTATTTACCGCCCGCAATATTATTTATCAAGGCTCACCATGACTTTGCGTGTGAAAATAGCGTATAAATTTAGCACGTTGGAGAAGGACGTGCTAATCTTTTGCGCAGATATGGCTGCTGTGATTCGTGTGAGACGAAAGAGAAGAAATGAACAAATACGTAGGGTTAGAGTGTTTGCCACGCGTGCAGATCTATTTGTCATGATGGATGAAAAAATTATTCACCAGCACTTTCAGCTATTCTTGGTTAAATTTTTGCTTCCGTTTGTGTTCCACTTCCGCACCTTCCATGAAGCAAAACAATACACGCAATGATGCCGTTTAAATAGTTCCGCCCCATCTGTTTGCACCTGTCACCGGCCACGCAGTTTGTCTTAGTAATTCACGCGCAACACGCCCATTAATAGCAGCCGCATATTTTCTCACTGCACTCGCAGTTTAGCACCCGTCTTAGTAAATATGGCCCTTTATCTGTTTCTGACTTCTTATTATGTAGCAAAATGCATTGGAAGTTGTTACCACCAGTACCTTAAAGGTCCCATATTATGCTAAAATCTTTAAACATACCTGCAGTATTATTTTGTTCTCTCTCATGTTTGAGTAATTGTGCATGCTGATGCTGTCTCTTTCTTTGGAAGATCTTAAGATCCTGCGAGTTTCTAAGGCCCACACCATCACCAGACTCTTTCTAATCATAAACTGCTGTTTCTACAATGCAATCAGCTCATTTATGTGTCTGTTAGCATCATGTTGCTAACAGCCATGCTAAATAGCAATTTTAAGCTCTGTCCATTCCGCCACCATTGCCAGCAGGGGGCGACAGACACCGTACTGCAAAGTCAAAGTAACTCCCCAAAGCTCCTCAAAATAAGCTGTTTTCTATAAAAATATACATTATATTAAGTTATAAAATGTGAAATACTAATGCAAAGATGTACACAATTATTTTAAAAAGTCAGAAAAAAGCATAATATGGGACCTAGCTTTCCATAATATTATCAAACCTCAAATAATTTAACTGTTTTTTATTTTATTTTTATTTTTACGAAAAACCTTCCCCAAAAAATATTTTACATTTTTTACCATTCACAACAAACTCACCAACGACATCAGAACTTTTTCCCTCTACTGTTACAAATGCCTGGCTGCTGTCAAATTCCCCAGTGATGACTGTTCTCCCTGAGGTTTCTCTTTACCATTTCTCCTTTTTTTCCTTTTAGTTTTTCCTTACCAAAAAAGATCGTCTAAGGACAGGACAGGAGATGTTCTGTATTGGGCTATATAAATTAAATTTAATGGAATTGAAACAAGACAATTCGTTTTGCTTCTAGAATTCTGACGAACCCAACTTGATCAAATGGCTTTGCTGGGTGTTAATGTGCTCTTTCATGTTGGAAACTCGTATATATGATAAACCTGACACCATTTGAAAGCAACATGACAGTCAGATTTAAAAGCCCTTGATCTGACAGAACCAGATACAAGAATAATGATCATGATGTTTGAGAAAAAAGGTCTCCTCTGTGGTTTACCTGATAGAGCATATGCACATGAGCAATCCCGGTTAGAATCTAGCTTGAGTCTATTTCTCAGTTTCTTATCCTCTCCCTACCCTTTTTCTGTCCAGCTACACATCCTCTATCACAAAAAAAGAGCTAAAATAAGCCCAAATTATGCAACAGGATTTCCATTGTCTTAAAACCAGTAAAATGCACCCAAAAGGTAAAAATGCTATTGTGCACTATCTGTACCAAAGCTTTACATGTTATCTAACATTTTCTACAACAGCGAAAACATGAACAAAGGAACAAAACAAAAGCAATTCAACTGCAAAAACTGTCAGTCATCTTAAATTGCAGCAAAACAACATTACTAGTGAACATGAACGCTGCATGGAGCAAAAATACTCTGACAAGCACCATCAAACAAGTGCCTCTACAAAGAAGCTGTCATGCAGATGATTATATACACTACAAAGCAGATATGCAGTAGAAATAAAAAGCATGTACTTGTGTGTGGCAGTGCTGTGTGAGTACCTAATTAGGTACACGACATAAGCAGGTGCTCTTTGAAAGCATGGGGACTGTCTCTGAATTAGTAACAGTGTACTACGACAGATAGTGGTAATGGTGAGAGTTTACTACTTTCCTACTCCATTTTTATGATGGGGTGGAGGAGAGTGAGGTGGTTCTCCTGCTGAGGTGGTGATAGAGTGGAGGAATGTTGCACCTCAAAACAGCAACAACAACAACAACAAAATGCTAAATAAGTTTGTTCTGCCACTGGGGAGATAATGGAGTAAAGTAATATGGTTCTGCTGCTGAGGTAGTGATGGGGCAAAGGAGAGCAAGGTGGTTCTGCTGCTGAGGTGGTGATGAGGTGGAAGAGTGTTGCACCTAAAAACAATACAAAAAACAAAAAAACAATATGTTTTTTCTGCCGCTAAGGAGGTAATGGAGTAGAGTGATATGGTTCTACTATAGGGGTGGTGATGAGGGGAAGAGAGTGAGTTAATTCTGCTGTTGTGATGGTGATGGGACAAAGGAGAGAGGGTTCTGCTGTTGAGGTGGTGATGAAGGAGAGTGGGATGGTTCTACTACTGAGCAGGTGATAGAGAAGAGAGAGATGCTTCTTCTGCTGAGGTGGTGATGGAGGAAAGTGAGATGGTTCTTCTGCTCAGGTGGTGATGGAGAAGAGAGAGATGCTTCTTCTGCTGAGGTGGTGATGGAGGAAAGTGAGATGGTTCTTCTGCTGAGGTGGTGATGGAGGAAAGTGAGATGGTTCTTCTGCTCAGGTGGTGATGGAGAAGAGAGAGATGCTTCTTCTGCTGAGGTGGTGATGAAGGAAAGTGAGATGGTTCTGCTGCTGAGGTGGTGACAGAGAAGAGAGAGATGCTTCTTTTGCTGAGGTGGTGATGAAGGAAAGTGAGATGGTTCTTCTGCTCAGGTGGTGATGGAGAAGAGAGAGATGCTTCTTCTGCTGAGGTGGTGATGGAGGAAAGTGAGATGGTTCTTCTGCTGAGGTGGTGAAGGAGGAAAGTAGATGGTTCTTCTGCTCAGGTGGTGATGGAGAAGAGAGAGATGCTTCTTCTGCTGAGGTGGTGATGAAGGAAAGTGAGATGGTTCTGCTGCTGAGGTGGTGAAGGAGGAAAATAGATGGTTCTTCTGCTGAGGTGGTGACAGAGAAGAGAGAGATGCTTCTTCTGCTGAGGTGGTGATGGAGGAAAGTGAGATGGTTGTTCTGCTCAGGTGGTGATAGAGAAGCGAGAGATGCTTCTTCTACTGAGGTGGTGATGGAGGAAAGTGAAATGGTTCTTCTACTGAGGTGGTGATGAAGGAAAGTGAGATGGTTCTTCTGCTCAGGTGGTGACAGAGAAGAGAGAGATGCTTCTTTTGCTGAGGTGGTGATGGAGGAAAGTGAGATGGTTCTTCTGCTCAGGTGCTGACAGAGAAGAGAGAGATGCTTCTTCTGCTGAGGTGGTGATGGAGGAAAGTGAGATGGTTCTGCTGCTGAGGTGGTGAAGGAGGAAAATAGATGGTTCTTCTGCTGAGGTGGTGACAGAGAAGAGAGAGATGCTTCTTCTGCTGAGGTGGTGATGGAGGAAAGTGAGATGGTTGTTCTGCTCAGGTGGTGATAGAGAAGCGAGAGATGCTTCTTCTACTGAGGTGGTGATGGAGGAAAGTGAGATGGTTCTTCTACTGAGGTGGTGATGAAGGAAAGTGAGATGGTTCTTCTGCTCAGGTGGTGACAGAGAAGAGAGAGATGCTTCTTCTGCTGAGGTGGTGATGGAGGAAAGTGAGATGGTTGTTCTGCTCAGGTGGTGATAGAGAAGCGAGAGATGCTTCTTCTGCTGAGGTGGTGATGGAGGAAAGTGAGATGGTTCTTCTGCTGAGGTGGTGATGAAGGAGAGTGAGATGGTTCTTCTGCTCAGGTGGTGATGGAGAAGAGAGAGATGGTTCTTCTGCTGAGGTGGTGATGGAGGGAAGTGAGATGGTTCTTCTGCTCAGGTGGTGATGGAGAAGAGAGAGATGCTTCTTCTGCTGAGGTGGTGATGGAGGAAAGTGAGATGGTTCTTCTGCTCAGGTGGTGATGGAAAAGAGAGAGATGCTTCTTCTGCTGAGGTGGTGATGGAGGAAAGTGAGATGGTTCTTCTGCTGAGGTGGTGATAGAGAAGAGAGAGATGCTTCTTCTGCTGAGGTGGTGATGGAGGAAAGTGAGATGGTTCTTCTGCTGAGGTGGTGATTGAGGAAAGTGAGATGGTTCTTCTGCTGAGGTGGTGATGGGGCAGAGCTGAATGTCAAGAAAAAGCACTTTAACTTTAGCTTGTGTTGAACTATAATAGCTCTGCTCATTTTCCTTTCAGGAGGTGCTAAAGCAACAGTCCTCTTCATGAATATGGGCTTGGGACTGGAACAAACTGTGGCTTGAATAAAACTTTTGATCTGCAGCAGCAAACGCCACAGCAGTAGTAGAATGTTTCCGCACAAAAACATGTCTGGCCCTATTGAACACACTTAACCCTTCTGTCACATAAACTACACACATTTTTGTAGCGTTTTAATGAGCACAATCCTATCATGGAACACTTTCGCATGATGAAACTGATTTCTGTTCCCAGCAGTGATTAGCAGAACAATCCCTAATCCTCTGAGGAGTTGTGTAACACATCAACACTCCACAGCAACACACCAGAGCCCCCAGAACACAGTGGACTGAGAGTAACACAGCAAACCTGAAACGCTTCCAATTTATTTAAGACATTTGTGCAGCTCAGTAATAGTCCATAAATGAACCTGGACACTTTAACTCAGAGAAGTATAGAGTTAATGTTGTATAAGAGCAGGATGGTGCAGTATTGAAGGCAGTGACAGCAGTAGTAATGAGAATCCTCACTGCAGCGTCTCATTTCTGTATCTGTCACTCAGGACGTCCTCTGCACCTCCATACACTACAAAACACAACATTTACAAAGGCAAGGTCCAGGACGGGGATTTAAAATGTGTGGCATAATATCGCAGAGTACAACCCATTCTGGTTATTCAGTGTGTAGAGCACTATAAATTCACTTTTTTTCTAAAAAGCTTTACGTGTATATTTACTGTAGTGTGGGAGAAAGAGAAAGAAAACTGAGAGGACAGACAGATAACACACATAAAGACCATGGCTGGAGTAAAAGTCTATGGTGAGAGACAATGATAAAAACAAGTTCATGGAAAAATGTGATATTTTTTACTGTGTTAATCGAAGCAAAGAAGCAGTGAGGCTATAGGATCAAGCTCACTCCCTACACCATACTAACACTGATTTGGAGCAATTATGGCATACAGTCCAACAACGCCACTCCAGGTGCAAACCCAGGGAAATAAATACCTAAATTCAACCTGGACTATAGGGCATCACAGGGTCGTTAAACTGACTGGACAAACACAATAAATAATAATAAATAAACATCAGAAACCATAAAATAAAAGTGAATATGGGAGGTACACATTAGGCATCACAGAGGACAGCACAGAAAGAAGGGAAGGCAGGGAGCACAGTCAAGACATTATCAATAATAAAAAGTACATTTATCCCAAGCACAGGGACGACAGAGCTGGCGTGCTTAAAACAATTGAATGTTAGAATTAGTGCTGGTGTACGGTAAATGCTGTTTATGAATTACCAAAAAATAAACTTCACTTACTGGTATGGATGCCAACTTAGTCCCAACTAAGGGAAACTGCACAGCCGAGGTCTGAGCATGTAAAATATTTAACGTGTATTTTTTTCATCTGTATGTATTTTACTATTATAGTTACTGTAATTAGTTTTGTGAAAGTAATTCAAAAGATTTTTTGTGTTTATATTTTATTTTTTTATGTGTCATTATAAAGCCCTACATAGTTGTATAGTAGTAGTGTAGTAGTGTATAATTATATCTTTATCTTACTACTGGTTTTATTAAAGTAAAATTTTTTGTGAACATTCTTTACAACGCTTACAGGTTAGAAAAGCATTTACCATTTTTGATTTAAAAACATCTCACCACTCTTCTGAAAACAGCAGATTTTCAACTCTAGTTCCTGACTTAAGGATTACGGTGTTTTTAATGTTCAGTTCACTGCTATAAAGTGGTATCATGCATCTTGTGAAAGCCACACACATTGCACTGGATATTACTGATAAAACAAGATGTCTCTCCATCTTCTTCTCGATGTTAATCCACCTTGGGGTTGGCTGTGTTAGAAGTTTATAACTTCTAATACAACTACTTTTGTGATATTTAGCAGTGTTTTAATTATGTGTCTCTGGTCTGCGGCCTGTTATTTGGAGAACATAGACTATCACTCTATCTACAATACTGAGACTCTAATTTTCTAACGGGACTGCAGCTGTTCTGTTGCTTGACAAATAACAAACACACAAAATATGGTATTTCCTGGCCAATCTGGGACAGTTGGCAATGCTACTTACCGGCATACATGACAGTTTAGTTGCTGGCTTGATGCTTTAAGTTGCTGGATGTAGGCCTTTAGAAATAACAACTCTAACACACAACTTCATCAAATTGCACAGTCACTGCCCTGCTTCTGTAGCGGTGTGTGACGTCAGAGGCGGGAGAGGCCAGGCCAAATGAGAGAGCCCTTTTCTTACAGAGCATGGTCTCAATCTGATTGGGTAACCAGCAATGGTGCTCAAAGGAGGTTACATCATTGCTGTCTTTGTTGGACCAGTTAGTGACCAGTACAACTAAACTCCAATAGTTAGAAGAGCTTTTTTGATATAGCTTTTGTACTTCCTGCAGAAGGTTTAGGGTTCAAATCCCAACTTTTACAATAATTTTAACTCTAGTCATAAGGGGAAGGTAAAAAAAAAAAAAAGGTTTTTGCTGGGAATCCATTTTTTTGCTGTGGAGCTCTTTGAATGCTTAGATATCAGACATAATGCTAACAAAATATGAACAGGTCCATTTCTGCTATTATACTACTTTATCTGATATTGTACTACTTTATTTTTTACTATTTGATGCAGGCACAAAAGTACATGTATGACTGTGCATGTGACAAAACCTAAACTAAATAACCAAATTAAACTAAATACAACTAAAAGCTCCTAGACAATGTGGGCAGCATGGAAGCAGCAAATACCATCTCAGATTGTGATAACTAGATACAGACAATTAATGTCTATGCTAGGGAAAAAATGCCTTACCCTAACTCTAAATGCATCATTAAATGCCAAAAATCTATTTTCCCAAGAGAGCAAAATTTGTGTAAATCTCATCTCATTTCCAGTTGGAAAAGACAGCGTTTAATTGACCAGAAGCTGCTCTCTCCAAAAGCATACAAAATGAACTAAGGTCTGAATAGTTATTTTGCTTCTTTTCAGTGTCCTTAACTTGCAGCATAATTAACACCGAACATGACATGACTTTTTTTTATCTGCAAAAAACTTCGAGCAGCCACAGTGGAGAGGAACAGGATAAATACTGAAACTCAAGCATGCTTTGTCTGTTCCAACCTACATAAAGAAATACTGTTAAAGCTGTTTACTGGCAGCAGCAGCAGCAGCAGCATAAATCTGACCTCTTACAAATGCATAGAAGTGTCAGATATGATGTATCCATGTTTATATTAGCATATATTCAACTTCAAAGAGTAATGATGGTGTTCAAAATGCACCAGCACCATTAAAGGGCTTTAGGGAATATTTGTGCATTACTGTATAATGTTGTATTCAGCCATATGTTTTATTTACTAGGGAGAGTGACTGTAATGGAAAGAAGGTGTAGCAGACTTCAAAACTGTATATTATTGATAGACACTGCACCAAGAATGAAATAAATAAAGAGTTTTATATTGATTTTGAACTGCACAGACAGTAGTTGTACAGTTCATGAGCTCCACCTCTTGCTTTTCGCGCAACAATGATCAGCAATGGGGATAAAACATGGCAGAGTGGGTGAAGTGTCTTGCTCAAAGACACAATAACAGTATGCGCATTGGGTGAGATTCAAACTGGCTACCCTCCGGTCGTTGGGTGAATCTGCTCACCCTACTATAAAGTTTTGGAATTGCAAAAATTACATATTGCACCTTCATCCCATAACCTGCATCATAACAGTATCAGTGATAACAGTATTCTATCATATCAGCTTTAAATGTGGTCTGATGGTTTATGTTTGTCTGTATATTTTAATGCCAGTCACTGATTATGTTTTTCTCCAAAACATGGTTGTCACAGTCACATTTTTACAAAAGAACTCATTTGGTGAGTGCTTGTCCCCTCCACCAGACAGACAGGATCAGATTTGGAGACAGCAGATTTCCACATCAGCAGTCAGAGCATGTCCAGAGGCAGACCAGACTGAGCTCTGGTCTCCGGACAGGTCTACAGTGAGGAAGAACAGGGTCTAAAGACAGAGAGACAAAGTAATAAGAGAGGTTAGTTAGAGATTAGACAGAGTTATTTATTTATTTTTAAGGTTTTGATTTATATATGAATTATTATTTTTAGGGCATTTATTTATTGTAAGGATTTGTTCATTTTGGGTGAAAGCATCAAAGAGGACGATGATTCAGAAGTGTATTCAAGTCAGAAGGTTTATTCAGTAAAAACACAGGTAAGGTTACAGTCAGCAGAATGAGCACCCTCCTAGAGAGAGGAGTGTCCTCAGTTTTTATATTATGTATGACGATATATGACGATCTCTGTATAGCATTATCTTCTTGGCTTCAAGTAACTTTTTGTGCATAGGGCAGGGCCACAAAAGGTTCTCAGTTTCTGCAGAGTCTTCCCACGCATTGACAGGCCGTAGGAGCCCCCCCCCCTGCAACCTTGGGTCTGATAACTTTGTAGCATGTTCCTTATTTGTGCCATATTTAGAATGCACCTAAGAGTAGAGTGACCTTAGAGTGAAAGAAGAAAAACATCACATAAAATCAAAGTATTATTACTAATATTGAAGCGTTTATTAACCTTAGCAGTAGTACATCAAAATATAAGTTTAATGGTAATACACAAAGCTAAATATAGAAATATTCAATATTATATATGAACATATTATATGAACATATATTAGCATGTTCAATTTTATATTATTTTATATTTTATTATTTTATATTAATAAAATATTTTATGACAGACCATGACCATTACCATGACAGAGAACTGTATGTCCATTCATGTGGCCTGCCACATGGTGGTTCTAAAACAATTTGACCCAACTGCAGTCAAACTTGCCTACCCCTGGTCTAAATAATGGGTCCACTGCAGCTGGACAATAACATTTTTCTTACATAGGTGATAGGACACATTGCAGGTTATGACTGGCAGATACTAATGTGATAAGAAAATGAAGTGATTGGAGCAGGTATGTGTGAGCTGACATACTGCTCCGTCAACAGTCCACTGTCACTGACTCTATGACAAGACGTCAGTCACAGAACGAGTGGGAGAGCTGCTGTCACTGCTCGTGTGGAAGAAAAATTATAGAGTTTTATAATAAAGGCCATTAGAATAGAAAGTGCTATTATGGCTTCATCACAATTACGGATTTGGCTTCTCCACAATTAAAGGGGTTATATTCTGCAAAATCATCTTTCCTCTCTTTCTCCCTATTCACGCACGTTTGAGTAATCCTGTATTCTCTGGCATGGCTGTTTTAAGGCCTCAGAATGCTTGGTTCCACAAACCTCCGCCTCTCCCATGAACCCCCGCCCACTTCAGGAAACACTGACTAATCAGCAAGCCCTCTGGAATAATGGAATAATGGAATAATGTATTACTTGCCAAAAATGTAATAAATTTGGCAATTTTAAATGTAATAAAGCCAATAACGTAATAACTTTTCAATAATGTAATCAAGTTTTTGAGCCATTGGCTTAGCATTAAAAATTTTCAAAATGTAATGTATAATGTAATAATAGGGATTATTATTACCTTCGCTAAGATGGAGGTTATGTTTTCAGCAGCGTTTTTTTGTCTGTGTGTTTGTTTGTTTTTTAGCAGCATAATTTAAAAACCTATGTCCTGATTTGGATGAAATTTTCAGGAAAGGGTTAACCTTTAATACAACTGAGCTAAATCTGGGCCTTTAGGTGTTTTTTTTTTTTTTTCAGGTGAGGGACCCTATGGCTTGGCAGAGCTGCTTCTCGTTATTTTTTATTTAAATTTTTATTTTTATTTTTATTTTGCAAGTTTAGTGCGGCTTGCTCTTCAAAAATAGTGGATGGCCATTTTGCCATTAATCAAGATATGCAAGCTGCAGCACCCTCTCCATATTTCTGAATGTAGGATCCAACACAGAATTATTTGAAGTACAAAAACTATATATTTATGAAATTATTGTTAATGACTTACTTAACAAGGCTTTATTACTCCATAATAGTAGTGAGACATTATATATAGTTTTAAATTTTGCCCTATCCCCTTTGGTCATGGTGTGCTTTTGACTCAGGGTGCTTCACCTTCGGACTTTCCCGTTTGGTCCAGACCAGATCCTCAGGTGTGACAGCTCCCACAGACCGTAGTTCAGATCAAACAGCTGCTCTTTGGTTCGGCAAAAAGAGTTGGTCTCAGTCTGGACCAAAGTCTGGTTTGCATGTAGTGCAAAAGCATGTTTAGCAATAATTCAGGCTTCCATACCAAATCCAGGAAGTGACAGTAGTTTAAACACGCAAAGAGCAGCAAACATAAGCAGGAAAGAGAGAAACAGTACGTAGTAAGCAGGAGAGACTCAGATTCTGCTGCTTTAGCTCCACTGCAGCACTGTTTCCTAATGAGAGTCAGAAGTGATTTAAACATGTCTTAAACAGTGCAGTAGATGTTAATACGGTTTGTATTCATGATATATTCATATTACTGACATCTCTCAGTCTGTGATATTTGTTCTATAAACAATCAAATTTGACCACAAAACTCGTCCCTGTTGCCATGACGATGGTATTTACAAAATCATGATCAGTCTAACCACAGCTCTGTTTGACTGAATAATACTGCTTTATGTCACACTCTGCTGCAGACTCAGTTCAGTAGAGACTTCAGTAGAGAGGAGTAGACTGTGTTGGACCAGATCATGTTGGGATGTGTTACAGTGGACTCAGGGGACTTCCACTGACTGCTGTGTTTCTGCTGTAGAAGTGGCCTGAGAGGACACAGCTCCACCAGAGCAGCAGAGCCTCGGGAACCACTCAGGACTGCACAGGACACAGAGCACTAACTAATGAGAGGGTCTTGTGACGTGATTACATGATATTGACATAGTTCTGTGCTCACCTTGAGTAAGAATGCCCACCACATTGCTCATGAAATGTTGAAAATGTCCAAACCAGAGGATGATTCCTGCTTCTATACTTTTAGTAAACCCATTGTAACTGCTTTATTCCCAACTCTACATGCAGGATTAGACTTAAAACATTTTTTTTGACAAAGCTTATAGTAAAAGTTGAAATGTGCTGGCCACTAGTTTTTCTGTAGTTTTATGTGGCCTCTCTCATCTAATTTTCCCTATATACTAGCAAAATGTGCATCACATCCAGTGTACCAGAGATTAGAAGAAAACTGGGGATGGCCAAGAGTGTGGTTCAAAAGATGGGTAACATCTGGAAGAGCAGAGGCATCAGTATAGACTTAAAATCAGGATTGCTGCAGCATTGTCTTCCTCATTGCAAGTCAGTCATGGGCAATAACAAAGGATGAAGAGAAGCGGGTTGACACGTTTGATATGTGGTGTTACAGAAGAATCCTTAGAATCCCTTAGACTGAAAGGAGGACTAACATTTGGGTTCTGAGCAGAATTAGGAGCAGACTGATGCTCAGGGAGAGTATAAAGTTGAGGGAAATTAAGATTCTTCGGGCACACAATGAAGCAGGATGAGAAAACCGTGATCGTAGGGAAGGTAATAGGAAAAAGGATGAGGGAGACCCCCAACATCAAAGCTAAAGGGCATAAAGGAGAGGACTGGACTGAACCAGCAGAAGCAGTCTGGAGAGCACAGGACAGAGAGATTTGGCCGTAAGACACAGGATGTCAAAATGACTACTGACAAAAGGAAGAAGACTAGCAAAATACCTTTAATCAGGCAATTCTCCAACACACACACACACACACACACACACACACACACACACACACACACACACATGCACAAAGACGACACAAAAGAGACATAAGATGCTTTTTTTTTAAGCTTTTTGAAATAAATTTGGAAAGAATACATATGTATTGACAATGTCTTTTAGACAGCTGTTACTTTCAGGTTGCAGAAAACACTTGGATTAGGTGTCTGTCGCTTCAAGGCCCTTTTGGCCCCGCCTCAGTTCAGACATGAGAGGAGAATCTCCGAGTGCTTGTACTGAACGGTGGGGGGAGTGACAAAGCATGATAATATGGCTAATTAGCACAGCTATTAGCAACGTGAAGCGCCTCTGCATACAGGATTACTCAAACTTGTGTGAATGACACAAAATACTACTCCAGGTCTGTCAATTTAGCAGAATAGGGGACCTTTAAATTAAGTAGATTTTTTAAAAGTGTTCTTTATACTCTAATACATACAGTATTTTTTTTGCTGTAGTGGTAGTAATAGTAGTAATAGCTGTTGTAGCAGTGGCGTAAGGTGGTAAATAGAGGCCCCAGTGCAGGTTTTCAGAATGGGCCCTTAAGTTATGAAGCACATCCAGTAAGTTTATACAACCACTTATCATACTTTGCGTTGTAAAAAATGCACTGAAATTTATTTAAGTCTGCTATTAGTGCCATAAAAAATGTATGTGAATTTTTGTTTGTAACTATACTTTGTTAGTATTAAGTAAATATTATGGAGGTATGATGCATATTATACAATTTTCATATTTTTTAATCATAAGAAAAGCTTCAATGAGTCATGCAGTGTAATTTATAGCCCAGAATGAAAATAATCCACTAAAACTCTCAAAAGGGCCCCTTCATGTCCTGGGCCCTATTGAGCGTAAACATTACTCTACACACTTTTTTACTTTTACTCAAATAACAATTTAGCTACAGTAAAAGTACATTTACATGAGAATTTTTAGTACTTCTTCCACCTTTTAGTACTAATACTGTCACCTGTTATGGTTGCTCATTGCTGTTGTGCTGTCCTGTGCTGACATGTCACTTGCACTCATAAACACCTCACCAGTCTGTGTCCTCCTCTGCGCTGTATGGACTCTGCTGATACAGAACAACGTGGGCTGCTGCTGTTCTGAGGCCGTGACTGCTGTGTCTTCCACTGTCACAGCTGTAACAGAAGTACTACACTCTGTGACTCATCTCTGCGTACTACTGCAGCATACTGATAACTTTAAGCACATCATTTACAGCCAATACACAGACAGACTGGGAGTACACACATTTGCATATAACCTTAAAGAGTGTTTCATCTGGAGAAAGAGAGACCGCTGAGAGGAATATCAAACTGAGATGACTTAATACTGCTTTTGATTCTGGCATAATATATTTATGAAGATACCTTTGTTATGACAGGGTTTTCATAGTTTCATTAAAAATAGAAAGGCTGGGTCATGAAGGACAGCTGGGGTAAGATAAGATAAACATTATTGTTCTCGAAAGGTAATTGTCTTGGGCCACTGTGCCTCACAAAGCCGCATTCACATATTTATGTATTAATTTTTGACATACAAAAAATGCTGCATTAATGTACAATGTCCATTTGACTAAAGTGCTTCAATGCATTTCAGTTCAGTTTTACCAGAATTGCACATTCTCAATTTTAAGTTGTCTGTCAATAAAACAGTCATTTGGAATTAAGTTCAATTTATTTATTATTTTTATTTATTCATTTATTTGAAGGACAATGTACAGTTAAACATAATGCGAAAGCAAAAATGTCTGCACCAGATTATAGCCACATGGCTAATTTCCATCTGTAGTCCTTAAACATATGCAATTATCATTTCATCAATACACATAAATAACAATAAAATTTACACAAAGATAAACTCATCTGTATTGAATCTTATTAAAACTACATAAATAGTAATTCGTTATCATTATTTCCCGTAAAAGAAAAAAAAATAATCAATTCATCATCAATCAAACCCTACTATAAAATTTCACGTATTATTTCATTAACATCATACGCAGATAAAAACTATATACAATAAACACTGTATCAGCAAAAAATTTAATTACCATTATCATAAACATTTGTCCCCACTTAAGACCACACAAACACCACTCCACCAACATTATACCTTTTTAAAGCTTTTTAAAATACATCTGGACATATCTGCATTAGTATTTCATGTTTTATAACTTAAAATACTTTATATTTATTGTTATTTAATTAAATTGAATTCAGTTTTATTAATATAACCCAGTATCACAACAGTCGCCAGTTAATAAAAAAAAAACACACACAATCAGACATAACACGCAATCACACACAAACAATTACTACACTAAACTAAACAGACCCAGAACATCCCTGTCCTTAGACCTTCCTTCTCTCTAAGGAAAAAAAAAAAAAAAACTCCTTATGAAGCACTCATTAATTAACGCCGACAATTACTGTATCGTGCCTTAGTGCAAATAATGGGTCAGTTGCAAATGAGCCAGTTCAAAGAGCCTTAAAGAGCCAGCTCACGTCAGTAAGCCATGCCATCAATTTGGCCCATCAGAGCCGTTTACCTGCAGCACGTCTTATGAATATGGACGCTAACCAAGGTAGCGCTGGCTACTGAGCTAATGTAATAAATTCTCTGACCTGATTAACAGCATTTACTGCTTTCCTTCATCTCCTGTTGGTTCTGCTGAAGTCCTTGTTGTTGTTCAGTCCTCTGTGGGATTTTTTCTTCTTCCTGTTTCCATTTTAACAACAGTAAAGTCCCGCTGACATCTGACATAACAACCACATTTGAACAAATCCACATTTTCCACAAGTCTTTGTACAACTGACTTCTGCCGCTGTCCCTGTTCAGAAATAAGTACAGAGCTGCTCATAATGCTGCATATTCTGGTGTTTTGTGGCAAAACGGCAAACCGCCATGTTTGTTTGGGTCAGCGGTGCACTGCTTACGTCCTGCCCTTCATTACTCCACCAGTAATTGTTCTACCCATAGAAACAAAATTTAAGTGAATGGATTCCAGACTAACCTCTTTAATGAAGGTGCATGTTTGAGTGCTAACCACTTTTCCAAATCAGGAATGTTTTACGTATCTACTGCATTTACACAAATCAGTTAGCTTCCTCACCAGAATTTCCCAGGTAAATGCTCTGCCTGCTTCTCATCCTCTGAGACCCACAGCTATTGTCCTCCCTCACATTTGAAAGCAGTGAGATTGTGTTTTCTTAAACAATAAATCCTCCTCATCCTCCTCCTGAGACACTGCTCCAGGAGCTGCATCACTGAGTCAGTTCAGAGGTGACTTAGTAAAAGAGGAGATGGCAGCGAGCCCTCTGAGGACACATGAAGCTAAAGGACAACAGGCAAATGCTAAAAGAAAAGTCACTAATGTTTTCACTTCTGTTAAAGTGGTATTAAGGGATCAGAGAAGGAAAAAGCTATTTTTGGAAATCCCTGGCTGACCGCCCTGTTTCAAGTGTGGTCTCTGTTTAATGGATTTCTAGTGAAGTGAACAAATGGACACAGATTAAACTACTTCTGGATGCAACTGGAAAAAGTCTGCTACATTGTGAGAATTGGCTTTGATTGATAAGGAGGGACTGTTTTCAGGGAAACAGGTGAAATGAGTGTGAATGAGAGTGGTTCCAAACCCACTTCATAATCACACTGCAGACTTTCAGATGAAATGATGTAACATATACTGTATATACTGTACATATGAAAAGCAAAAACATAATAACATAGTATAGATGACATCAATCTTGGCTGCACTTTCAATTTATAACTTCAAACCATAAACAACGCATCCTCAGACTCTCTGAGTGTGACTCCAAGAACACTCCAAGACCAAAGTGGACCGAGATGAGGTCAAGGCCAAGACTTTCAGGGTCCAAGACTTAGTCGAGACCAAGATTTTTAAGGTGTGTTCTCACCTGCTGTGTTTAGTTCACTTCAATCAAACCCTGGTGTGTTTCCTGGTTTGTTTGAGCAGGCGTGAGTGGGCCACAGTACTCCACAGTACTCTGGCCGGCCTGAAATTAGTGATCTCTTTGAGCCCTGGTGAAGTCCTGATATGGTCCTGGTGAAGTGCGAACGCAACAGGGACCAAACTAAAGACTAACGTCAGGGAGTGGACTAAAGCACTGTTTACCAAGGACACAGAAACACATGCACACATCTGATATGACTATGAGGAAAAAATACCATAGCTGTGATATATCTACAGTTATGTAGTCTAAATAAAGTATAGGCTATTTGAAATGTTGCTAACACAGCTAACAAATGTAAAAACACAGGCAACACAACACAAATTTCATATTACTCACCGAAGAGTCTCCACAGTTGTACTTCATTAAATATTTATGAAAGTGCGCCATGTGATAATATAAAATAAATAAACACTGCCCCCTATAGGCAAGGGGTGTTGATTGTTGATGTTCATTTAGCCCGTTCAGTTTGTTTGACAGAGCTCAGTGTGTATTTGGACCAGACCAGTTAGATCATCAACACAGGTGCGGACTTTTGTCTCAAAGCGCCCCAAGTCCCACAGACCAGCACATATAAACACACTCTTAAGGACTGAGACCGAGACAAAGGCAAACCAAAACCAGGTGGAGATCAAACCCTGTGAACTAACACTGAAAACTGTGAAAAAGATCAGTCACTGAAATACATGAATGATTTTAATGATGATTTTAATCAACTAAAACAAGAGACTCCACAATCAAACAGATAGATCTTTTCCTAGGCTTGTTTAAACAGTCTCTTAATCACGCACTTTAATTATTCTTTTTACTGCTCTTTCCTCTTCATGTTCGTCCTTAAAGTACATTACTATGCCCTTTTTTAAGTATTCCACAAATCTGCAGCTATTATGGTGCTAAAATGCATTCCACAGCTGTATTTATGATGGTCAGTAAGACATGCAGAGTCACAGATACTTCTGTATATTGGTCAGTAAATTATTAGTTCACTTATGGAACCTGCCCGGTGAAACAGAAAAACAGATTATGTGAATATAAAAGATAGTGTTATTTATAGGACTGGGACTTTAACATGTTAATCCCGATTAATTAATTACAGAGAAATTAACGTGTAAAAAAATAAAATAATGCAATTAATCACACTTGTCTATATTATGATAACACGGAACCTTTCTCAGTGACCTAGTTTCTGGCGCACAGTAAATATGGTTGGACATCCACACTGACAGAACATCAAATAAGAATGGATTTCAGCTGTGAACAGTTGGATAATGTGCCTACAGACTGCACTACAGGTAACTGCGGGGTCGCAACCAGTGCACGGCTTCACTTCTGTTCTTTCACTTTCAAATGCGCTGCTTCAAGGCTCCGCTCATCGTATCTCTGATCGTTCTCACAGCTGACTGACGCACACAGGAGACAGCAGTCCTTTGGGTTCAGATGCAAAGGAGAGAGAGAGGGAACAGGTCCATGAGGAGGTCACAGGCGGAGCACAGAGGAGGAGACAGAGTGGAGAGAGGCGCACCCGTGTTACAACATGCACGGGAGGCAGAGGTCAATGCACAAACGCAGTGTTAGTTTGAAATATTAAAATATGCCAGAACATACAAAAGCTCCTACATTTTATTTCTGACATACAAATATTGCTATTTGATAAAAAATTGATTAATAACAATTGATTAATTACAAAGTCAATTACAATTAATTAGATACATTTTTTTTTTTTTTAAATCGAGTCCTACCACTTTTCTAAAGTTGCCAAGAGGTTAGTGTCTTCTGGTCTGATATTCATAGTTGGGTGTCAGTTAAAATATAGAAATTATACCTGCCTTCTCATCTAAAGATGTTCTTTTCTTTATGAACAATCTGGACTCTGATATTTCTGATGTTGTCAACCTTTTAATTATACTTCAATTATTTTGTGTAAATATTTCATACATGTAAATAGAATGTAGAAAAGTACTACTTCATTGATTACTGTTTTTTTAAACTACTTTGCTGAAAATTTTAAGTCACTTATATGTGTCTCTAACATGAATTAGAAAACTGCCATGATCTTCCAAAAAATGGAAAATCCTGTTTTTTTTTTTAAACATAATGCCTTGCCCCTGCCAGATTAGTCTTTCTTTTATAAATTTGTATTTACTGTTTGGTAACTTTGTGACAATTTTGTGTGACTTCTTGGTACATGTTTAGATCAAAGTATCATCTAATTTAGTAACAGTTATGCTTTTTTTTCCTTCTACATCGCTCTCTCTCTGGAGATAAATAAAGTTAAATTAAGTTGAACTGAATTACACTGCTCAAAGAAATAAAGGGAACACTAAAATAACACATCCTAGATCTGAATGAATGAAATACGCCTGGGCATGCTCCTGATGAGGTGGCGGATGGTCTCCTGAGGGATCTCCATCCAGACCTGGACTAAAGCATCCGCCCACTCCTGGACAGTCTGTGGTGCAACGTGGCGTTGGTGGATGGAGCGAGACATGATGTCCCAGATGTGCTCAATTGGATTCAGGTCTGGGGAATGGGCGGGGCCAGTCCATAGCATCAATGCCTTGGTCTTGCAGGAACTGCTGACACACTCCAGCCACATGAGGTCTAGCATTGTCTTGCATTAGGAGGAACCCAGGGCCAACCGCACCAACATATGGTCTCACAAGGGTCTGAGGATCTCATCTCGGTACCTAATGGCAGTCAGGCTACCTCTGGTGAGCACCTGGAGGGCTGTGCAGCCTGGCAGTGCTCCTCCTGTTCCTCCTTGCACAAAGGAGGAGGTAGTGGTCCTGCTGCTGGGTTGTTGCCCTCCTACGGCCTCCTCCACCTCTCCTGATGTACTGGCCTGTCTCCTGGTAGCGCCTCCCTGCTCTGGACACTACGCTGACAGACACAGCAAACCTTCTTGCCACAGCTCACATTGTGATGTCCTTTGACAGCTCTTTGGTCTTGGCCATAGTGGAGTTTGGAGTGGGACAGTTTGAGGTTGTGGACAGGTGTCTTTTATATAGATAACCAGTTCAAACATGTGTCATTAATACAGGTAACGAGTGGAGGACAGAGGAGCCTCTTACAGAAGAAGTTACAGCTCTGTGAGAGACAGAAATCTTGCTTGTTTGTAGGTGACCAAATACTTATTTTCCACCATAATTTGCAAATAAATTATTTAAAATCAGACAATGTGATTTTCTGGATTTTTTTTTCTCATTTTGTCTCTCATAGTTGAGGTATACCTATGATGAAAATTACAGGCCTCTCTCATCTTTTTAAGTGGGAGAACTTGCACAATTGGTGGCTGACTAAATACTTTTTTGCCCCACTGTAAGTGGACAGTTTGATTTCACAGAAGTGTGATTGACTTGGAGTTACATTGTGTTCCCTTTGTTTTTTTGAGCAGTGTATATTGAAACTAATGGTTGTGGTATCAGAGACAGTGTAACATCATTTTAATCATCTTAAAATATGTTTTGGTTTAAGTATTCTGAATATTTCATTACATGTTTGCAAGACTTTGGAGTTTCACATTTACCAAAAAGGAAAAGGTCTTTTAGGGAGAGTCATGCTCAAAGTGACAACAACCTTAAGTCACTTTTACTAACTATTAACATTACAGTTAAAGATATTGTATTCAGAGGTAAAGGAAGTACTATAAATCTGTATTCAATTAAAAGTACTGTTGGTACTGTTATTATTCAAATGTATTCAAACAACTTGAGTAAAAGCAAAACTGCATTGGTGTAAAGTTTAGAGAGCACTCACTGCTACTATCACTATACCATTTCTAATACTAAATATTTGAAATACACATTTTTTTTTGTCTAAACTTATGTGCCGTTGTCCACGGGGAAAGTCAGATCCGTCGAGCTGAACCTGTAGCTCTCAAGAAATATGGAGACAACTTTGGACTTGATGCTCAGGTCTTCTGGTTTGGAAAAGGCAGGATGGGATGGGGCGGCGTCCTGGCTCATTTGAATGATGAGGTCTCCTCCCAGAATGCTCGGACGTCCTGGTGCTCCATGGTGGTGGTCCTGTATTATACTAAATCTCCTCTACGTAGTCATGTGAAAGCATGAAGTTTCTAAGGCCCATCCTGGAACTCATTCTGATAATTTCAGCGCTTAAATTGTCGTCACTACGATGCAGTCAGCTCATTTATCTATCTTTTAGTGTCATAACTGCTAAAAAGCCATTTAATACAGACGGTTGCCAGCGAGGGGCGGCAGACACCGAACACAAGCATTCTCGGCAAACTGCAAGTAACAGTACCCCAAAAGGATGCTGACAGCTGACTGGTGCACCTGTTTGTAATTGGCCATCAGCTGTACTTAAAAGGCCGACACTGCCACAACTCAGCGGCCAGTGGGTCCTTGTGCCACGTCCGGACGGACTTCAGTTTTCCTTAGTTATTTAGCCTATTTTGTTAAGATTAGTTTTCGTATAAATACCTTGTTATTTTTTTTATATACATTCATCTTTTTGTACAATAAACTTTTTGCACATATTCACCGTTTTCCGGTTTCTCCATCCTCTTACCACATTGTTCGTGCCCAAACCACCCCTAGACCAGCCGGGGCACGTAACAGTTTGGGGGCTCGTCCTTCGGTAGGGGTGGTGAGGCGAGAAAGTGTGTGTGTGTGTTTGTGTTTGTTTGGCTTGCACGGTTTGTTGAACGCTGCCATCCCAGATTGGTTAGGGGGGTGTCCAGCTTGGCTGTTTTCAGTCACTCCGACGGACGCCCGTTTTTTGTTTTAGTTTGTTGTTTTCGGGGTGAATCCTGGGCGGAGTGTATGCTCTGATGGGGGTAGGCGCAACAGGGCTTCGGCTGCTGTGCTTCACCTTTCAAGTGGCCCCGAGCCCGGCAAGCCCCAGAAGATAGTCAGGCTAAGATTTGGTTAGGCAGGGGCTGGGGTGGTTTGTGTTGTGTGCGTTTGTGGCTGTACTGTGTTTTGTGTCCTGACGTGCTTTTGTATGAGTGCGTGTGTGTAGGTGCGCGCGGTGGTATTTTCCTTCGGGGGCGCGCTCCGTGATTGGACACAGGTGTGTGGCCCAGTCTGCTGGCGGAGTTGATCTGCTGTGTGCCGAATCAGCGGTGAGTTATGGCTACCCTTGTGGATGATTTTGTGGCTAATCCTACTCTGTCCGTGTTAAACGCTTGTAGGAAGTGTGATTTATTTGTGCTTGCTAGACATTATGGTGTTGCCGTGGCGGCTACGTTGCGTAAGGGTGACTTGCGAGCGGCGTTATTGGAAGCCCTAGTGTCGCGAAATGTTATGCCCTTACCTGAGTCTGGCGAGCTTGTTTATGTGGCGGCGGAGGGTGCGGAGAAGTCCCCCGTGCGTCATGGTCCTTCAGACGGCGCGGCGGCGCAGCAGCTGCCGGTTACTCCCCAAAGGAATCCTTCAGGAAACATTCATACATAGACATTATTTTACATTATAAAATGTGAAATACTAATGCAAAAAAAAAAAAAAATAAAAAAAATAAAAATAAAAAAAAAGCATAATACAGGACCTTTAATTATTATTATCTTGAATATTCATAAAAAAATTATAATAATGATAATGATAATATATATATATATATATATATATATATATATATATATATATATATATATATAGTCTCAGGTATGAAAAACTGGACAGCACCAGGGCCTGACATGATCCACACCTACTGGCTGAAAAAGCTAACTTCACTCCATGAGCGCCTGGCAGCACAAATGAACCAGCTGCTAAAGGATGGGACCCACCCTGAATGGCTAACTGAAGGCCGGACAATCCTGATCCAGAAGGATCCCCTGAAGGGAACGGCCCCATCCAACTATCGACCAATAACCTGTCTCCCCACCACATGGAAGCTCATGTCAGGCATCATAGCGGCTAAGATCAGTGGGCACATGGATCAATACATGAGCACAGCACAGAAGGGAATTGGTAAAAACACCAGAGGAGCTAAACACCAGCTGCTCGTAGATAGAACAGTCGCTCAGGACTGTAAAGCCAGACACACTAATCTGTGCACCGCCTGGATTGATTACAAGAAAGCCTATGACTCAATGCCACACACATGGATCATGGAATGCTTGGAGATGTATAACATCAACAGGACTCTAAGAGCCTTCATTGCAAACTCGATGAGGCAGTGGAAGACCACCCTTGAGGCCAACTGCAAGCCAATTGCACGAGTGTCCATCAAATGTGGGATATACCAAGGAGATGCTCTGTCCCCGCTGCTGTTCTGCATAGGTCTGAACCCCCTCAGCCAGATAATCACCAAGACTGGCTATGGGTACCGACTCAGGAACGGGGCCACCATCAGTCACCTCCTCTACATGGATGATATCAAGCTGTACGCCAAGAGCGAGAGAGACATTGACTCACTGATCCACACAACCAGGATCTACAGCAATGACATCGGAATGTCATTCGGACTTGAGAAGTGTGGGCGGATGGTGACAAAGAGAGGGAAGGTAGTCCATACAGTAGGGGTCCCACTCCCAGACGGCAGAATAGCAGACATTGAGGACAGCTACAAGTACCTTGGAATCCAACAAGCAAATGGCAACCTGGACCAGGCCACAAGAAAAGCAGCCACAGCCAAATACCTCCAACGAGTAAGGCAAGTCCTAAGGAGTCAGCTCAATGGCAAGAACAAAGTCCGGGCAATCAACAGCTATGCCCTGCCGGTCATCAGATACCCTGCGGGAATAATAAGCTGGCCAAAGGAAGAGATTCAGACCACAGATGTGAAAACACGAAAGCTCCTAACCATGCATGGAGGGTTCCACCCCAAATCCAGCACCCTGAGACTGTACACTAAGCGCAAGGAAGGAGGCAGAGGACTGGTGAGTGTCAAAACCACTGTCCAGGATGAAACATCCAAGATCCTTGACTACATCAGGAAGATAGCCTCAACAGATGAAGTTCTCAGTGAATGTCTCAGGCAGTGGAAAACAGAGGACGAGGTGCTGGAGGAACCATCATGGGAGGAAAAGCCCCTACATGGGATGTACCATCGACAGATAACTGAAGTGGCTGACATCGAGAAATCCTACCAGTGGCTAGAAAGGGCTGGACTGAAGGACAGCACAGAGGCACTGATCATGGCTGCACAGGAGCAGGCCTTGAGCACCAGAGCAATAGAGGCCAAGATCTACCATACAAGACAAGACCCCAGGTGCAGACTGTGCAACGAGGCCCCTGAGACAATCCAGCACATAACTGCAGGGTGTAAGATGCTGGCAGGGAAAGCATACATGGAGCGTCATAACCAAGTGGCTGGTATAGTGTACAGGAACATCTGTGCAGAGTACAGTCTGGAAGTCCCGAGGTCAAGATGGGAAACACCTCCAAAGGTGATAGAGAATGACCGAGCTAAGATCCTGTGGGACTTCCAGATCCAGACAGACAAAATGGTAGTGGCAAACCAACCGGACATTGTGGTGATGGACAAACAGCAGAGGAAAGCCGTTGTGGTTGACATCGCAATACCAAGCGATTGTAACATCAGGAAAAAGGAACACGAGAAACTGGAGAAGTACCAAGGCCTCAAAGAAGAACTTGAGAAGGCCTGGAAAGTGAAGGCAACAGTGGTGCCCGTGGTCATTGGAGCACTCGGGGCAGTAACCCCCAAACTGGAAGAGTGGCTACAGCAGATCCCAGGAAAAACATCAGACATCTCAGTCCAGAAGAGCGCAGTCCTAGGAACAGCAAAGATACTGCGCAGAACCCTCAAGCTCCCAGGCCTCTGGTAGAGGACCCGAGCTTGGATGGATGAAACCGCCCACGGAGGGCGAGAGGACAATTTTTTTTTTTTTATATATATACACATCCATGGAAAAACATTTATATAAAATGTTTTTCCATGGATGTTTTTATAGACAAGACATAGTCAGTGTCCACCTCAAAAATGGCAAGAAGTATAGCAATAATGACTAGATCTAGGTATCTTGACTTGACTATAGAGGTTTACATAATCTATTGCTTATTAATTTTACCTTTTACAGTATCAGCTATTGTGCAGAGGTTTGGAGGAATACTTATAGAAGTAATCTAGGTGCACTTTTCAAACTAAAAAAAAAAAAAAAGCACAATAGAAAAAAAGCAAACTAGATGACTTAGTCAATTTTAAAACTCTTATAATAAGATTGCAAGTTGAAATCTTCTTCCAGGGAACAATCAAAAAATGTTTTATAGTAGAGTTGGGAAATATAATCTAAGAGGAGAATTGTTCCTAAAGAAGCAGTGTGTTTGTAGTTCTCTTAAAAGTATGTGCATCACAAGCGGGGGTGTGAATTTGTGTAATGGGCTGGATAAGGAGATAAAGAAGTGCACAACATAGTTTTTGCTGTATGCATACGCACGCATGCACGCACGCTTGTATGCATGGCTGTATATGCATGCATGTGTATTTTTTGAGAAGACGTGCACACATATGTACATATGCTGTTGTGATTATTATGTGTAAAATTAGTTGTTGGTGATTATATGGAGCAAAGGGGGTAGAAGTCTATAAGTTGGTACTGCATCCTACTCCTTTTGTGTGAGGGATTTTTTGTTGTTGGTATTCTGAATATACATGTTCATCCATTTGCCTAAATAAACAAATAAATATAAAAAAAATGCATTCAAACATAGTATAAATGCTATCTGTTACAGTAAAATATAATCATTTATACAGCTTATTACTCACAATGAGCAATTCAACATGTACTCGAAAATTAATGAAGACATCATTAAAAAGACATAACACACAATAATAATATTGTTTACCCTCATTATAAATCCTCAGGCTGGTTTACAGAGTCAGAGGATACTGCTCTAGTGCTCTACTGCCTCACAGCCAAACCAAACAACACAGCACATTAGTCCAACACAGTGATTCTTCCTCAGGTCTGCTGAGCATCTTCAGACCTGATATTATACTCAGAACATTGCAAATTTCATGTATTCATTTTTTTATGGTGTGTCCTCAGATATATTCAGGTCTCTGTGGATGCCTGAATGGGTCTAAGTCCTGCCTATATCACAGATTGTTTTTCAGCTGAAGCATGACGCAGCACAGCATCATTTAAGCTTTAAATTATGTTGCTATTTATTTATTTTTGGAAACTCTTCTGAGGATTGTAGCTGGATCTTTTGCTTCAACTTCTCTACAAACCAAGAGGGGAAGTAGAGGTCTGGGTAGTGTGTGTGTGCAGGGAGGAGGTAGTGGAAGTCAGAGTGGGGTGTGACTGATGTCACTTCCTGGTGAGTGCATTCCAGTGTTGTTGGCAGCATACGCAATTGCTCTTCGTCATCTGACTAAATCAAATTATTTAAGGCATGTCTTCTAACAGTTTAGTTACTCTGTGAGAAATCTAGTATCGTATATAAATGCTTCATGTCCAAGCCACTTTCAGCTTGTGACTCAGTTTGTTACTAATTTCTGTTAGCCTTTAGCTTATCGTAGCTTAGCTTAGCATTAGCATGGCGTCTATGTCCTCCATTTTCACCCCTCTGTTCAGTGAGAATCCTGCCTCCTTTAGTGATGATAGCAGCAGGTGTGTGAAGTGTAGTTTGTTTTTAGTTTTGGAGGCCAGGTTAGAGCAGTTAGAAGCACGGCTCCGCACATGTGGGGGCTGAGGCTAAGCCAGCTAGCCAGGTAGCTACAGGGAAAAGGAAAAGGAAACCTATAGGACCAGGTTCCATCGAATAGTGATTCATGTTGGCAGTAACGACACCCGGAGTAGACAATCAGAGGTGCTCAAATTGAACGTAGGGTCGGTGTGCAAACTTGCTTAGTCGATGTCGGACACCGTAATATTCTCGGGTGCCCTGCCGAACTTGACCAATGATGAAATGTACAGTCGCTTTTCATCATTCAACCGCTGGTTATCTAGATGGTGCCCAGAAAACGGCATAGGCTTTATTGATAATTGGAGAGTGTTTTGGGGAAAGCCCGGTCTCTTACGGAGAGACGGCATTCATCCCACATTGGAAGGTGCCACGCTGATGTCTAGAAATATGGCTGATAGCATTAGTTGTCCAACCTGACGAACCAGAGGTGGGACCCAGGCACAGTCATAGTAGGGGATTTTAATATTCATGTTGATGAAAGCAGCGACTGTCTAGGTAATGTATTTGCAGTCTTATTAGACAACATAGGTTTCACTCAAAACATAAATGAACTCACTCATTGTCACAAGCACAGCCTGGACCTTGTTTTAACCTATGGTATAGAGATTAGTGAGCTCACTGTCCTCCCTCATAACCCCATACTCTCAGATCACTTTCTAATTACCTTTCAGTTTATACTCAAAGATTTTACTGTTCCAATGAACAAAACCCAGATTAGAAGAACCTTATCAGACCAATCTGTGTCAAAGTTTAAACACATAATAAAGCCAATATTTAGTACAATGTTGAGTGAGTTTGTTGAGAACAGCTCCCATAGCTTGAGTCCCAGTAAAAGTGATCAGTTTGTTGACAGCTCCATGCACTCATTACAGACAGCTCTAGATAATGTAGCTCCATTAAAACAAAAGGTTGTTAGGCCGAATCGAGTAGCACCGTGGTTTAATGCTGAAACACGTTTGCTTAAACAAGCAACCCGTAAATTAGAAAGGCTATGGCGTCACTCCAGCTCAGAGCAGTCTCTGAATGCCTGGAAATATAGTCTTTTAAATTATAAAAAATCTCTGCGTGAGGCCAAAACCAGATTCTATTCAACTTTAATAGAAGAAAACAGGAACAACCCTAGGTTTCTGTTCAGCACTGTAGCCAGGCTGACCACCAGTCACAGCTCAGTAGAACCCTGTATCCCTGTTACTCTCAGCTGTGAAAACTTTCTTCAATATTTTAACAACAAAATCACAAGTATTAGAGACAAATTAAATGAAATTCTCCCTACGATCAGCTCAGAGCAAGCCAAAGCTGTAAAAATGGAGGCCACTATAAAACCATCTGGAACATTAGACTACTTCATCGCTGTAGACCAAGCTGAGATAACATCAGTCATTATGTCCACCGTTCACAGTTCTCAGAGATGACCTTCCGATCTTGGGATATCACCTTCCGATCTTGGGATATCACCGAATGCAGATGATACACAGTTGTATTTATCAAGTAAACCTGATCAGCATGACCATGTTGAAAAACTTAGCGCCTGTGTGAGAGACATAAAGACCTGGATGACAATTAACTATCTCCTCCTAAACCCAAGAAAAAACAGAGGTCATTATACTAGGCCCCAAAAAGCTGAGAGATGCTCTGTCTGACCAGAGAGTCTCCCTGGACGGTGTCACTGGAGTTCTACTGTGAGAAACTTAGGAGTTTTATTTGAAGACTTATCATTTAAGGCTCATATAAACCAAGCCTGTAAAACAGCATTCTTTCACTTGCATAGGCAAAATCAGAAATATTTTATCTAAAAGGGATGCTAAAAAACTCATCCATGCGTTTGTTACATCTAGGTTGGATTACTGTAACTCTCTGCTGGCAGCGTGCCCTAAAAACTCATTAAAATGTTTTCAGCTTGTTCAAAACACAGCAGCAAGATTATTAACAGGAACTAACAGGAGAGAACATATTACTCCTGTGCTAGCTTCACTTCACTGGCTTCCAGTTGAATTCAGAATTAGGTTTAAAATCCTTCTCCTGACTTACAAGGCCGTAAATGGTATGGCCCCATGCTACATTAATGATGTTATAGTGCCATACCAACCAAGCAGAGTACTGCGCTCACAAAATGCAGGGCTATTAGTGGTTCCCAGGGTTTCTAAAAGTACAGTTGGAGGTAGAGCCTTTAGTTACCAAGCTCCTGTTTTATGGAATCAGCTTCCAGCTCATGTTAGAGAGGCAGACACAGTCTCTACATTTAAGGTTAGGCTTATAACGTTCCTCTTTGAGAAAGCTTATGGTCAGGCAAAGCTAGGAACAGGGTTAACTCCACAGCTGAAGATAGGCTGCTCTAGGAGCTAGAAGCTGGGGGAAGTATGGTGCACTGAGCCTCTGACCTTTGGTTTCATCTGCTGCTCCTCTCCTATCACTGTAATTAATATTATCAAATATTCTATATCTCCAATCAGTTCATTGCTATTCACAAGTTGTCCCTCTCTCCCGCTCCCCTTTGGGGGAGTGGGGACTGTTTCAGATGCCTGGCTGCTGGCAGATGTCCCAGTGATGACTGGATCTTAGCTGACCTCATCTGTGCTCCTGTCCTGACCTGTGGGCCCTCAACCTCACCTCTATGGATTTCCCGGATCTACCTCAACCCACTCACCTCTCTGGATGAATCCTTACAGAGCTGATCTATGATCTATAGATGAGCTAATGAACTAACAGTCCTAGACACATTGCCTGTCCGTCCTGGGAGAGGATCTCTCCTTCCGTTGGGCTCCATAAGGTTTCTTCTTTTTTTTCCCACAGTTGTTTTTTTTTTAGGAGTTTTTCCTTACCGAGAAGGAGGGTCTAAGGACAGGAGTGTCCTGGGTCTGTTTAGTTTAGTGTAGTTATTGTTTCTGTTGATTGTGTGTTAAGTCTGATTGTGTGTTTATGTTTGATTAACTGTTTGTGAAGCCCTTTGAGGTGACTTTTGTGATACTGGGCTATACAAATAAAACTGAATTGAACTGAATTGAATAAAGGAATGGGCAGTAGAGGTCTGAGTGGTGTGTGTGTGTAAAGAAGGAGGCAGCAGCGGTCTGAGTTAGGCCTGCAGCTATCAGTTATTCAATCTATCAATTATTCTGTTCAATTAATCGAGTAATCGAAAGAGAGATACTTTTACGTCTCTGCATAGTTTAAAAAGTAACACATTTTAATGCACATCTGTAAATCTGTCAGTTTAACATTAAGAAGTATTTTTTCACATTTTGATGCATTACATTGCAAATAGCATAGTAAATGTACAGTGCCAAGCAAAAAGTATATACCCCCCTTGGCATTTTTCCTTTATTGTTGCCTTACAACCTGGAATTGAAATGGATCATTGAGAGGTTCATTTCAGCCACTTTACATCACATGACAACAACTATGAAAATACAAAAAAATATTTATTGTGAAGCAAATTAGAAGTATGACAGAAAAACAGAAAACTTGAGCATACAAAAGTATGTACCCTATTAAGTTAGTCCTCTGTAGAACCACCTTCTGAAGGACTTTCAGCTCCAACTTTTCTAGGATAAGTGTTTATGAGCTTGGTTCATAAATCACTGGGATTTGTGCTCATTCTTCATCTAAAAACAGCTCAAAGTCTTTCAGGTTGGATGCCTTGTAGAGCACAGTTTGAGTTGTTTTCTTCAAAAATTGTCTTGTGTTTAGCTCCATCCTTCATTCCTTCAGTTCTGAGCAGTTTCCAGTCCCTACCAATGACAAATATCCCCACAGCAGGACACTGCCATCACCAGGCGGCAGTAGCTCAGTTGGTAGAGCCGCTTGTCCACTAACCAGAAGGTTGGCGGTTCAAACCCCACTCCCACCGTTGCATACTGTCCTTGGGCAAGACACTTAACCCACCTTGCCTCCGGTGTCTGCGCACACTGCTGTATGAATGGGAGTGTGAATGGGTGAACGGATCCTTGATGTAAAGCACTTTGAGTACCCATGAAGGTAGAAAAGCGCTATATAAATCTGACCATTTACCAGGCTTCACTTTAGAGAGGGGGGCACAGTCTAGGTTTGTGCTGCACATAGCAACTTTCATTGATGACTCATTTTAATTGTATCTGGACCTTCTCGTGTTTGGGGAGTCTTCCACGTGCCTTTTGGCAAACACAAAACATGTTTTGTTATTATTTTCTTCAAGCAATGGCCACTCTTCCACCCAGCCCAGCTCTGTGGAGTGTATGGTTCAGAGTGGGCCTGGGACAGATACAACAGTCTCTGCTGTGGAGCTCTGCAGCTCTTTCAGGGTCACCTTTGGTCTTATTGTTGCCTCTCTGATGAATGCACTCCTTGCTTGGTTTGTGAGTTTTAGATGTTCCTCTTTAGGCAGGTTTGGTGTGGTTCTTTATCTTTTACATGTTGTAATAATGAATTAAATTATGTTTTGTGGCATAATGACAGTTGAATTGCAGTCAGGCCAACCTTATCTATTTCTGTAACTTCTGATGGTGAGTAACACTGGGTCTCATTTAGGGGCCTCTTTAAAAAAACAGGTACATACTTTTGCACACTCAAGTTTTCTGATTTTCTGTCATCTTTCTAATTTGCTTGACAATATATATATATTTTCATAGTTGTTGTCATGTGATATAAAGGGACTGAAATGAACCTCAAAATGACCCATTTAAATTTCAGGTTGTAAGGCAACAATAAAAGAAAAATGCTAAGGGGGGTACATACTTTTTCTTGCCACTGTAGGCTTCATTATACATTAGGATATAGCCTACTAATTACACTGAACAAAAATTTAAACTCAGCACTTTTGTTTTTGCGCCCATTTTTCATCCTCTGAACTCAAAGATCTAAGACTTTTTCTATGTAAACAAAAGGCTTTTTTCTCTCAAATATTGTTCACAAATTTGTTGAAATCTGTGTTAGTGAGCACTTCTCCTTTGCCGAAATAATCCATCCACCTCACAGGTGTGGTATATCAAGATGCTGATCAGACAGCATGAATATTGCACAGGTGTGCCTCAGACTGGCCACAATAAAAGGCCACTCTAAAATTTGCAGTTTTATCACACAGCACAATGCCACAGATGTCGCAAGTTTTGAGGGAGCGTGCATTTGGCTGCTGACTGCAGGAATGTCCACCAGAGCTGTACATTTTTCTACCATAAGCCGTCTCCAAAGGCATTTCAGAGAATTTGGCAGTACATCCAGCTGACCTCACAACCGCAGACCATGTGTAACCACACCAGCCCAGGACCTCCACATCCAGCATGTTCACCTCCAAGATCATCTGAAACCAGCCACCCAGACAGCTGCTGCAACAATCCTCATTTGCATGCTCGTCATAATCAGTGGGGTCTCGCCCTGACTGCAGTTGGTCATTGTAACCGACTTGAGTGGGCAAATGCTGAGAGGTGTTCTCTTCACCAATGAGTCCTGATTTTCACTGTACAGGGCAGATGGCAGACAGCATGTATGGCGTCATGTGGGTGAGTGGTTTACTGATGTCAACGTTGTGGATGGAGTGGCCCATGGTAGCGGTGGGGTTATGGTATGGGCAGGCGTATGTTATGGACAGCAAACTCAGGTGCATTTTATTGATGACATTTTGAATGCACAGAAATACTGTGACGAGATCCTGAGGGCTATTACTGTGCCATTCATCCACAACCATCACCTCATGTTGCAGCATGATAATGGACAGCCCCATGTTGCAAGGATCTGTACACAATTCCTGGAAGCTGAAAACATTCCAGTCCTTGAATGGTCAGCATACTCACCGGACATGTCACCCATAGAGCATGTTTGGGATGCTCTGGATCGGCGTATACGACAGCGTGTTCCAGTTCCTGCCAATATCCAGCAACTTCACACAGCCATTGAAGAGGAGTGGACCATCATTTCACAGGCCACAATCAACAACGTGATCAACTCTATGGAAGGAGATGTGTTGCACGGCGTGAGGCAAATGGTGGTCACACAAGATACTGACTGGCTTTCTGTCCACTTTCACAATGGTGCTGTTTTCTACATAGTTTATATATAAATTTAAAAGCCTAACTTCAGCTCAAATTTATTTGATTTACAGCCCGACCCAGCCCTACTCACACTAGTGTGTTGTGCATTAACTGTGCAGAAACATTGTTCTGTGGATACAAAGTTCCCAGCGCTATGCGCCAGTCTTGGTTGTTTCCCATTAATTAATCAAAGCTTCAAAGCAAAGAATTTTAATCAAAGCGTTTTACTAATGGAATTACTCCAGAGGCGGAGTGGGGCTCTGAAAACCACGGGGAGAGTTGTTACAGCACCGGCCCACATCACCACTACCAGCCCCTTTGTTTGCTGCTGGCAGGACACTATGGTTAGAGCACAATCCACACAGTTATCCTAATGATTGGACTGTTATAAGGTTGGGGGTCTGAGACAATTTTTTCAGACATGGACTGGCCACCACAGAGTCCAGACCTTAACCCCACTGAGAATCTTTGGAATGTGCTGGAGTGACTGCCTACACAAGAAATAGTAGTATTTTGTCGGACTGCCTTCAGCTTTAGCTAACTCACACATTTGCTCTGGCATTGTTTCAGTAAGCTCCTGCAATGTCACAACATTTATTTCTGTCCAGCATTGCATACATTTTTTTGCCAAGATCTTGTATTGATGATGGGACAGTCGAACCACTGCTAAGTCTTCTCCAGCACATCCCAAAGATTCTCCCCTCACACCGGCCGACTGGGAAATGTCCCGGTTCTCCTGATTACCACTCCACCTCTGCATTGCTCAAATACCTCAATGAATCGTTGCAGCCCTAGTCTGAGTGGTGTGTGTGTGTTAAGGGAGGGCACAGTGGAGGTTCAACATTAGCATTATACTAGATTCCCCTCAGAATCATGTCAAAACATTACACCAGGCCTTATGAGAGAGCCTATTTAAATGCAAGATCTGAAGGGGGCTCTCAGTTTGTCACAACGGCTCCAGATGCTTTTTCCTAGAGCCGCTCTCCTGCTGTGCCACAAACACATTTACTCATAATATTACATTAATATAACTGTGTTTGTTACGGCTCATTCACCTAATGGTATTTATAATCAACAGCTAATACAGTGAAGAGAGGCTCACTCTAGTATGGAAGTTAATTGTGTTTTGTGAGGAAAAAGTCCAGAAGTAGTGCTTTGTGATGCAAGTTTTTCTGCCTCTCCATTCGGGATGAGTCTGGCTAAGAGTCGGGGTTTGGAGTTAAAAGAACAGAAGTTAAAAGTGTCTTCCTGGACTAATTACACAGACAGGAGAGAGGAGAGAAGCCAAACTCAGATGGAGGAAGAACAGAAGGAGCGCAAATTAGAAATAGAGAAACAGAACAGAGAGAATGGATACTGAAAACTGGCTCTGACTTAACAACACCTCACTGGGAGTAATATGATGATAATGTTCTGAAAATGTACCAAAATGCCATTAACTGGATTCTATTCCAATAATTTCTCCCTGTGTCCGGGTGGGTTTTCTGTGGGTGCTCTTGTTTCCCTCACTAGGTACTCCTGACCAGGATCCTGGCTCAACATCTGCAGAAGGGTCACCCACTGCTCCTGTCAGGTTGCCCCAGTGGCATTGAAGGATGGGTCAAATGTTGTCTCCAGACTGACTATAAAGGCTGTGTTCTTCCAGTCATTTTTTGCATTTTTTATTCAAGTTTACCTGGTCTGGACATGTACAGAGGAGAGATAGTGAATATATGGGTAGAAGGATGCTGAGATTGGCGCAGCAGACAGAGGACATGAAGTTAGCAGCTGTGAGAAAAGAGGATGCAGAGGATAGGGTCAGATGGAGGCAGGAGATTCTATAGCTCTTTACACAGAGCCCTTCCTGACGCAACACTCTTTACAGAGTGTTGCGTAAGGAAGGGCATTAGGCGTAAAACCTATGTCAAATCAATATATTAATCACTGCACAGTTGATGGCAAGCAACGGTCACATGTACAGTGTCATGGACAAAAATATTCCTCATTCAGATACATTCCATCACATACTGTTCAGTACTTTTCTATTTGTCATTGTTTCATATTGTTACACTGTTGATGCTTCATGACCTTGACTCTGAGCTTTTCTGACCTACATCTTCTCTTCTTTGCTCCTTCTTTTGCAAAAGAATAAACACCACAAAGACAAATGTTTGACTCAAGACCTATTATATTATATCTCAAGACATATTATATCTTTCTCACACAATTATACAACCTGCTAAAATTTCCACAACAAACTTGCTGTCAGAAGTGGGATCCCAAGTTTGATCATCCATGACCAGTGGCGTGGTGGCCTGATCACCCAGGGTTATCAAAACAAATCCTGTCTCCTTACACTGAGAATGGAAAACTGTTTCTGCGATTCCTGGACCATCGCTTCAGGACGCAAAAAAATCTTAAATGCTGTTGAACACACCGAGAAAAGAAAGCAGGCTACAACATCTTATGTACATATTATACAAACATCAAAATTTTCCACAATAGTTCTATACCTTGTATATAAGTGTGTTTTTGGAAAACAGGAACAAGCGGTAGGGGAAACACAGGGCACAGAAGGGAGGAAACACTCCTAAACTCCTGACAGTTTTACTGTCTGTAATATTCAGAGATGAATGCTATCATGCTTGTCTGTCATTTGTTACTGCTAATTCTCTTAGTTTCCCCAGGCGACTGGTGACCAACTACTTTGGGCCTGAGGTGGGATTCACCCTGGACAATGGTCAAGGCCAAGGCTAAAACTTGACATACACTAGCAAACTACACTCTCACATTCATTCCATAGAGACCATTCACACTCACCTACACATGCATCTCTTTCAACAAGGATAAGAGAGGCTACTGTAACACGGGGAGGACATGGCTGACCTTCAGACTAAACCCATGAGTAACTATTTTTCATGAAAATACGGTTTTATGATTTGCAAATTATGGCATTCATTTTTTTTTAATTTCCATATTACATTATGTACTGACTTTTTTTGAATTGGACATGTATGCATTCCACATGCACACTTCTTATGCTCATTACTGTTAGGGCATATGGGTGGCTGGAGCCTATCCCAGTAACTTTGGGCCTTAGGTGGGGTACACCCTGGACAATGGCCAGTTAGTTGCAGGGCTGACACAGAGACGAACACAGACAGACAACCATTCACTCTCACATTCATTCACTAGGGGCCATTTAGAGTCACCAGTTCACCTAACACATGCATGTCTTTGGATGGATCACTCTCACAGCCTCCTTGCTGGGAGGTGAGAACACTAACCACTCTGTCACTGTGCCAACATTTGATATGATTTTTTTTGTTGTTTTTTTTGTTTTGTATTTGTACTCTAATATTCTTATATTTATACTATTATATTTGTTATTTAGAATACCTGATTTAGACTGTCTGAGGAGGTTCCAGTCCTCCCACTCAGCTTCCGCATACCACCAATCCAAAATACTGGGGGCACATCAAAGGTTCTCCTCAAAGACCAGACCAACAGCTTTTTATTTTGAATACAAGTGAGTCAGTGAGAGTGGTGACAGAATCAGGTCAGATAATCCAACCTGTCATATTTCATAAAGCCACGGTACAAGAATGGAAGCAGTGATCAATGGATTGCTCATATTTATTCTCCAGGTGGGCTGTATGAGACTTGGAAGCATATGGATGACCTTATATTTATACCGTGAGTCCTGTAGACCCAGGTCAGAGCGGTAAATCCAGCTGCAGACTGACCTGGTTTGACAACTCCACTTCAGGCCGGCTGATTGAAGGTGGTCCCGGAGAATAAACATCTGAAGCAGATGAATTTAGGGCAGCGGTCTGAGAGGGGATTTACTGTATGTGTGCGCTCTCACTGCCTCTGTTTGTCCAGAGACTCCCTGAGACAACTGACCCTGGCACGAGATGAGTGGATTATGAGATGAAACAGCTTCTAGGGGTTATCTTCAGTTTTTTTTAAAATACACAGTAGCTGAAACATTGTAAGGCATGTCAAGTCACATAATCTAATATCCTGCGATGATGACCATGGCCTTTCTCTACATGTCCTTGACCTTGTCTTCTACAGCTGTTTTTTTTTTCTTCCTTCACTTTCCAAAGACATACATGTACAAGTGAACTGGAGAATTTAAATGGCCCATTATGAACTAATATTAGAGTGAATGTTTTTTGTTTTGATATTCCTGAAATTAATTAAAGTTTGCCCAGTGAATATTCCACCTCAGGCCCAAAGTGACACAACTACAGCCTCCTACAAACCATAAAAGATAAATGAAACAATATATGTTGTCTTTTCTTGGGCTATTGAGTCAATTGTCTTAAATGTCCCCTATTCCGCTAATGAGAGCTGAGCTTTTAACCATGTTATATTGTTGTTTCCTCCTCAAAAAGATACGTGGAGTAGTATTTTGTTTCATTCACACGTTTGAGTAATCCTGTATGCCAAGTTTGTCCCTTTTCAAGAGCTGAAAATGTCCAGTCTCATGGCTCCAGATAGACAGGGGAAACCAGGAAGTGCTCCTGCGCGTTTCTAAAGCCCATACACTATCACCAGAGTCATCAATTTCAACACTTAAACTGCTGTCACTACAAAGAAGTCAGCTCATTTATATATCTGTTAGCCTCATGTTGCTTATAGCTCTGCTAAATTGCAAGGCTATAGAGGTAGGTAACTTGGCAACATTTCAGTAAGATGACTGTGACAGAGTAAAATTAAAGCTATATTATACAAAAAGAAATCCCATATAATATCATATACAACTGCGACAGAAACACTCCTGTCTTCACATTTTGATTAATTTGCTATAACTTGCATATGATTAGAAACAATAACTTCTGGAAGTGTTCCTGATCCATGCAGTGGTTTCCAGTGTCTGTTTTAATGCAGTGCTGCTTGAGGACCTGATGATTATGAGCACCTCATACATCCAGTACTCCCAAAACCCTCACAGCACCTTAGGGTCCAAACATGTACTTTTTGCTGTTTTTACTTTTTTGATCCTCAATAAATTAGTCAGTTTAAAAGCTGCTAGTGTGAAACTTGGCCAGAATATTTTTTTTAAGTTGTTTTTTAAAATGCCATGACCCCCTCTGTTCTAACGTGTATAGAACAGGAGATATGCATTTTACATACACTTGTTACCTTAAGTACACTGAAAAAAATATTTTGTTGGATTTACTTAATTTTGTCATGACACATTATTGCAAGCAATAAAATCTTTTAAATCCAATTAATTTTTTTCATGTATAGTTTAATCAACTGAATTATTTAACTTTAAACTAAATAAAATAAGTGCTTTTAAATAAAAGTGAATGAATAAGTTTTATTTGAAAATATTTGTTAAGTGCAACTAAACTAAATTAATTTCTATTAATCATTATTTTATTACACATGCAGCTTAAATTAATAACTTAATAACTACCTGAAATATATGAGTTAATTCTAATTAAATATTTTATGCCATTTTGAAAAAATAGACATTTTTTAAATTTTTGTTGCTTTATTAAAACAAAAAAAGATGTCATTTTACAACACTTGTAACACTTTTTTCTACTTAAACAGGATATTGAAGTACACATTTTTAGCTTTAAGGGTATTTACATCTAAATTGGACAAGTTTAGAAAATACAAATATTTTTAAATGAACAGTAGTACTTCAAGATTTGAATAAAATAAAAACTAATCTTATTTCTTAATGTTTTGTTGAGAATCTATTGAGGATGATGACTTCTTTCCTGGAACTCAGACACCACCAAATGCTCTGCTACCGCTGCTTTTCCAGGCCTTGACTGTTTTCAGTTTGTTTTACAGGTCTTTCAGGTCTTTTAGAGTCATTCAATTTAGCCGAATGTGAGACATTCCAGAAAGTAGGCTTTTCATTATGCAAGATACCATAAAAGGAAGACTTCACAAAACAAATACAGAGAATTTAACACAAGATGTCCAATGTTTGTCACAGTAAGGCAAATAAGTGTAATATTCTCATGGCCAAGGTAATTATCTGATCATATTCTGATTGAACATGCATTGCATTTGCTTAAACAAAACATAAAGCAGAAAGACCTGCAAACAAACACCATCTGAAGACAGCTGCAGTAAAGGCCTGGGAAAGCATCACGGAAAAGGAAACCCAGTGTCTGGTGCTGTCCATTGGTTCCAGACTTTGTTACCGCCTACAATGGATTCTCAAAGTATTTATTTATTATTATATTCAATTTTCCAACTCTTTTTGTTCCCTTGAAATGTGAGGCATTTTGGTAAAAACATTTGACATTTCCAAATACTCTGTTTACATTGAATGTAAATACTCTCAAATTACATCTAAAGCAAATTTTAAAACCTACTGTGGTAGTGCACAGAGCCTGGACTTTAAAAATTGTCACTGTCCGACTTTTCCCACACTTAACTGTGTATATGTATACGTCAGCTTATACTCATACATCAACATGCACAGAGAGAAAAACTACTCCATTTATACTTAACTCAGACTGTTGAAATGTCGTCCAGATTGAGTCTCACGACATAATTCTTAGGCCTTTAAAGACGTGATCTTCTTCCTCAGGACTGTGTAAATTCCCACTGAATGCGTTAGAAGCTCTGCAAGGATGTGGAGGCCTTCATGGCCCTGTAAAGAAGACAATATTACTTAAGACTGATAGCTTATCAAAAATTGTCTTATTTACAGTTTTATATTAACAGCATATGCTATAAATCATAAGGCATATATTTATTATGTTAAATTTATTACCATGATTGTATTTTTTATTCAAGTGTATAAGTTCTACTGTGTATGTACCAACTCACTCCCAAATCACCAAACTACTCTTTGTTGAGTTAATTTTTGTAACTAATAACTAAACAATATATTTCCCATAATCCATGATAAAAATACTTCCTTAACCAGAAAGAAAGAAAATATAATAACATTAATGCTAAACATTAATACACTAAGCCATTTTAATAAGCTGGTTTAGGCACAGATACAGTACTGTATGAAAGTTTACTAATAAAATATAGATATAGATAAGTATAATAATCATACCTAGATAGTACTGAGTCACTCCAGAGGCTCTCTCAAACTCCTGCCACAGGAGAGGTGGGTCTTTTCTGCTGTTCTCCAGGTACACCTTTTTCCAGAGTGTCCAGAGTCCAGTCCAGCTTGTTCAAAATGACTGGAGCTAGTTTGAGAAACAACATATGATCAATCCTACAGAAAACAAACTACAGTGAGGTGTCTACAGTCCCATTTACCTACTTAATAAATGTCAGTGGAAATCTGGACAGCCATGTACGTGCAGTTTTAAAAATCTGGATAATAAACAAAGTCCAGCTTGATGTTGAAGGGGTTTCCTACTCCTCCTTCTCCATGCATTGAATACTGTGACAAGAAAATGTTGTTTGAGTTGGTAACGTGTGACATTTAGCATTGAAATATTTTTAAAAGTGCAGACAAAGTACTGACACAGGGACAGTGGTGCAAAATAACAGCTGCAGAATGATGCAAAGTTCCACTCAATCCCCACTCACCTAAATCTGAAACACAAAAGCAAACATTAAGAACCAAAATGAAAAAAAAGAATCCACAACCAAGCTATTAAAAAATGTATTGTTAGAACCAGAGTGTACAATGCAGTACAAGTGTTACCGGTGGGCCAAAGGGCTTGGTGTGGTGGTGGTCATTTTGATTCTATATATTATTCTAATATTGCATATGAGGATAGCTCCAGGCGCAGTTCAAATGCACTAGCTACATCTATACATCCATATTATTATAAAGGGTCAGAGGAACTTAAGGGGGGCTTTTTGTTCTTGTGGCCAATAAATGAATGCAGCTGAAACACTAAATAATAAGTGTTGTACACTTACCTACGCGGAGGATACATATTTCCTTGCTGTCTGGGATGCCAGTCTTTCTCTAAAATCTCCTGTTAATGACAAAGAAACACCAGAGAAAAGTAAAGCAAATAAACTCAGCAATATCTCAAAAAGCAGAAAACAACAAAACCATTATCATGTTAGTGACATCTCAGTTTAAGACTGATATATTATTTGCAGGATTTACTTTTAAAAAAATATATGAACAAAACTATCCAGTGTATAAACAATAATCAGCTGAAGCATCTGGATACATTCATGTTCAAAATATGACTACAATAATTTTCAACAAAAAGCAGCTCCACAAAACAATACCAACACTGCAGCCTCACATTAAAAATTATGTTTTTAGCGTTAGCCCTCTCCAGACCAGGTCTGTTATCTTTTATAACGCACCATGTGGCCTTGTTAGAAGACGCTAAATCACATGGCTAATTAGCATACATAAACAAAGCACGTAAGGGAGCTGTCCATCATACTACACCGTTAGTTTGCACGTTTGCACCCACCTGCAAAATGAAGCATTACAGGGATAAAATAGAGTCCCTCCCCTGTGATTATCTGTGTTTTTAGCATCTGCAGGGTCTTCACAATTAGCTCTGGAGCTAGCAGCAGCATTAGCCAGGACAGAAAACGGTGCTGTGCTAACAGGATGCTATTTCTGCTAAATTAGAGTTTAGATAGGGCTATTTTTGACACGATCCAAAATTTAAAATGCAAATTAATCACATAAACTTGATTTATCATCCAGCTTACTATTTACAATAATTATCAATTAGGCATCCGCTTTTATTACATTTTCTCTTAAGCCTTTTTTCTGAATCTCAGTCAGTAACCTTAAACAGCCCTACACCTTAAAAAGTAGAACATGTGTAAACATTCATATTTTTTTTTATTAAGTATTCTGCCTAATTTTCATCACTTTACCTTGGGCTGCTCTTGTAGCTCCAGTGATTCCCCCTAAACACGCCCTGCCCTCTCTGTGGCAGGTGCAGGACTGCTGTAGCATCGGCTAGCTTTTAGCATTAGCTTAGCTTACGCTCAACAGGGACACTATTTAAAAACGAGCGGACTTTATGGAGTGTAGCCAAAACTATGGTTTTATAAATCACATGCCAACACTGTGGCCATAGTTCATAAAGTATAAAAGATTATTCATAGTTCACAAATTATGAAGTTGCAGCGTCACAAAGCTATTGCTAATATTACATTTATCTTACTTCTTTCATGCCACTATTTGTGTATGTTTTCTAATTTCCGATTAAATCTGAAGCATAGTATACAGATATGAAATGCAAACTTACTGAAATGCATTAGTACTGTTTTGAAAAAATGCCCAGAAGCTTCAAAGCAGACGGTTACAGCCTCCCTGGTTTTGGCAGTGTGTTTCTGGGCATGCGCAATAACAAACTGTGAAGCCTTTTTAGATTTACTCAAATTATTTGTGGCAAAATTAAACAATTGAAATATAGTAGTATTAATTGGAGGCAGTTACTGTCTTAATTAGTTAAATAATATGTGTAGATTTTACTAACAATGAGAAATCCATTAAATATGGCCAAATAAATTATGTAACATTTACTAAGGGCCAGAATCATTTTTTTCAGTGTACGCGTTTGGGCCCATTGACTTCCATTATAACCATAGATTTTTGACATACTGTAATCCTGACACATAATACTTTTTTCATGAAAATCTAATAAATCTAAGCCTTTACCTTCAAAATAAAGGGAAATTAGGTTTTTGGTCAGATTGACCCCCTAAACCACTGGGGGCAGCAGAGCTTTATTACAATATTATTTCAATGGAGGGCTGTTTTTCTTCTACCTTGCAAAATGCATGGAAATAAAAACACTGAACACCAATAAATTGGTTTTGGTGTGTTAGGATTGATGTAACAGAGTGGTGGGAGTGTGGCTGAGAATATATTTTCTAACAGGGTGAAATTCCGATATTTGCAAAAAAAAAAAAAAAAAAAAAAACAAAAAAAAAAAAAAAAAAAACCCTAAACACCAGAAGTAATGCAAAAGGGGTAAAACAGGAAGACTCACAAGAACAAGGAAAGAAAAGGCAGCGCAGGAAAACTTGAATTCAGCCATATTTGATTTTTTGAAGAGACCCTGCAGGGCGGCTGGGTGCTCCCTGAAACCATGAGAAAGGGTGAGAAGTTCGGTCACCTGGAGGAAGCTTGGAGTAGAGCTCGCCACAGCAGTCAGGTGACGCTTCTGAAGAAAACTGCTGGTGTCAGTCAAAACATAACAAGGAAATAAATGATAAAGGAAACATCACTCCTGCCGCTGTCTGACTGAAAAGAGTGTACGTTTTTTCAATAATCTGACCTTGCTCCAAAAATAAAAATGCATTAAAACCAAAATTGTTATTAATTAATGACTTAGTCAAGGCTCTAATAACTTTACCCCAAGTGATCCACTCTGCAACTCAATTTTGGATAATAGGGCATATTTTGTGATTTTGCTAAAAAAAAAGAAAAGGGGGGTTTGATGACAAAAAGGCCGTAAAAACATGGAAAATATAAATAAATGTTAATAAACTTCATATCTAGGGTTAGGTCTGAAGTAGTAGAAAGGATTTCATGCGAAAAAAGTAAAAAAAAAAAATTAATATTTGACATTTTTATAGCTATTTTATGAGAGGTCCCAAATGGGTCCCTAAGGTAACGAGTGTACGTTTTTTCAAAATTCTGTCCTTGCTCCAAAAATAAAAATGCATTAAAACCAATGTCGTTATTAATTATTGACTTAGTCAAGGCTCTAATAACTTCACCCCAAGTGATCCACTCTGCAACTCATTTTTGGATAAAATGGCAGATTTTGTGTTTTTGTCATCTAAAATAACAGGATTATTTATAAATGAAAATAAACTTCATATCTATGGTTAGGGCTGAAGTAGTAGAAAGAATTTTATGCAAAAAAAGTAAACATTTTTTTTTTAAATATTTAACATTTTTATAGCTATTTTATGAGAGGTCCCAAATGGGTCCCTAAGGTAACGAGTGTATGTCAATTTTTAAGGTGCTCAGAGGGTTAAAGGGGATATATTCTGCTTTTATTCATATTTTTAAACCAATCTTGGTCACCTCTAGAACAGCAGCAAGTTTTACAGCCTCTAAAAACTTTATGTGACTAAAAGACTTTTTAATAAGTACTCGACTGGTGCCATAAAGAAATGGGTGAAGAGACCAGCAGAGGGCAGCAGAGTGCAGACTGTCTTTTGAACATAATTTAAAGAATAAAAAGCTGTGCACTTCCTTAAACTTTTTGTATGATGTCATTTCACTACAAAATGAAAAATCTCTGTGAGGAATCAGTGGAAGCAAAGTTGGCAACAGTTTTATAACTGATTAACACTTGATTTCCACTGCAGGCATAAACGCGGAGGCGTGTTGTGCTAGTGACCAACGGCACTGTGGAGCTCCGAGGACCTGGGGGAAGAATGTGGTGGAATGGCGAGATCACACAAAAAAAGCCATCCATAAAGACAAACCAAACCTATCTTTATTCCCAAGGACAGAAAATCATATATATATATATATATATATATATATATATATATATATATATATATATATATATATATATATATATACATCAATTTTACTGTTTATGATAGCAGTTTGTCCAGGCCCTGAGGCAACAAAGCAGCCCCAAACCATGATGCTCCCTCCACCAGACCTCACAGTGGGGATGAGGTTTTGATGTTGGTGTGCTGTGCCTTTTTTTCTCCACACATAGCGTTGTGTGTTTCTTCCATACAACTCAACTTTGGTCCACAGAATCTGTCCACAGAATATTTTGCCAGTAGTGCTGTGGAACATCTAGGAGCTCTTTTGCAAACTTTAAACGTGCAGCAATATTTTTTTGGACAGCAGTGGCTTCCTCTGTGGTATCCTCCCATGAAGTCCATTCTTGTTCAGTGTTTTACCTATTGTAGATTTGTGAACAAAGATGTTGCTTGTGCCAGAGATTTCTGTAAGTCTTTAGCTGACGCTCTAGGATTCTTCTTCACCTCACTGAGCATTCTGTGCTGTGCTCTTGCAGTCATCTTTACAGGACAACCACTCCTAGGCAGTGTGGTCACAGTATTGAACCTTCTCCATTTATAGACAATCTGTCATACCTCATGATCATCAAGGTTCTTAGAGATACTTTTGTAACCCTTTCCAGCTTTATGCAAGTCAACAATTCTTACTTGTAGGCCTTCTAAGAGCTCTTTTGTGCGAGGCGTGGTTCACATCAAGTAATGCTTCTTCAGAAAGGCAAACTCAAAACTGGGGGGCATTTTTATTGGTCAGGGCCACTTTAACCCACACCCCCAATCTTCTCACATTGATTGGACTCCAGTTTGGCTGAGACCTAACTCCAATTAGCTCTTAAAGAGGTCACTAGCCTAGGGGTTCCAGTACTTTTTCTACCCTGTACTGATTGTTTACATAAATGCTCAATAAAAACATGAAAAAATTTGATTTTTTTTTTTTTTTTGCAGCATTAGCATAAGCAGTCTGTGTTTGTCTATTGTTGTGACTTAGATGAAGATCAGATCACGTGCTCATTCATTATTCTGTTGGGTGTGATCCGATCTGTGTAGATTAACGTGTATTTTCAACCAACGCTTGCAGTGGAAATTGAGGATAATGAGTAAAAACAGGTGAGATGTAGAGGGCTTGTTGATTGGTCAGTGCTTTCTGGAATGGGCGGGGGTTAGAGCAACTGAGCGCTTTGAGACCTCAGAGCGGCCATGCCAGAGAATACAGGATTACTCAAACAGGTGTGAATAAAGCAAAACACAAGTTAATTTAGCAGAATACAGCCCCTTTTAACACTCCACAATGCTCCTTTTATACAGAGTCCTCTTTCTCAAATGAAAGCTTTACATGTTTCTTCTCAGCAACTACTTGATCAATTCACTCATTACTTGTACTGCGTCCACGTTTCCAACTGCAGTCATCAAAGGTTGCAGAATCCCCAACACTGTATTAGTTGGCCTTGCTTATCCGTTTATTCCACTAAATTACCAAAAAAGCACTGCCAAGTCCCTGCACCAGAGCAGAGGCCACAGTGGACCAAGAATTGTATTTGCACTATGTTATTTTGCTCTTTCAAAATCTGTGCAAAATGTGCAGCCCACTCCTCGTGTACTTCACCTCTGTACTGCTTAGCCCAGTGCACTGCTTGACGAAGGATAAAAAAATGGTTTATGTTGGCTGGATATTTTGCCTGAAAGGAGAGTGCGATGGTGGCCGTGTGCCAGCTGGAGCTCGGTTTATGCAGTGGTCATTTATTCAGAGTAAATGTTTCTGAAAGATATGGTCAATACTCAGATGAGAGTTCCCATGTATTATCACAAAAAACAAAACAAAAAAAAAAAACAAGTACGTAAACCGTTTTTGTCAGGTCCTTTTATATTTGATGAGCTGTGGCGTATGTGTAGCAGTGTAATTCTGATACTGTCTGGGTGCAGTGAATGACTCCTAGAGCCCATACAGAGTGTAATGAGGCTTAGTGTTAGCAGTTAGACAGTAATAGACAGAGAAAGTGTTAGAATAGATTAATGTGGTGTGACCATGTGACTACTGTATATCAAGCCTCAATGGTCATGTATTTGAACTGGAGGAATTAAATGCACAATAGCCTGACTGGCCAGACAAACTCTTTTCCTATTTTATACAAAGAAGTTTAGTCTGGTTTCCCTTCACTTAAATGTAATTTCTACAGGCAGAAAAATCACAGAGGGAGTAACCAATCAGAAAAAGCAAAGGCAGGAAGTAAGTAGTGCACCACTGACCCAAACAAACGTGGAGGGTTCCTGCCAGTTTTGCCATAAAACACCAGAATATGCTTTACAACAAGCAGCTCTGTACTTACAGTATTTCTGAACAGGGACAGCAGCAGAAGCCAGTTGTACAAAGAGTTGTGGAGAAAGTGGGTTTGTTTGAATGTGGTCGTTACATCGGACATCAACAGGACTTTACTGTTGTTAAAATGAAAACAGGACAAAGAAAAAAAAATCCCACAGAGGACTGAACAACAACGAGGACTTCAGCAGAACCAACAGGTGATGAAGGAAAGCACTAAATGCTGTTAATCAGGTCAGAGAAGTTATTACATTAGCTCAGTAGCCAGCGCTACCTTGGTTGTCCTCCATATCTGTAAGACAACAGATAAACGGCTGTGCAAGGCCAGTTCCAAATGCTGGGCTAGATGTTCTGTGATAGCAGGGGAGAGTTAGCACTGAATTTGACTAAAGTTCTGACTAAACTCTGAAACTTCAAACAAAGGCAAAGTTTGCATCAGTGGGTTTATTATGTAGCATTATTCTGTACATGACTACCATTACTGACCCGACACATTATTTTCATGTCAGTCATGTACTTTACTTATGTGTCATTTTAAAACAACATTGAGAAAAAGCAACACTGCTTAGCAGGGCTTGACATTTACTTATTTTCCAGTTTCTAGCCAATTCATATTTTTGCTAGCCACAATTTAATTTGTGGTGTTTTGTGTGTTTTATAGTATACAATAAGCTTACAGAAATGTAAAGTATTTGGTTTTGTGCATGGACAGGGATTTATTAAGTATAAAAAACAGGTTTATCCATAGGCAGAATAAAGTGAATCTCTGTGCATGTGGTGGCACATCTTTTAAAACATGTCTTTTTTATTACTAATTTTCTTTATTTATTAAGATTAATTACTATATAATAAATAGTGTACACCTGAGCTGAAGTTCTGAAGTTATGACATAGGCCTGGGTATGTATAAAATGAAACCAGCCAAAGTGGCGAGTGGGAATATTTGTGTTACTGGCCAAAATGAAAATCTACTTGCATTTGGCTGGTTGGCTAGTGTTAATGTCAAGTCCTGCTGCTTAGTTCTGTCACCACAAACACAAGATTCCAGTCCTGCACTGAAGGGCTAAAACTAATCAAATTCATCAATTATGATCACTTATTAAAATAATCAACAAATTTAGTAATTAATTAATCAATAACTGGAGTATATATAGATTTTGAAACAAACAATGTGCTAATTGAGGAGGTTTTCTAATCAAGACAGTGCAGTAAATTCACGATTCAGTAAAAGAAAATGTACATATTGTGTTTGTGATGAAAAAATTTCTTTTTCTCTATCCAAAAGTCCTCATCTGAGTAAAACTTTGTGAAAAAAATTACACATTCGTCATCACTTCTCCATCCACTAATCTTTTCAATTAATTGATTGATAATCAACAGATTATTCAATAATCAAAATAATTTTTGTTGCAGCCCTAATGCACTACTGCTTTTCCTTGTTTGTTGTGGTTACTAAACAACACTGACTTTATATATGGATACATTTATGAAAATCTTACTTATGCTAATGTTGATCTTGGCAATTTCACACGACATTGCTGATCTTCTCTAAAGTCCAGGTACTCCCAGTAGATGAGGGACGCATTTTCAATGAAGCTGTAACATTGACAATTTCCTTTCAGTGAGATAAATTCTTAAAAGTTGGCTTAAAGTTTACAACAAATTCTCTCTTGTCTGTTTGCATTAGCCCTGTGTCTGCAGCCTTCTTTTAATTCCTGGTGTTTACACAGCCTCTCGCCATTTCCTTCTTACATTTGTATCTTAATAACGTCTCAGACAGCTGCTGTGTTTCCCTTTTCACCTTCAGCACGCCCCCCCACACCACAAACACCCCTTCATCCCGTTTCCTTCCACACTCCTGCTAATTCACTCAGAGCTCTCGATGACGATAAATCACTGGCTTGTCTCATTTCATTATGGGCTGTCGGGCCAGTGCTGTGCTCCATCTGCTCCATTTGAGAAAGCTAACAGCACGACAGCCGCTCTCCACGCTCACTCTGGACTTCTAAAGACTTCACTGTTGAGCATCTGCAGAGAGCTTCGGGCAAGACACATGCTAATTTATTTCCTGCTGTTCTGACACACAAGAGCACAGAGCTGGTAAAGGACGTGGCAGTAAGTGTGGCGTGTGAAATATTCTTAGAGCTGTATGAACATAAATATTCTCATACAGAAAATCTTTAGACGGACGGCAGACGGATTAGGAGAAGACGTGTGAAGCTGTCAGCGCTGAACATAAGAGGCTAAGGCGTTTAAGAGCTGCAAAAACTCACAGTACTGGAACATAGCGCTCTTCTGGTATATGTTCTACAGAGCCCTTGTATCTCATGTGGTGTGGTCTGGATCCACACTGAAAAGTAATCATTTGTTTATTTACTAACTCTTGTGGATGCAGTTAGAACCCTTACAGCTGCTGGGAATCGATTTTTGACAGCAGACAGATTCTATAAATCCCTGACATACCTGGATTAGTTCTTTGTTTCATTTACGCTTGTTTGAGTAATCCTGTATGCTGAGCCGCTGTCCTTTACAAGAGCTAAAAACGCTCAGTCTTGTGGCTCTACATAAACACATGAAACCAGGAAGTGCTCCTGCGCATTTGTTTGGTTAGTTTCAGCACTTAAATTGTGGTTACTTCAAAGCAGTCAGCTCATTTATCTATCTGTTAGCATCATGTTGCTAATAGCTGTGCTAAATAGCCATTTTATGATTTGTCCAATCCCAACCATTACCAGCAGGGGGTGACACACATGCATTCTGTAATCCATGCATTCTGCATGACATATTTATGCAAAGGTGACTCAATCTTTTTCAAAAAGCCTAAAAAAAAAAGCATAAAATGTCCCTAACCATAGCCAAGAAGTAAACAAAGGTTAAATGGTTAAACAAACCTTGTGCAGATGACCTTGTAAAGAATGTTATTTTTTACTGAATTCTCCTGGATGACTGAGAAGCTACGCAGATGCCTGGTTACGAAGATGTAATGTTTTTACCAGTGTTGGTTTGTTGTTTAGGAAACATAAATCAAAAAATATATGGTCATGTTTTGATGAACTCTAGAAGGATTCTACAGCCATTGCAATAAGGCACCAAAGATACTAACTCCAGCCACAAGAGGTCAGTAAAATAAAAAAATAAAAATCATTAGTTTTATTATTAAGTGTTATGCAATGTCTCCGGCTCTTTCATGGTTCATCTCCCACCTCACAGACAGCACCAACGTATCACTATCAACAACTGCAGATCTCCTTCCTCTCCCCTCACCCATGGTGTTCTCCAAGGGTCAGTACTTGGCCACTTCCTGTTTATCCTCTACATCCTCCCCCCCTTGGCCACATGTACCTACCTGTCTACCTTCATGCCGCTCATCACACCAGTTGCATCTCAGAAACAAGATTATGGCTACAGTGAAACTTCCTCCAACTCAACGCTGATGAAAATGAAAAAATCATCTTTGGTCCAAAAACAGTCCTTAAATCCTGCAATAACTTCACCCTTTCCAGACAGCTCCATGGTTTCTGCACCACGCATCTGTGAAACCTATTAGGATCGATTTGGGAGTGTTTCCACTTACCAAAGCTTTCCAAGATGTTCTACTTTTGGCACCCTTTCGTGAGGGAGTCCAGCTCAGTTAAGTGGTCTAAAACAGTTAGAGGTGGGCACTTCTGCAAGTTGATTGGACGAGAGAGAATCCTCACTCAAGCAAAAACAAGAAAAGGGGAAATGTTATTTTTAATCAAACAGAGACCTGTCCTTGCTATACTACATCTATGAGAGGGAATGCTAAATGTTGTGGAGACTTTTTCTAAAAATAAAGCTAGTGTATATTAGCAACAGTTGTTTCCGTTTTAGTGAAGTACGGCTCTTCGAGAATCCGACAGTTCAGTTCATTTAGAGCTTAAACACTAATTAAACTCATGTTGTAATATGGTCTTTTGTTAAAATGTGTTAAAGCGGTGCAGAAAAGTGAATTTAATGCACAGAAAGTTGGCAGTAACCTGGAAGTAGTCCCCTGTTTACTGAAGCTAATACAGCTTTACCTCCAGCCTCACACAGACACACACCAGCCTCACACAGACATACACCAGCCTCACACAGACACACACCAGCCTCACACAGACATACACCAGCCTCACACAGACACACACCAGCCTCACACAGACACACACCAGCCTCACACAGACACACACCAGCCTCACACAGACACACACCAGCCTCACACAGACACACACCAGCCTCACACAGACACACACCAGCCTCACACAGACACACACCAGCCTCACACAGACACACTAGCCTTAAATATTGGCATGTTTTAAAAGTCTGCGTCAAACATGTTTTTTAAAGGTATTAGGGAGGATCTTTATAAATTCATTTTTTGCAATATTAATTAAAACTACCTTCATTGCCCTGTATAAGGCTTATAAATTGGTGTATTAGAAAATATAATAATAATATTAATAAACTGTGGACTCTGTGGGACTTAAAAAACCTCAACCAATCGTTTTCGTCATGAGTACATTAACCATTGTTCCACGGACTTGCCATTCATTCGTTCATCTTCCTGGTTTCGGCGATACGTGCGCGTTCTTGTTCCTGCGCATGCGTACACAGTTTGTTTATATAGCACGGCGTTAGCCGAGCCTCATCGTACGCAGACAGCCTGACTTCGAAGAGCACAATGGCTGAGGAAAACTGTGGAGGTTGCAAAAGGAAAACTGTTTTTGAAGTGTACCAGAGGAGGAGGAGAAAAACTGTAGAAGAGCAGAATAAAACCCGTGTGGTTCTTGGCGATTCTTTCCAACGTTGGCGTGCGCTGTAGGAACAGAAAGGGCTTCAGACCGATGCACTGGTCGTCAAGTTTCTGCTGGACAGGTACGTTTATCTTATCGTTTGAAAAAAATGCCTTTTTTCTTTATCTGTTGAACCATTTCAACTGTACAGCAACTGTCAGTTTGCTAATGCTAACAATAGCAGGAGTACAGATATTTGTGCTGTGCATGACTGGGTCTGTGTGGGGAACTAGGTCAAAGGTCGCGCAGACAAACAATGCAGGTCTAGGTTTAGACGAATCTCCGCTGATGCCGGCTGTAAACAAACACTCGTGTTCCAACGCTCGTGCACGTCGCTGTGGGGGAGTTCCTTGGAAAGGAACAGTGAAGGGCGGGGCCTGATGCATGCGCATTATTCAAAAAGGGACAAACAGTCGCTGGTTTCTCAGCAGTCGAAAAAATCCTCCCTAATACCTTTAAAATTGAATTTATTAACACAACTTTTGTTTTGCTTGTGTGATTGTCAGTGTTTATGTAACAGACACTGGTCTCCTGGACTCAGAGTAATGAAAACACGAACAGGTTTTGGGGCTACCTGTTCCAAGGTGTACCATACTGACATGACCTGTACCCTTCCCCCTAGTGGAAAAGTGCCTATTGTTTTGGCCAAACCCTCTCCTATGAACACCACACTAGGCAAATCACTAAAACAGTTTTCTATCACCTCAGAAGCAGTGCTTTTCCCTCCCATTCTCAGCAGCTGAAATTCTCATTCATGCATTTATCACTTCCTGCCTTGATTACTACACAATCAACAATCAATCATTTTAAACAAAGAAATTGGAATTGCTGTCCTGAGAGCACACCACCAGAATGATTAGTGCCTCATAATGTGGTGAGTGCAAATAATGTGTCAATAAGTGTGGTAAGTGAAATAATATTACAGCTGTATAAACATGATTAGTCTTGTACTTATAAGCTTCAGATGCACGTCCGAGGGATTGGGAAAAGACGTGAAGCTGTCACACATATCACAGTGGCAAAAACTCAAGAACATTGGAACACACTGTATGAAGCACATGAAATATACATAGGCAGAGAAGAAATATGCAACTGTTATCAAACTGTGAATGGTTCAAAAACTCAGACAGGAGTGCACAGACCAAGATCAAGACACTGGCCCTATATTACAATTGTAAAGATATAGTGCCCAGACTCAAACCTGGACCAGAGACTTTCTAGATCAGGAATAAATACTCAATCCATTGAGCTTTTATATCTACAATGATAAAGAACCTAATATAAAATGCCTGGATTGGGACTTGGACTGGATCCTCACCAAAATAAAATCAATCAATACTGAGCCCATGTGGCTGGAGTTAGTTTCTCTGTGGCTGCTGTGTAAATTGAACAACAACAATTTCACCCAATCAACTTCAATATGACTTTGTAATAAGGACCTTGTACTCTTCAAAGTCAATGTGACAAGGCCTTATATGACACAAGCTATCAAGTCTTCCCTGACCGGGAATCAAATCCAGGCCGTGGCGGTGAGAGTGCTGAATCCTAGCCACTAGACCATAATGGACACATAAGAATGCTGCCCCCTAGGACCAATTCACAGATGGACATCTTACTTGTGCTAAAATTACATTTGCCGAGTACGAGACGAGAGGCCACTCATAAAAACTATAAAGTGAAGGAGTTTTACAAACATGCCCAGGAGCTGTTTATGTAGTTGAGGCCGAGTGAGCTAGTTTATTTGTAGGGAGTTGGAAGTTAACTTTTGTGGTCAAGAACTTTTCTCTGATACATGCAGCAGGGGCTCATGTGGAAAACTAACCTTTTATGTGTGCCTTTGTGGAAACAGCCTCTTGTTATGGTTTTCTTCTGTCCCTTTACTAACATTTAACAATTAGCATCTTTTTTGTGCTAACTGACATGCGTATATTTATGCATTGGTGTTATTGTGGTTGGCATAGCTTCTTCCAGGTCAGTGGTAAAGTCTGTAGTACTATTACAGATATTCTGATGGTGAGCATTTGCTTGATCATGTTTGAAGATACAGGTAGAGGTGATTTGAGGATTCATAATTTGCTTTTTAATAAAGATCATGTATTGTTCAAAGTCAATGTGACAAGGCGTTATACAGTTGCCACAAAAAGGATGTGAATCCTTTGGAATTACTTGGATTTCTGCATGATTTGGTCATAAAATGTAATCTGATCTTCATCTAAGTCACAACAATACACACACACAGTCTGTTTAAACTAATGCTGCAAAAAAATATATTTTCCCATGTGTTTATGGAATATTTATTTAAACATTCACAGTGCAGGACTGAAAAAGTATGTGAACCTCTAGGCTAATGACCTCTTCAAGAGCTAATTGGAGTTAGGTGTCGCCAACCTGGAGTCCGATCAATGTGAGAAGATTGGGGGAGTGGGTTAAAGTGGCCCTGCCCAATAAAGAACACACATCAGTTTTGAGTTTGCCATTCTGAAGAAGCATTGCTTGATGTGAACCATGCCTCGCACAAAAGAGCTCTCAGAAGACCTACAAGTAAGAATTGTTGACTTGCACAAAGCTGGAAAGGGTTACAAAACTATCTCTAAAAGCCTTGATGTTCATGAGCCCATGGTACGACAGATTGTCTATAAATTGAGAAAGTTCAGCACTGCTGCTACTCTCCCTAGGAATGGTCGTCCTGCAAAGATGACTGCAAGAGCACAGCACAGAATGCTCAGTGAGGTGAAGAAGAATCCTAGAGTGTCAGCTAAAGACTTACAGAAATCTCTGGCACAAGCAACATCTTTGTTCACAAATCTACAATAGGGAAAAAAACTGAACAAGAATGGACCTCATGGGAGGACACCACGGAGGAAGCCACTGCTGTCCACAAAAACATTGCTGCACATTTAAAGTTTGCAAAAGAGCTCCTAGACGTTCCACAGCACTACTGGCAAAATATTCTGACAGATGAAACCAAAGCTGAGTTGTTTGGAAGAAACACACAACGCTATGTGTGGAGAAAAAAAGGCACAGCACACCAACATCAAAACCTCATCCCCACTGTGAAGTCTGGTGGAGGGGGCATCATGGTTTGAGGCTGCAAACATTTTGCAGAGAAACTTAAGACCATCTGTCCACCAACTGAAGCTCAGCAGAGGATGGATGATGCAACAGGACAACAACCCAAAAATATATAAGCATACAAGCAAATCAACAACAGAATGGCTTCAACAGAAAAAAACACGCCTTCTGGAGTGGCCCAGTCAGAGTCCTGACCTCCACCTGATTGAGATGCTGTGGCATGACCTCAGAAGAGCGATTCACACCAAACATCCCAAGAATATTGCTGAACTTAAAACAGTTTTGTAAAGAAGAATGGTCCAAAATTCCTTCTGAGTGCTGTGCAGGTCTGAGCTTCACTACAGAAAACATTTGGTTGAGGTTACTGCTGCCAAAGGAGGATCAACCAGTTGTTAAATCCAAAGGGGCACTTACTTTTCCCACCCTGTACTGTGAATGTTTAAATAAAATAAATATTCAATAAACACATAGAAAAATATAATTTCTTTTGCAGCATTAGTTTAAACAGACTTTGTTTTTTCTATTGCCGTAACTTAGATTAAGATCAGATTACATTTTATGACCAAATCATGCAAAAATCCAATTCCAAAGGGTTTGCATACTTTCTGTGGCAACTGTATGCTATAAGGTATAAAGTCTTCCCTGACTGGGACTCAAACCTGGGCTGCGGCGGTGAGAGTGCTGGATCCTACCGACGAGACCATAATGGCCAAATAAGAATGCTGCCCCCTAGGGCCAGTTCACAGATAAACATCTTACTTGTGCTCAAATTACATTTGCCTTGAGACAATAGGCCTCTCATCAAAAAACAGAGCCCAGTTTTACAAACGTGCCCTGGAGCTCTGTTTTATGTTGATGTGGCTGAGTGATTAAGGCGATGGACTTGAAATCCATTTGAGTCTCCTCACACAGGTTTAAATCCTGTCAACTATGCAGCTTAACCCTCTCCAGGGCTATTTCAACTGTACAGAGTTGGAAGTTAACTTTTGTGGTCAAAAGTGCTGATACATGCAGCAGGGGCTCATGTGGAAAACGAACCTTTTATGTGTGCCTTTGTAGAAACAGCCTCTCATAGTTTTCTTCTGTCCCTTTACTAACATTTAACAATTAGCATCTTTTTTGTGCTCTTAACTGACATGCTTATCTTTATGCATTGGTGTTATTGTGGTTGGCATAGCTTTTCTCTGGTCAGTGGTAAAGTCTGTAGTACTATTACAGATATTCTGATGGTGAGCATTTGCTTGAATGGTATGACGTTTAAAGCTACAGGTAGAGGTGAATAAAGCATTCATGAATTGCTTTGTAATAAGCAATTTTGTATTCTTCAAAGTCAATGTGACAAGGCTTTATATGCTATAATGAATCAAGTTTTCCCTTTCCCCCTCAGGTCCAGACTGAGTGCGGAGGGACAGGACTGTTCCGTTTACAACAGACTTAAGTTTTGTTTTTACAGAGCAGTGAGAGAGGAGGCGACACAGGCTGTGAGCGGCTCTCCCCTCTCAGTGTCTCTCTGTCGAGGCTCACCCCTCTCCTCTCAGTGTTCCTCTGTCCCACAGCTCACCCCTCTCCTCTCGGTGTCTGTCCCTCTGTCCCACAGAGGACAGAGCTGCCTCATATTCACCAGAAAATTAAGAGGAAACCTGTGTTTTGAGGCGCAGTAGGTTCCACTTTAGTTTTAATGGGTGAATCGTCTCCTGCGTAAAAGCAGACAGAAAATCTTGCGTGTGACGCTATCAACCAATCAGAAGAACAGAGGTCAGCTCTAAACTCCTGTGTCTCCTGTGTTCTAAGCCAAGGACCATTACAAAAGCATTTTATTTGATTTTTTTAACTGTATTTGATTAACATAAGAAAAAAAAAAAACTTTTTTATTTTATTATTTGATATCCCCTAGTTTGTTTTAAACTAATGCTTATGTTAGCAAAATGCTATTGCCATAATGTAGACACTGATGTAACTACAATGATTTTATTTATTTATTTTTGAGGTACAAATCAACATTGTGATGCTCCGGTTGCCTGGAAAATCCAGACTGATATGTCTCTGTGTTATTCTACAGAGAAATATCAGTCTGGTCACCACGCCGTCCGCAGTGGTTTACTCAAATCCCAAGCGTACCGTGCATTTTGATTGGTTTATTTAAGTCACGTGTTCTTCGCGAGCAGCGTCACTCGTACGCGTCTCCTCGCCGACAACAATAATGATGGCGCACCGAGGAGCCGAGAGTTTGTTTCAGTCAGCGTATGGTACAGTAATGTTGAAATAACTCCTTCGTTCCTCCCTCGTGGCTTCACTACTCCGTTTGTTTACTTTCTTACTTTGTTGTCGCTTTGTTAACGTCACGTCCGCCATTTTCTGATTGGCTAACGCCGCTGTTCGTTAATTTGGGTTTGCTCCGCCCTAGAAATTGAATTGATTGTAAGGCGACCAGACTCATCTGCTGGTACAGCGGTGAGTCTGGAATTTCCAGGCAAATGCTCCGGACCTTTGCGTGAGAAAATTTTCACCAATTGGACTTCGGTGAATTTTAATTGGTGACCCCTGCACTAGACCATCATGGACACATAAGAATACTGCCCCCCAGGGCCAATTTGCAGATGCACATTTTACATGAGCTCAAATTACATTTGCCGTGTGAGACGATAGGCCACTCATAAAAACTATAAAGTGAAGGAGCCCAGCTTTACAAACGTGCCCAGGAGCTCTGTTTGATGTTGTTGTGGCTGAGTGGGTAAGGCAGAGCAGGGTTAGTGAATTCATGGGTTGAAGACTAAATCTGCTCAACAGGAGGCCTTGATGAAAACTAAAAGAGACACGAAGTTAGTTGGTGTGAGAGAAGAGCATACAGAGGATATGGTGAGTTGGAGGGAGAGGATTTGTGGTGACAACTGATGAAAACAAACAGCCAGAAGGAAAGGAAAAATAAGATAAAGAGTTAAAGGGAACTGGTTTACAGGCAAAATAACATAGACTTTCTGTCTAAATTTTAAAACATATATAAATATATATTTAAAAAAATATGTACAAATAACAAAATTACACAATAAATATGAATTTCTGTTTTTACATAGACCTGCAGGGCTCATGTCTGTGGGACCAATGAGAGCTGACTGTGGGTCAGAGTTTTCTCTCTCATCATTTATTCAACAAGAACTGTCAGAACACAAACACAACAACAAAGGCAACTCTAACACTGTCTATGTAAGATACCTTTGTATGTTATATGTAACACCATTTTCTTGTTAATGCTCACATGGCCACAATATTAGATAAACCTTTTTAAATATTTTTAAATGCAAATATCTAATTAACAAATGACATGAATGGGGCACAAAAGTCAGTGATTTAATGCTGCAAATTGGCTTCAACAGCAGAAGATCACATTGGGCCAGTATCCAGCCTGGAGTCACTTCAGTCTTCTTTCTTCATTATTCTGATAACAGCATGTCTCATACCTAAATGCATTTATTTACAGTAATGTGATTTGTTGATTAGATATTTGCATTTAGATGCATTAAGAATCTAATAATGTGGCTGGTGTATTTTCTTAGTTGTGCTCAGATGAACTTAAACAACCTCAAACTCTTTCCTAGAACAATATGGTTGGAAGTGAACGCCTGTGTTAGCTACCCCCTAAACACCTTTGGTACAGATAGTTGACACAGAAGAACTGGATATGGAGGCCAAAGCTGGAATTGGCATCACACATTAGAGGTTGACCAATTTTAGCATTTTTTTAGACAATTATCTTCAATCCAGAAGACAGAAGGTGATGTAGTGTAAGTACATTTCCACTGACTGTGGTTAAATGTTGTCTTATCTCTTAGGATATGGCAGAGACTTAAAGAAAAAATATTACAGCTATTCATTTCTTTATTATACTTTACTGATGACGAGCAGTGCACGGTGGTGACAGCAATAAAAAGACGGGAATGCACTCGGGGAAATGGGATGTTATGGGGAGTAATAGTCTTGTAGCATATTATTTGGATAGAAATCAAATTAGTAGTTAATTGAATGTTGTAAAGGCTTTGAGGACATGTCAGACATTAATCTGTTTTAATAATTCCGTTTCTGTGTAGTGTCAAGCGCTTTTGTTTTCACATCTTTGTTTGTTTATCTAATGCAGCAGGTATATGGCTCTATAAGACAACAATTAACCACAATCAGTGGAATTGCAGTTACTTATTGAAGTTACATTACATGCATCTTTGTACGTGTGGACTGAATCTAATACAGCAGGCTTACATGCAAAAGAGTTCAAACATAGTCTGAATATCTGGGTATTTATATTTACTCCTAAAGAGACCTTTTAAAGTTAAACAACAGCATCACATGTGCAGCCTTTGAAAGAAAGAATTCAAGCCTTACTGTTATTCCAAGTCAGTAACATCAACATGTAAATTTGCATTATACACAAAATACTTATTAATCACATTACCCATACAACACCTTGACTTTATAGCACTTTTAAAATACTGTTCTCATTACTAAAACAGCCCTGCATACTGGCCCCAAAAACTTGCTGGCTCACTTTTGTACTGCCAACAGTAACCGGCTAGCAATTAGAGTTTGGTGATGTAAGCTAAACTGTTCCCATAGATCATACTGACAAATCACATAATTGATGGCAGGAAGAATGATAACAGAGTTATAACACGCTGTATAATGTCCAGGCTTTGGGAGAGTGAAGGGACAAAGGAACCAGCATTAGGTGTTCCACTTAATTTCATGACTGTAAAAAGATAAACGGTCCGCGGATAAAGAAGTGAGTCTAACAGGTTTAAAATCTGTGGCTTGTGTGTGTGTTAGGAGTGAATATTAAAAGCCAAAAAGAAAGTGGACATGTACTATGTCTCTAACTACACACGTAACTACTACTATACTATACTACATACTACATACTACATACTATACACTACTACTATAGTTCCTAGGCCAACTGGATAATCCCTGCTTTAAAATTGGAGTCAAAAAGGTTACTGGAACTGTGGTCCCAGTTCCCAGTTCCTATCATGTGAAAGCATGCAACAAAACTAAGTACTTCCTCTAAAGGGGGACGATTATGGTCTGTCTGGAACGGTCAGATAGTTTGACACAGTTAGCATTAGGGTGACCAGACGTCTGGATTTGGTCCGGACTGTCCAGTTTTTAAGATTTCTCTCTGGACGAAGAAAGCTTGTCCTCCTTTTTAGACATTTGTCTGGATTTTTGGCTTGAGTGGCTAATGGTCCGCATTTCCTGAACACAGAAGCCTCTGTTTAATGTCGCTCTCTATCATGCTCCATACTCACCACTGTTGGCGGATTGGCGCTGTTACCAGGCTGTTGCGTAGCATCAATTTTGACATTCCACGACTTAAAGAGCTTAAAGAGTGTCAGAAAATTCCATCCGCCACCCACGAAGTGGCTGCTCTCGTCTCAGGACTAAATGTGACTGCCAGCACTACTGCTCATGCCAAAACAAAAGACATCTTTCAGCTCTGAGTGGTGTTCTGAACATCAGTTCGCCACCACATGCAGGATGAATGCATTCCACGCATTTTGTAAACTATGCCAAACAGACATCAATGTTAGCTCCTGGGCAAAAGGTGCTTTGGAACGACATGCTATCACAGACAAGCACAAGGAGAAAGCCAGGTCTGCTGGACAGTCCAATTTGGTGTTGTTTTTTCCTGCAGCAATAAGTACTGGAATCACAAAATCACAGCTGCTGAGCTAAAGCTATTTCATGCAGTGAAACATCACCAGTCTAGGGCCAGGGCTTATTCCATGTTTAGTGACTACAATTATTAGGCCATAACAAGTGGTTTGTTTATTAGAGTAAAAAACACACAAAAATAACATTATTACTTTAATAATAAACAGTTGCCTATTGAAATGGTTTTGTTCCTGCGTGTCCTCACTTTTGGCCCTTTGTCATAACTTTTGGAGTAAAGTGTCCGAATTTTCAGTGTCATCAATCTGGTCACCTCAGTCTGTTTGGAGTGTTCAGCACCATCGGACGTAGTAGGACACAACTGGACCTAGTTCTGTCTGACTGAACATGTGACATCGGCGTCAGGCGTTGTGCTCAAATGAGCGCTCTGATTGTTTGTGTCCCATTCACAATTTGTCAAACAGCTCATATTTAACTTTAAAGTATAAGGGACATTTGTTCTACAACTTCTTCATTGTGTTCCCCACATCAGTTATGCTATATGCTGTTAGCTTACCTTAGCTTGTAGCCTTGTGCAGATGAAAATATAATACTCCTCTGAGACAAGCAGCTTTCAGCCCCTTTAATTCATTACTGTGACAAGACAAGTTTAATTTAGCGCGTATGATTAATACTAATCGAGACCAAGACCAGTCCAAGTCCAGTGTGAACCAAGACAAGTCCAAGACTTTTAGGGTTCAAGGCCGTGTCAAGACGGAGACTTTTAAGGAGCGAGACTGAGTCGAGACCAAGCCCTGTGAACACTAAACACTTAATCAAGAGGAAAAGTAAAAAAGGATGTACAACAGTGACAACAAAACGCATCCACTCAAGGTGATCTCAAGGTGCTACAACACTAGCACTTACATTGGCATGGTCTATGTGGTAGACGACCTGCAAGAGTACCTAGTACATACCGCCTTAAATTCTTTGCCAAACTGCACTCATTCACCTTGTTCCATTCCAACTCTGCCTCAAATACTGTATCTCTAGTAATTGAAAGCTTTTATAGACAGTCACCGTATGAGGAAGGAAGGGCTTGAATGTTTGTTGCTCAGAGGCCCTGTGGCACTCACCTCCATTGTAATGAAGTGCCTGGAGAAGCTACTGCTAAACACCATCCTTCCGGTTGTCAATCCACAACTCGACCCACTGCAGTTTGCTTATAAGGCCAGAAGAGGTACAGAGGATGCTGTAGCCTGTCTGCTGCATCTCCTCCTCCAACACTTGGATTCTCCTGGACACTTCTCCCGGATACTCTTCATGGACTTCAGCTCAGCCTTCAACTCCATCCAGAGGCACCTGATGATCCAGAAACTGCAACAACTCAACATTTCCACCAGACTCATTCATCTCATCTACAACTTCCTGAGCAACAGACAGCAGGTAGTACGGCTAGGGCTGACCACATCTTCTGCCCTCACCATAAACACCGGTGCACCACAGGGATGTGTGCTTAGCCCTTTTCTCTACACACTATACACAAACGACAATACAAGCCCATCCTCAAACATCAGATATCTCAAATACTCTGACGACACTGCTGTCCTGGCCCAGCTCAGTGACAACACCTCCGTCGTGGATTACATGGACACACTCACTCACTTCACCCAGTGGTGCACTGATAACCATCTGCATCTCAATGTCAGTAAAACAAAGGAACTGATCTTCAACCCCCCCCCAATCACAGCAATCCATCATCATTAACAACCAAACAGTAGAGACAGTGGACAGCTTTAAGTACCTTGGGGTTACAATTGACAACTCACTCACATTTGAACATCACATCACCATTAAAGCAGGTCTAAACCAGAATTCAACCGGGAATAAACCAAATCTAAATTAAACCAGGAGTAAACCAAGTCTAAAACATAGAACTCAACCAGGTCTAAACCAGAACTAAACCAGCTCTAAAACAAGGAGTTAACCAGGTCTAAACCAGGACTAAGCCAGGTCTAAACCAGAACTAAACTAGGCCTAATCCTGGTCAAATCAGGACTAAACCAAACCTAAATCATGTCCTGGAGGTACACAAAACCAAAAACGTTGGGAACCACTCTTCTAGGCATAAAAAAAACTTTCTTCATAACTTCAAACATATGTTTTGTATTGGAGGATGCTCAACTTTCTTCAGTTACTATTTACAATAACTTTTGTATAGTGTATACAGTTTTTCTGTACTAAATGCATTAACTTCTGAAGCAACACTGTCTGTGTAAAAATGTGTTTTGTTTCTGTAACTAAGCTAAGAATAGAGCGTTTGAAATATTCACCAGGATAAACAGTCACACATGAGAGCGCTCAGACTGAGAGGGCCCATCTGTCTGCGCCGCTCGCATTTAGGACCACACTTACTTTGAATCAACTTTAAACACAGTCTCATTTTACCTGAGCCTCCGCTGGGATGTTCGCCCACACAAACAGAGACAGACCAACTCAGGAGGATCAGAATCTCCCAAATCATATTAGCTTAAACTGTATAGTAAATTATGCATTTAGTATGTAACTTTTTTTTTTTTACCTTAAATTAATAGTTTCGTAGTCCATGCGATGGTTAAATGAGTGGTTATGGGGTAAATGAAGTGTCTGGTATCTTCCCCTGGTGTCTCTGGGCTGAAAATGACACTTGCAACAGTGAGCGGGTCTCGCGAGAAAATGGCACATCACCGTTTCGCAACCAGCCAGCGATGGCTTTATTTCTCGATTTTCACCAGGGCAGAGCAGCCAAGCGAGGGATAACAATAAGAGTCAGCTGGAATTGTGAGTATTTACAGTATAGTGCTTTACTCCAAACTGTAGAGGAAACGTTTAAGAGGAAATTAAGACAAAACAGCAAAGAAACGTGCAAAGTTACTGAGTTATAGGGCTGTACATTTGGACATTTATTTTATATTCACCAGTTCATCATTCATCCATCTCTTTGGATGTTGGGAGGAGTTCTTTAACATAGAGTGGGGCAGTTCCGAGGAGGCATTTGTGAGTGAGGAGACATGTTTTAGACTCTATCTGTTGTTGAATGGGAAGCCAGTGAAGTGTCCTGAGCGTGGGTGTAGAGCACTTTCTAGAGGCTCCTGCAAAGGATCTTGATGGATGGATTGGAGTAATCTAACCTGGAGTAGACCAACGCATGGGCCAGTTTTTCAGCATCTAGATGTTGAAAATAGATGTTGAAAAGGGCTAGTCCTAGGACTGACCCCTGGGGCACTCCACAGGTAACATGTTGAGTCTGCAGTGTCCCTAAAGGCCACAAACTGAGTTCTGTCTCTCAAGAAGGACGGACTGTGTTGGAGAATGCAGTGGTCTATGGTTTCTAAGGCTGCTGTAAAATCCAATAAGATGAAAGATGTAACCAGGCCTGTATCTGTTCTGTGGGCTTCACAGAAACCAGACTTTTCAAACAGATTGAAGGAGAGTATGTGGACATGAATAGTTTTAAATTTTACTTTGAAATGTTTTGTGGCTGTGGCTGGAGATGTTAGCTTTTGGATGTGAGGCCCAAACATGGAAAAGTATGTTTGTTTGCCAAAATGTCTGTGCACACTCTGTGTACCATATGCAAGAACTAGGAAATGTGGCTCTGTCTTATTTTCTACTTTTTTTCTACTTTTGCAGAGCCTGTGTATGTTTATTTTATTTAATATGAGACAGTGCACATTAACATGTGTACATCAGTCCAGTATGTAAATGTGCCAGAGTTAGACAAAAAGCCTAATTTTCACCTGTAGTCAAACTGGCAGGTTGATGGCAAGAAAAAAAAAAGGGACAAAAACCAAGACTTTACACATGACACAAAGACAGAAGTAAGTGAATTATCAGAGCAGATTAGTAAAAATTAGAACATGCTCAAAACAAAATGTACATGAAGCCCAGATTAGACAGAACAACAGACAAACAACAACAGTCTCTCTATAAACAGTAAAAAGGTTAGTTAATGAAAAAACAAAACAAAGAAAATTTGTTAGTTAAAAAACATATTAGTCCAAGTTATGTGGACATGTCTGATTGTCCAGCAGCCACTATTAAAGGCATTAAATGATGTCATGTTTCTCAGTTCTGAAGGGACTGTATTCCAGCAGTGCAGTACTGAAAAGGCCGACTGTCCAAATGATGTGTTTCTAAACAGGATTTTACAGTCCTCTGCTAGACAACTGGGTACTTGTATTCAAGTTTAACTGAATGAACTCCATTAATGGTGGTGGGACCAAACCATGAAGAATTTTATAGACAAGTATAATGTTTTCCCAACTTAAAAACTGATATTTGCTCAGGATTTTACAGTGATGATAAGAGTTTGACTTTTTGTCCAGAGTTTTCATGGTCTGCTTATAGAGTCTTTCTATGGACAGCAGTGTGGTCCTGCTTGTCTGGGTCCAGCTCATCAGACAGTAATTTATGTTAGAAAGAATTGACTTTACAGCTTTACACCTGTGAATTTTATGGCTTTTTTCACATTGCCAAAGATGAAGAATGGTTTGAAAAAACGTCATTTCGATAGTGTGGATATCATTCTGGACACACTTCAGTAAAAACCTCCCACTGAGCATTATCATATAAGGGACATAACAGCTCACTGTGATTCAGAGGTGCATAACTAAGGTAAAGGTAAAAAGAAAGATCCGTAGCCAACAATAGGCAATATAGATGTTTGAGCTATATAAAGGGTTTTGTCGGGAAGAGTAAAACCCTGGCCAGCTGAAAGAGACTCTCTTCAATGAAAACCAACAACGTGAGACTAAGCAATAACATCATGCTTTCATAAACATTTATTCTAAAATAGTCATATACTCGTAAGTGAAGGTGAGGGGTTGTTTCAAAGGATTCTGTAACATTGCGAGATAGGGTCAAACTGCAGGTTTGTGACTCAATGGCACATTCTTTATTATTGCAAGAAAAGTACAGTGCCTTGGTGTAGGTTTGTGCTCTGGGTGCTTCTAATTTTCTTCTGTTGTAATCAGTGTAGACTGAACAGCAGATGAGTATGGGGCAAGCAGCATTCCTCTACATATTGTCTTCAAAATTGTACCTAAAATTAGCTTCATCCAGGCCAGGCATCTGCAAACTGTGCTTCTGGGGATGTGTGTGGCTCTTTAGCCCCTCTCTCTTCCAGGTGACATCTGTGTATGTAAGGTTAAATGATAAATGAGTAGCCAAGTCTTTGAAACAACCTGCATCTGCATCATCCTGTCAACATAGAACCTTCTCCCTGTTGTCCAGAGTTGGCTATGGACATATAATAAAACTCCGTTTTTAGCTTTAATTGGTTGGATGCACAGGCATCAGTTGTGCAAAATACTGAAGGTGTGGCTACAGTATATTACACTGCTGTTTAATGGCCTGTTAAAAGATAATCAGTTCTCCATTAGTTAGCAATAATTAATGACCATTGACCAATGACCTGAACTCCCAGGTGGGATAGCCTGCTCTGTCTCTGTCGGTTGACACACTGGTCCACACTTATGCACAAAGGACTTCTTGGTCTGCTTCCTCAGTACCTGAGTGTGTATCTTCAGCAGACCTTATGCACTACGCACTCTGGACTTTCACCAGGGGTGGTTCTAGGCCACTTTTACGTACAGACAAGAACTGTTTACAGAGGACCTTAAAAGTCCAAAATCTTGTCCCTTTGGATAATTTTGAGTCTTTTTTGAAAGACCTGGAGATACAGTCACTGCAACTGCTTCTAAATGTGTCTTTTGAAAAACTGTATCTCTGTCTTTGACTCCTATTTCTCTTTGTTGTATTGTATTTTTTAATGAAATGTGGGTTGTGTTGTTGATGCCTCTTGGCCTGACCTGGTTAAAGAATGGTTAAATAAAAAAATCAAAATAAATCTTTAGAGGTCAGGATGTATACCCTAATTATAGGCTAAGCAACTTTGTTACATTTAAATTGTTTGCAGCTCTTTACAGATACACATTTAAATACTAAAATCAAACTCTGTTGCAAATGTTAGCTCCAAACTGTGCACTTAGCTGTAGAGACAGATTTGTTCTGACAATTAACTAATGCACTCAAACTACAGTCCGTGCTGGTATGAGGCTTTTAAACAGAATGCTGATATACTGCACTGCTGCCTGTTTATTTAATTTCCCAGAGGGCTATGCAAAACAAACTGAATGGTTTTCATTTATTCATGTCATGTAAGGGGCTCTTAGGACTGCCTGGCCTGAAGTAAACACTGATATTCAGACAGAGGATGAGGATATTCTGTACTGATCAGAGTTTGCACAAGCACCTAACTTTTTCTTGACATTTCTCTTCTGCATTTTCTCATTAACATTCATAATTAATGTTAACCTCAGCTATGGAATTTTGCAGCTCTCTCTTCACCATGTATTGAGAGAAAGGATATTTTTGAAATAAGCTAGAGTTGGAGAGAGTTTAGTTTTCCAAACCTTCTCAACCAGGCCTCTCTGACTAAATCTCCAGTGTTCATTTTGAAAACACATTTTAATTTAGCTTTAGTCTTTTGAGTAAAATGCTTTTTAGTTTTAGTCATGTAATTCTTTGTAGTTTTAGTTGACCAAACCTATAACAGATCTAGTCAACCCAAGCATGTATTTTGTCTTTTATTTCACAATGTGTGTATATTTTATTTAATGTTTAATGTTTGATAATGGTCCTGGTCTGCTTCAATGACCTTATACCACAGTTTGCAGTTATATGGCCATTGCGTCAACATAAAACCTAACAGAATGTTTTATGATGGTTAGCAGCAAACAGCAGGTAAACATTCAGGTGCATTATAATTACTTAAGGCATCAGCAGCACCTCTTAACAAATACAACTTTTATGAAGCTAACTGAATTCTGCATCTCTGTCCTTGGCTGGACACAGTGGAGTTAGTTTAAATCTGATTCTGTTTGAGTTTAGCTCAGAGTTCACCGTGCGTAAAGGCGAGGAGGAAAGACACACAGTGAGAGAGGGAGAGAGGAAAGGAGAGGAGCGGGGTCACAAAACAACCTATTTTTCCTAAAAAAGTAAGGTTCACTCACTTTAAGATGAAGTGGGAGAGGGAACAGGGCGATCTGAGGCTGTGGAGCTGTGTCTTTGGCGTGTTGTGCTCAGATAGGCCAACATCATAATAAACCCCCGATAGAGCAAGGCTGGAGCTATGGGACGAGGCGGTAGACATGTCCCGACACTCTTATAGCCCCGGTTAGAAAATATGAACATTAAGAGTGGTCTTTGATTGAATTAATTCATTAGGACCTTGTCCTAATTGTCTCATCCTATCTGGTCATTTTAGTTTTGTTTTTATTTGCTGACAAAAATGTCAATGCATTTAGTTATAGTTTTAGTCACTGATGACAATTAATTTGGTTTTAATTTCACTTTCGGCTGTAAAAATATGATGGAAACCATGACGAAATATATTCGTCAACAAAATTAATATTGTATATCTCCAAAACATTCATTGTTTTAGTTAGCATCACAGCTATTTAAGGCTAGTATTGTGCCGGTTCCTGTACTGTAGAGGCCTTGAGTCATAAATATTTATGTATATACTAAAAGTTATAATCGTAATGAATGGTGGAAACTCATAGTTTCTGGGAATATATCCAGAATAAGTGTAAGACAATGAATGAGTAACTGGGATGGCATTGGCTCAGTAGGTAGAGCCGCACCCACAAAACAAAGGCTGGCGGATTGATCGCCACTACCAGTAATGCATACTGTCTTAGTGCCCATGGGCAAGACACCTTACCCACCTTGCCTGTGTTCATACAGGCGAGGTGGGTAAAGTGTTTGCTAAGTCCCTGTCAGTCTGCCCCAGGGCAGCTGTGGTTACAGAAGTAGCTCATCACCAATGAGTGTGTTGAGAGTTAATGAATAATGCAATTTAAAATGGCTGAGTGTCCAGGAAAGTGCTAAAAAACAAACAAACAAACAAACAAAAACAATAAATGCATCATTTTTATTCTTAAATAATAAACAATTGTTTCATATAAATGTACAATTATATCTAACACCAGATTGGACAGAGCTGTGTCCTCAGTCCAGCCTCTGTCATGGGTGGGTTTTGTTGTTTAAGTTGTGGTGTGGGCCCCTGCGGCGCTCTGCTGACATCATGAGAACTGCTGAGCTGCGAGAGGCTGCTGCTGATAAAAATACACATCCAATTGCTGTGGTATGAAAGCTACATGCACGGCCCACAATCTGTTCCTCTGCTCTGCCAGAGGAGAGAGGAAGCACCCCACCAGGCTGCGGGACACACTCTAAAACAAGTACCATCTGAGTGTTACAGAGAGCAATTAATACAGTGAAGACAGTAACAGAATTTGAGATTTACTGTGGATGATTAAATGCACAGAAGTTACTGAATAAGGCTGCAACCTCTGATGCCCATATTTGTTAGCCTGGTGAGCCAGCCTCTCCTACTTTCTTTTCACATGCAGGACAGTCTGGTTCCTCTCTTGGAGGGAAGCGTTTCTCTCCAGGCAATTTGGAACTGACCTATCACAGCTGTTTATCTGCAGCGCGTCTTACAAAAGCAGAAGAGCTAACCAAAGTAGCACTGGTTACTGATCTAATGTAATAACTTCTCTGACCTGATTAACAATGTTTAGTGCTTTCCTTCATCACCTGTTGGTTCTGCTGAAGTTATTGTCCAGTCCTCTGTGGGATTGTTTTGTTCTTGTTTCCATTTTAACAACAGTAAAATTACTCTGAAGTCCGACGTAACGACCACATTCAAACAAACCCACTTTTCCACAAGTCTTTGTACAACTGACTTCTGCTGCTTCTATTTGTATACATTTCAGAGGAATGTGAAGTTGGTCACATTATATTTATTTTTAAAGCTCTAAACAGTCTATTAAAAATTGCTAGAATTAACTTTGAGGTAGGTCCTACTATCACTCCTTAAACTTGCACATAAATAATGTATAAAACTGTGCAAATCCCTTTTTCAAATGCTCATTTATGCAGGTCAAATGTTGTTACAAATGGACATCAGAGGTACCTCAGTGGTGATTGAATAACCAGGTTCAAATCCAGCTCAGGTCCATGTGCTCTGTGTCATTCCTGTCTCTCCCCGTTTTCTGTCCATCTCCAGGGCTAAAAGCTTCCCAAAATATATTTAAAGCAGAATGAATCTTTGCTGTTTTTGCACCTTTTGTATTTCGAAGTAAAGTACTATCATACTATCCTCGTATCCTTACAAAGGTCTCCTCTGCCTTTTCACCACTCCGCCATGACAGACAGCTATGAAATAAAGTTGTTATGGTTGATCCAAGACTTCAAGGACATTGGGTCTGTTCTCCCATTCTTACAAGGCTGTTTTGTTTTTTGTTTTTTGTTTTTGGGGGGGGGGGGGGGGGGGGGGTTGTTGTTGTTTTTTGGCCAAGATACACCAAGGGGAGTGCAGGGGGCTGTAAAATTTACGGTAAAATAAAAAAGATTTTTAAAAAAGGATGCCGTCGTTAATTTACTATAAACCTTTCTTATATGGCAATATTCTGGCAACTACAGCTGCGAGTGTTTTGTTGTACATTTTACAGATATTTTTGTGAAGCTTTTTAGTTGCAAGTCTCTAAAACATGGACATATATTGTAAAATAATATTTTATCTCCTACAGAATGAGGTTGAGAATGCTTACATTAAACAGCTCAGTAATAAGGGAATATAAGGAATACTGAGGCTGCAGGTGTGGACACAGGTGAGACTTTATTTATATAGCACGTTTACAACAACCATTACTGCCCAAAATACTTTACAAGTTTAAAAAAATCAAATAAATAAAAAAATCTCTAATACACTAAAAGCATAAAAGGCAGTGCATTGTAATCATGTAAAAGAGATAAAACACAAATACAATCAAGTAAAAACAAATAAAAACAAGTGCAGCTCAACTGTTAAAAGCCAGTGCAAAAAAGTGTTTGGTTTTTGGTGCAGATTTAAAGGTGTCTACAGACTGTGCAGTTCTAATGTTAAGAGGAAAGCTGTTCCATAGGAGCAACAACAGCAAAGGCCCTGTCTCCTCTGGTTTTGAGACGTGTACGTGGCACATTTAGAAGTAGCAGAGTTGAGCACCTCAAAGACAAAGGACAAAGGACAAAGAAATATAGTAGTCGAGATGAGAAACGTGAGGGTAGGGTAAGAAGAGCTGGGGCGGATCATTATGACACCTGCCTGAGTGGTGTGAGATCACTTTCCCAGATCCCTATTGTCTAGAGAAACAGTTTGTAAAAAGCACGATAATATGAATATTTGTGAAGAAAAGCCACTGAAACACACTTAGAACAACGTTACACACACACTCACTAAACACCAGCATGACATAAAACTGCAAAATATGACTTTAAGTAGCTGACACATTTACAAAGTGCGAGTTCCCCTCATTTGAAGTGATTTCACGCTCCACTGTGTGAGGTCTGTCACCAGCAGCTGCACATTTCCACTGCATTACACCAACAGCAGGTCGCTTCATCAGAGACACATAACCTTAACTTCCTCTTGGGCCTCTCCACACAGTCCTACCTCCGGAGCGCTCTGGGACCACAGCTTCAAAGTGTGGACAGAAAGCTTAGAATAAAGTCCCCTGTATTAGAATAAGTCAACATCTCAGCAGACTGTCTGGATACAGGCCAAGTGTGAGGTGATAACATTCTGATGTAAGTTTCAGATCAGCGATGAGAGAAGTGCGGCTGAATTATATAGAGGAGGCTGAAACACCGACGAGACTTTTGGACTGTTTGAACATTGTCTGTGCTAAAATGATTGTAATTGTGGTAACTGACTCTGGCCCATTGCTGCTCAGTGCTGCGGACTCTGCCAGGAATCCCAGCTGGAGCCCTTCAAGAATCTATCATTTGAGGCTGTTCTAACAATGTATTATTGAGTTACATCATTCAGTCACTGCAAAACAATTACAACACGAATTCCGGAAACGTTGGGATGTTTTTTTAAACTTCAATAAAATGAAGACTAAAAGACTTTCAAATCACATGAGCAGGGCTTGACCTTAACACTAGCTAACCGGCTAAATGTGGGTGGATTTCCATTTTAGCTGAGGATACATTGACTTCCACTAGCCACTTTAGACGGTTAGATTTTATCCATATTTCTTACAACAAATTTAGGTCTTCATTTTTGTGTTATATGCTATTAATCTTCCCATAATTGAATATATAGTTATTTACATCTGATTATAGAAAAGGCAGCCTAAGTGATATAAAAATGAATTAAGATGTGTCTCACAACATGCAAAAAATACTATTTATTATTTTTAAGTAAGTAGTAGTAGTAGTTGTTGTTGTTGTTTCACATTTCTCTTAGCTTATCATATACTATACAATGAACACATCAAGTGTTCAACTAACTGAACTGTGGTTAGTGAAAACCTTAACATGGCCAGTGGGTAAAAAAGTGAATGTTAAGACCTGCACATGAGTCACAATATTTTATTCACAATAGAAAATATAACAAATGTCTTATTGGGGAAAATGTTTACTCTTTTATGTATAAAATGAGCTCATTTCATATTTGATGCCTGCTTAAATTCTCATTTAAAACAATAACAGAATGGAATAAATTCTTAACAGAATTGAAAATACACAAGATCTGAAAACATTTTGCACTGAGTCAAAAACATTTAATATCACAGATATGCCAGCATTAATTTGACAATTTGTCATGTTTTCCTAAGCCAGAAATAAAACATTTATGTAATACCACACTGTACAGAGGACTGAAGAAAACTGGTGGAAGTAGGTCTGACAGTGGGTAAACAGTTTTAGTACAATAGTCTTACTATTTTGTTTTTCACTTTTTTACTGTACTTTTACTATGAAATGTATTTTGTACGATTCTATCTGTTTTCATGCACTGTATTGTTATCGTAAAGCTCTAACTGTAATGTTTGTTTGAGTCTGAGGGACTGCAGATGGAAATGACCTCAGAGTCTGGTACAAAGCCTGTTGATCAATGCTCCTGTACATGGTCCCTGTTCAATAAACTAAACAAAAACTACAGGTCTCAAAATAGTTGGGACAGGAGCAACAAATGGCTGAAAATGCAAAACATCTAGTAACTAATTAAGATAATGAATTAATAATATCAGCTCTGTAACATGATTAGCTGAAAAAGGGATGTCTTAGAGAGGCAGAGTCTCTCAGAAGTAAAGATTGGCAGCATGGACATTGGAACCATTCACTGTGGGTGGACATGTCCCCTTCTCTTTTGAAACATAGCTGTAATTCGATGCAAGCTGCACGCACAAGGCGTGAGACCAAGTGAGGGGCAGAGTGCGCTCGTCTGAGTGAGTTGAACAGAAGAGAGGTACAGCAGAGAGACCCGAGGAATGATCCTGACAGAGAAGATTTTGAGCTTTCTGACAGTTTTTGTTTTATGTGGATGTGTCCAGTAACCAAAGAGATATAAACCACTGAAATCTTACTATATGGAACTATATTTGTTTCAGTAAAATGAATTGATGCAAAACTAAAATGAATTGATGCAACAATAAATGTAGTGATGCAACCAGCTAGCGCTAGCTGCTTAGCTAGCATCACTGAATGTTGCTTATACAAATGCAATAGACAACTGCAGGACTCATTCTAGCCAAAATTTTGAGGTACTGCACATATGCACATGTTACCATTAGGTGGCACTGTTTTACAAATATAAAGGAAAGAATCTCACTCACCTCATAACTCCCAGCATGACAGACGTGACTGACGAACATGGGAAAATATCCCGGCGGCGGGTTACTGGGCTGTATGTACTTAAAAGAAACGTAGCGACCATAGCATCTGTTTTGAGCCCCTTTCATTCCTGGAGCAAAATGCCGCCCCAATATTCACTCTAGTTTTAGCTCTTTCTTGGTCTAACCTCTTTTTGTTTTCTTCTTTCTCTAAAAAACTTTTTGTTTTTCTAACGAAAGCAACAGTGGGTGCAGGAGGGATCGGCTGCAAGGTCTCTACCATGACTGCGACTGCTTCTGTTGTTGTGCGTGCAGAAGGTGCGTGGCAGCCACTCCCACCAATAATCATACAGAGCTGTTTCGGTCCAAATACAATTTTATAAAAATTTATTTATTTTTTTAAATAAAAAATACAGATAGTAGTTTAATTTGTTTTTATCTGAACCCACTCACTGTTTTGAGGGCTATTTATTGGTAAAAAAAAAAAAAAAAAAACGTTTTAATTTCGTGACAAAATATGTTTAAAATCCCTATTACCTACAATGGCTTTAATAACTGTTTTAAGTTTCTTTTAGTCAGGCAGGAGTGATTGTTTACCTGCTTTACTAGTTTTGGCTAGAACAATAAAACAAGAACACAAATGTGATGTGATATATGAAATACTATGTCTGTCATGCAACAGAACATACATAGGTGAAACAGGCAGATCATTTGGAACATGAAAAAAGGAACATCAGACAGAATGTGAAAAGGAAATGTCCAACAGACAAACAAGAACAGTAAAAGAACAAGAAGAACAAGAAAACTACAAATCAGCCATATCTGACCACTGCAAGAAGGAAGATCATATCATAGACTGGAACAAGGCCAGGGTCATCCTTACTGAAAGTAACAAGTATCACTGTTGGATCAGGGAGTCCACTGAGATTAGGAAAGGTGCACCAAAAAGTCCTGGAGAAGGGTCACACAGTAGGGGGTCCAAGCTTTCACTACTGTCTGGCAAAACTAAATAAACAGTCTACAAAACATGTCACAGCAATAACATCACGCAACGCTTCATAGCACAAATTGGCTATTTAGCACAGCTGTTAGCAAGAGGATGCTAACAGATAAATAAATGAGCTGCTAAATGACTGCTTTGTCATAACAGTGGTTTAAGTGCTGAAACAATCAGAATGAGTCTGGTGATAGTGTATGGGTTTTAGGAACACAGAAGCACTTCCTGCTTTCATGTGTCTACATAGAGCTGTGAGTACGGTGGCCCAGAGAGCTCAACGAATTACAAAAGCCGAAACACACTTTACAAAAAGAAACTGCCACACAGCATTACAACAACATTACCTACTCGACATTACAACAACAATTTTTCTGCACCGGAACATGTAGCACCAGAAGCTCTGGACCAGAAGCTGCTCATTTTCAGCTTTGTACTTACTGTCAAATATGTCGATACAGGCTCTACATTCACTGAGCTGGCTCGCGTGATTATGCCGTCCTCCAAAACAAAACATTCGCGCCATGAGTCGCGCTGAAAATGAGCAGCTTCCGGCTGCAGAGCTTCCGGTGCTACATGATCCGATGCAGAAAAATTGTTGTTGTAATGTCATGTGGGTATTTCCAGTGCAGGTAAATGTTGTTGTAATGCAGTGTGGCAGTTTCTTTTTGTAAAGTGTGTTTCAGCTTTTGTAATTCGTTGAGCTCTCTGGGCCACCGTATGTGACTGAGAGTTTTCCAGATTGTGAAGATGACGGCCTCAGCATACAGGATTACTAAACATGTGAATGAAACAATATACTGCACCAGGTCTGTTTTTGGGGAGGAAACAACATTGATTTAGCATGACAGGGGACCTTTAAGTCAAAATCGCTTGACCATGTGCTGCTGTAAAGCTCAAGTTGGTAGAACTGTGGCACATACAGTATGCAGGGCAACTACAGCCTGCCGTGGCGTTGTGGGTTTGAGTCTGGAGTCTTTCCCACTATTACGCTACCCCAGTGGTTCCCAACCTTTTTTTGTCTTGTGTCCCCCCTGGGCTTTGTTGTCATATCATGAGTACCCCCTCACTCACACAGGTTTATTTATCAAAAAATTGTCATAGAAAACATATTCATTTATTTTTATACTTTCTTTATTGTAAATGCTAACTCTTCTATACTTTTTGCTTAGAAAATTAAATTCAAGATAAAAAAATGCCTAAAAATAATACAAATTCTGCAATATAAATGTCTATTTACTGTATATTTAATTTTCAAAATTAACATTTTGAATAAAAAACACAAATATACATTTACAACAAAACATTACTAAGAAATTTAAATTACTAAGAAATACATGTATTTTACTTTGTTTAAATTTTTTATTAAATCTGAGAAGAATTTGTCAGAAATAATTGTAATTTGAATCCCTCCCCACTGAAACAAGCAAATAAATAAACAAAGGAAAAAAAAAAAAGTTTTGTTTTGTCATACAACACTTCAGCCTACTTATTTTTCACAAGTTTTAATAATTTCATTTATTATGAAAAGATTGTAAATATTTTTACATTAAATGATTTAAAAATTCAGAGTACCCCCTCCAAAGTGCTTATGTACCCTTAGGGGTCTCTGTGCCCCTGGTTGGAAAACACTGCCCTACCCTATCTATAAAGCCTTAAAAATGGCAACAAAAAAAAAAAAAAAATCACAATACAAAACAACAAAACAAAAACAAAAAAGTAGCTCATAGTAAACTGGTCTTAGAACTACAAATAAAAGCAGCATACACAGATACCAACGCACTACTGTACCATTCTCATAACTGTCCCTCAGTGATGTAGGTTTTATGTGCGGTGCTGTCTCCTGCTCTGACTTCCACATAAATGAAATATCAGTGACTGTGTGCTGGGTTATTGTACCTTCAGGCTGCAGTGTGCCTTTACCAGACAGACACTGATCACATTTATCAAGTCTGATCCTGTCTTCTCTGGTGAACACCTGGAGGAACTGCTCAGAAACTAAAGGTGAATTCTCTCAAATGGGGAAGAATGAGTGTTTTATATTTGGCAGTTTCAAAGTTCATGCTCAGAGAGGGACACTGTTCTCTTTTCATCTAACATGATGTCTGTCCTCAGATGTTCTACACTGCTCAGAGCTGTCCCGAACTGTAGCTGAATAATGTCAGTCAGGTTTAGAGTATATTTCTTTTTAAACCAATCTCACCTCTAGAACAGCAGTGCATGTTTTACAAACCTTTAAAAACATTATCTGACTACAAGATAAGTTTCCAATAATTACTTTACTACTGCCATAAAGAAACAGGTGAAGAGACCACCAGAGGGCACTCTTTTGAACAGAAACAGTGAAAAAAAAAGCTACTTCCTTAAACTTTTTTTGTAATTCCATTTTTACTACAAAAGTAAAAATGTGAGGAATCAGTGGAAACAGAAGTGTACACTGTTTTTTTTTTTTTTTTTTTTTTTTTTGGGGGGGGGGGGGTTGTTTGTTTTTTTCTGGATAAACGAATGAGAGCAGGCTGGATGTAGCAGTGTTTCTGGAGCGCGAGTGCACAGTTGGGGATACACTCCGCTTCTATTTTCCTGCAGCGGTGCTCCTAGTTCATGTCAGTCTACACAGACTGGATCACACAAAGTGGATTTTCAAAGTATAAACCTATGCTGTACACGGCGTACAACATTTCTATATCTGCTATATCTTTGCATATGTGTTTGTTAAAAAAAAAACATTATGCATGTACATTTTTCATTAACATGTATTATACACACACACACAAAACTGGACAGGCCATAAACCGTCTTTTTAGCACGGCTTTTAGCAACTTGATGCTAACAGATAAATGAGCTGACTGCTTTGTAGTGACAGCAATTTGAGCTCTGTAATTATGAGAATGAGTTCAGTGACGGTGTATGTGGTTTACAAATGCACTTCCTGGTTTCATGTGTCTACGTAAAGCTGTGAGACTGAACTTTTTCCAGCTCTTGAGTAGAGGATGACCTCAGCATACACAGGATTACTCAAACATGTGAATGAATCAAAATACTACTCTAGGTATGTTTTCGAGGTGGAAATGACATTATAATATGATTAAAAGCTCCAAAAAAACAAAAAAAAAGTCAATTTGGCAGAATAGGGGAGGAGACCTTTATATGAGTTGTGTTGGAGTGAGTAAAACGCCCTGCATCTCCTGCAGTATCAGTCTTGAGTCTCAGGAGAAAGCTCCATGTCCTGGTTAGCCAAACTACCAGCTAGCAATGGCTTTATCTCACAATTTTTATTATGGCAGAAAAATCTTTGTACAGATACACAGAGGGGAAAACGAAAGTCAAGCTGCACAAGGGATCCTATATGAGTCAACTGGACTTGTGAGTATTTACAATAGTACTTTACTCCAAAATGTAGGGGGAGCTCCGTAGACAAAAATTAGGCAAAAACAGTGAAGAAATGAGAAAAGTTACTGAGGTCCACTTTAAGGCAGGCTTTTTCCTTGCTTTGTCAAACTAGCTGAGCAATATTAAGAACTAAAAATAAACTGTTCATGACAAGCATCACAAAAAAATTGAAGACCACTTCCAGATGAGATCCAGTATGTTCATGGAAAAGCTGCACACTACAGACTGTCAATACCATTGCCTGTGTACTGTCCAGCTCCCCTGCGCTGTTCAGGAGAGAACTAGTCCCAGTGAGTCCGATGATGTATGGGGTAAATGCTCCAACTGGGATCAATGAAGTGTAACATAACTGACTCTAATATAAATGTATGTGGGTCAGTCCTGGTCTGACTGAGCTGAGCAGAAACACAGGATTACAGTACAGTGCTACAGTCTTGAGGCCCCCAAAACACCACACTGCAAAAGGGGCAGGTAGGGTATGTTATCTCCTTTACTCACTATTACATTTCTTTAACTTTATGAAAACAGCAAACTGCAGGGTTCGTACAGACATGGAATTTTAAAATGCAATTTCCAGGCCCTGGGAAAGTTTGGGAACTTTAGATTTGGACAGAAAGGTTTTGGAAATTTAAAGTCTAAGTAACATTCGGCCACTCCTAATTAACCCTGCCCAGCTAGAATACAGTAAATATAAGTGTTGAGTAGAAACGCGGTCTTCTTGGCCTCTTCTTGTTCTCACTGCAGGAAAAAGTGACCAATATCTATTTTTTGTCAGAATATTTGAACAAAATAATTTTTTTTGATGGTCTTTGGCTCTGGTAATGCTTTAAAACAGCATAGATGATTAGTTTTTATCTAATATAGCATAATTATCTTTTAATCGCTGGTGTATAGGCTAGAAGTCAGTAAAATGAGTGGAATAATATATTTCTGGGGGAAGAAGCACCAACTGACTAATTTTCAAATTTAACAAATGAAATTGTACTAAAAGTTGTTAAAATGTTAAAATGTTAATGTTAAAAATGTACCACATTGGACATTTTGAATACTATTTTGTTTTTCAGTCTTGGAAATTTAGTCAAATGCTTTGGAAAAGTCATGGAAAATTCTTGGTAAAAAAGTGTATGAAGCCTGAAACTAATGGAAGTTGTTTATCGGAAAAACAAACAAACAAATAAACAAACAAAAAAAAACAGTTTTGCACTTATTAAGCTTCAGAGATATGCGGGGTAACCTTATACATTTAAGAAGATCAGATAAGACCATCTTTTAGCTGCGTGGCATCTGCATCTTGACAAACATCTGCAGTATTTCTGAGTGTCTGCAGAGAAGATGCAGAAGCGTCTGGCCATTGTTAGACCTAAAATACAAAGACATGAAACTAATACAGAACAGAGACTAGCAGAATAGATAAGCATGTAATTTATTTTTAATTATAATTTTAAATGTTTTTTTAATAAAGAAGAAAAACTCCTGCACACTGTCTAACTTGCAAAACAGTGATGATTTATCTAAATATGTAACAAAGTGATGTTTTGGCTCTGAGCCTTCATCAGGGAAAGGGGTCTTCAGTGGAAAGAAGCCATCTTAAATAAGGAGTGGCCAGGTCATGCACCAGGACTCAGTACAGGGCACACCAATATAACACCCCAAAATATAATAAAATAATAAACAGGGCTTGACATTAACATCAGCCAACCGGCCAAATGCAGATAGATTTCCATTTTGGCCAGTAATATATTCTCAGTCAGATTGTTTTTTTTTTTGCTTGTTTGTTTGTTTGTTTTTTTAAACTACTTTAGCCCTGACTTTCTGCTGCTCTCCATAATTTAAAACCTATAGTAAAACTTATAGTATGAGAGGACAAGCTTGTTAGAGTTGTTGTTAAATAAAAACATGTAAAAATGAATAAATGAATAAATAAAACAACAACAAAGAAACAAAAATATTACAAAAGCTAAAATAAACAGATTTTCTGAGTCTAGAAAAATATATTTTTGCTTTTGATAAGTTACTTGTTTAAAAAAGTACCTTTTCAGTGGTAATTTTCAAAAGAATTGTAAAAGCACATATCATTTTTGTATATATACTATGCATAAATCAGCATTTTAACATCTAAAGTATGGCTAGCGAAAAACCTAAATTGGCAGTGACCTTTAAAGAACACTAACCAAAATGTTTAATAACATAATAACATCATAAAAATAAATGTATATAGCAAGTTGTATCAAGGTATACAGTATTTGAAACAGAACATTTCTACATGAATCCATCATCGAGACAGAGGAGACGTACTTTTACCTGTACACACAACAACACAACAATTATAAGATGTTTAAAAGAAGTTCATCACTGAGACCATTAGGAGTAAGTGTTTCTATCCAGTAGTGTCCCGCTGTTTCAGGAGTTTGCTGACTTTGCTGTATTATGCTGTGAAAACCAGACTGGGTTTAAACTGTAAACTCTGTAACTTCTTGAGAGCTACCATTAAAAATACAAAAAATATCATCAATATACCTGAACCATTTAATGATTTTGGAAGCAGTGGATTTTTGGTTGTAGTGAACAAACACAAAAAAAGTCAACAAATAGATAAGCATAATTGGGTGCACAAACAGTACCCATGCTGGTGTTTGATACCTGTAAATAAAAATCATTTTCAAAACAAACATTATTGTACTTTATCACAAATTCAAGAAGGTCAATTAAAAGTAGGAGGACTGGATGTTCTGCTGTTGTTGTTTGGATTGCAGTGTTTTCGGTTTTAGGTGCTTTTATTTTGAAACTGCTTTTATAGTGTGTATGCTGTGTGTTTTACAAGCTCTTGCAACGTTAGACCTATGAAGGATAAGTGGAAGGAAAAAAAAAATGCATATTATATTCAACACTGTTACACTGTCCTGCCACAATGACAACTCACTCTGTGCCCCACACTCAATGTTAAGTGAATGTTATGTGGTCACGTGATGCAGTGTTAGCGTGTCAGCTGAGTCATGTGACCAGGGGGTGATTTAATGACCCTCCAGAGACTGAGGTCAAGCCAAGGCTGCGCTTCATTCGTCTCAGAGCGCTGCACTGACAGTTACAGCCCCGGGCCCTGCACCTCCAACACACTGCTATTACACTCAGCTCACAGGAGGAAAGGAAATACATCTACACTCACTGGAGCTGCAGGACAGTGGAGAAAATGAGAGCTGGATGTGGTCTCCTAAAAGGCACAGTATTATTTTTACAGATGCATTTATGATATGTGTATGATAAGAGCAAAAACAGCTGCTAAAGCCGAGTATACAGTGCACAAGTCTCGGGATTTCTTTGAATTACTTTATTAAGTGATGCAAAAGACAAAATACAGGTGAAAAAAGACAAAACATACAGCTGACAATGCAAAAAACATTACAAAACTAAAGATGTTACATCAAGACAACAGTCAGTGAGAGTGTAGGTGCACTGTAAAAAATATCTGTAGATTTCATGGTAAAAATCTGTAAAATCTCAACAGTAAAAGACCGTAGTTGATATATCGGTAAAATACTGTTTTGGTTACAGTAATTAACTAAAATATTAAAAATAAGGCAAAATTGTATTTTTTAGTTTTATTTTTTGTAATGTATGCAGTATAGCACTGTTAAAAAAAATCGAGTCCTGTGTTCAAAAGATAATAACTTTAAATTTTACAGTAAATGTTGATTAAAACGTAAGTCACAAACTAAAATATACATTAACCTATTTTTTGAAAGATAATGACTTTATTTTGCAGTAAATAATAATAAAAACTCAAGTCAAAAACTGTAAAAACAACATTTGTGATAAAATTATACTGTAAAATGAAATACAGGCCTCTTGTAGTTTTTACAGTAGAATTCTGGCAACCACAGCTGCCAATTTTTTACCGTAAAATTTACAGATTTTTTTTTACAGTGTGTATGTGAGTTGTTGAGAGAGAAAGGGTGAAAAAAGAAAGAAAAAATAATAATATAGCAACAATTTAAGCAATAAATCAGCAATACTACTACAACCACCAGCATCACCAATTTTAAATATTATTAGTCATTAGAAGGATATTAATAATACAGGGAGGTCATGGTGACTAGACAACTGACTGTATTTAATTTGGAGAAAGATTTCAAATCATGGGAAAAAGCAGTCGTCATAGCTCCAAAACTGTGGTTGTGTCTTTTAGTGAGACAGGGACACCTGCTGAATCTGAATATATTCAATTGTTCCTCCTAACTCCTGCTCCTACGTCCTGTTCCTTAAAGCAGGATATATTTTTTATATTTCATTAAAAAAAACGCGTGTCCCAAGGTATGAGGTAAACATTTAAATCAAATATTAGTTTACTGATAACAATGGTACAGCTGATTTATTCACAATAAAAAAAATATTTTACATAAAGGCCAAGTTGATTCCTTTTTTTTTTTGTTTTGGTTCTAAAACTGCACTGCCAATCTGTCCAATCAGAAAAGCAATCCACAGACCATTGTTTTAAGTTTAGACTGCAGTACCATTTTCAAGTGCATGCTGCCTTTTTCTACCTCCTTCCTCACTAAAAAGTACAATTCAGACAGTCTTTATCATGAAGGATAATACTGTACATCCGGTTATAGCATAAGGTGCTAATAAGTTCCTTTATAATTAGGGGTTTACAGAACCAGCTATCGATCACAAACCTACACCTGAAGACAAGCTGCAACAGACATCAACTTCAACATCTTTCTTCAAACAAGTAATTAGTTAATAGTTATAAAATGATCTTGTTACTAGGCAAAGTGTTTACTATGTTTATAATAAAACAATAAAACACAAAAGATGTTTTAGAACCTTTAACATTACAAAAATCTAAGCCTTCTCTGTCCATGGACCGCAGTTCTTTGTGCCTGTATTAACATATTAATAACTCTTATTAATGTTTTTGGAGTTTACACTGCTGCCCCTGGGCTTGGGCTGTGAGCCACGAGCAGTGCACATACATGTCACTTGTCACTTATCAATGGAAAGCTGAGGTGAGCCAGAGTGCACAAGAACGCTAGAAGGACATCCAGTACTCCACACACGTAGAAGCCGTTGTGGGCCCAGATATTGAACCCACAACCTTTTATCTGTGACAAAAGAGACTGCTACCAACAAGCATGTCTTTATCAAGTGAGAATATACAGTATCACCTTCAGCAAAGTCATCAGCACACTCTGAACACATGACTGCAGGCAAACACAGCAGTCTGTCTTAAACATGCATGTGACCATCTGTGGTTTCCTGGGGATTGATTTTGACATTGTTGACATCACATATGCAGTAGGTTTGCACGCAATATGCACACTACATGACCAATAATTCTTCATATTATAACTGATTACCTTTGTCTAGGAAGATATGTGTTTTACTTGCTTTTGGTTTGTCTTTGTGTATGATAACTCAAGATGTAATGTTTGGAACTTGCTGTCAGCTGGATTCTGACTTAAGCTTGTGTCTCCTCTGTTCACCTGCATCTCCAGCACAGAGGCAGTAACAACAGTGAGGAAGATGTTGCTTCAAGATTCAGTGCTGCAGGAGAGGGCAAACCTGACTCTGGATGACATCTGCCAACTACTGGAGGTGCGTCCCTACACCACTTATTTCCAGTTCAGAGGAAACTTCTGCTGTATTCATGTGGTCCTCGGGTGCTTGTCTTTCTGAGATGACATGTTGTTTTTCTAACTTGTTTATGTTCATGTGCTTTTATCTCAGAAAGTCGGGATATTGACGTCACCATAGACCAACAAAGTTATTGGTCAGTAATGTTATTAATTAGCATTTAACACCGCTAACAGTCAGATTTACCGTTAGCCTTCTTACTACTAAAAAACTGAATGTTTTTTTTTTGGTTTTTTTTGGGCAAATATAGCTTTAGCCAAAGAGCCTGGACATTAGGGTAAAATAGATTAACGGTAGTGATTTGTGTTTCTAATGCTATTCTGTTACCTCTATGTGAGCGACCTTTATAGTACACTCATATTATTAGCAAAGAGTTCAAATGCAAATTAATAATTATTAACTCTGTTAAATATATCATAAATAAATCAGCATTTTTTCTGCTCTGTCCATGAAGCAAATGACGTCATGTGAGGAAGCAGGTTTTGACTCGAGTTTCCGAGTTATTTTTCCGACTTGTGCAGGGATTCATGTGCTTTTTTAAACTCGTAAAAATGTTTTCCCGAGTTTCTGAGGACCACATGAATGCACCATTCTACAGGCAGAAACATGGCTGTGCTATGGGCTCCCCAGTCTCCCCCATTAAGGATACATAGAGGAAGTTGAGAGAAGAGCTCTTGATTCATGCTCAGCTTCTGTCCCAAGCCACTGGTTCAGAGGAGACAGATGGACAGATGGACTAGATGGATAGATAGGATGTGCTTAAGATCAAAATTCACAGAGCATATTAATGCTGTGGACCAGAACATCAAGTTCACCAAGGAGTTGATGCCATGGAGATTGTCACCTAGCCTCTTAGACTGGCAGTAATCATTGGAGAAGACAGGCAGCTCCATGTGGAAGTGTACAGGAAGCCCACTCACACAGACCAGGACCTGTTATTTGATTCAAACCACCCACTACAGCACAAACTCGGTGTGATTAGGACACTGCAGCAAGAGGTGCCAACAAGCTCAGAAGGTAGAAGGAAGAAGACTGTAAGGAGCAGACTTGCAGGCACAGAACACACCAAACTTTTCAAAAAATATTGGCTTTTACTTAGCCAAAAAATGAAGTACAAAGAATAACACTGGGCCTGTAAAAGAGGTAAAAAAAGAAAGAAAAGAAAATAGTACAAAGCCAACTTAGAAAATTAAATCCAACTCCCAACTAAACATTGCACTGAACGCAAGACAAAAGACTTAACACAGAGCACACACAGGACATTTAAGCTGGCTGATCAAACCAGAAAACACACATGGAGGTAATGAGACTAAACAATACACACTTGACAGAAAGTAGGCAGAATCCAGGCTCCCAAGAACCACTACAAAGAGAAAACAATTACCAATGAACACAAATGAAATTGTGTTTTTATGTTATATATGAAAATAAATAGTGTGCTGTGTTTGATGAGTGTATATTGTGATGTTATGTGAAAAGTGTGTGTGCTGGATTATAACTTCCCTTTATGTGTAGCAAGAGGCAGCCATCACAAAGACCAACATGTCTGCCAAGTCCTCAGAGCCTGTGGATAATTCAACTGTGCCTTCTCCAAATCCTAAACAGCTACAACAGGACAGAAAAGAAAAAAAAAACAACCTTTAAACAGAAATGTTGGTTTGAGATTTAACCTTCCCTCTGTTTCCATCAGTCTTATAAAACCCAGAACAAATTAATATCAGAATGCAAATAATAATGCTAATGGTCCTCACATGGAGTACTTTTACTTCTTCTTGAGTAATATTACCTTGGACTAACTTTACCTGAGTACACATTTGTAGTACTATATCCACCTCTGTCTTTACCATTGCAAGAAGAGGCCAGCACCTTGGTGGAGGTCTACTATAGAATTCTCTTAGTGTAGTTTCATCATGAACCACTACACACATATACAGTCTTTATCTCTAGTTTTTACATTATTCAGTGTATCATCTGCAGTGCGCATACTTAATCCTATGTCTAACCTTATACAGTAGACCTATAATCTGGATATGTCTGTCTCATTAGTCGCTGGATATTGCCTTCTCTTTTGTTTCTAGATTGGATTTAGATTTAAGTCTTCAATCACATTGTCTTTTGTCTTTTTGCAGAGGCAGCATTCGTTTGAATTCCATATCGCTGCAGGCTACAGCTCTCTCCTCTCAGTCTGTACGGCTCTGCAGCTCATGGACATTCAGGTCTTCCCTCTCAGCGCTGCCTCCTAATTGTACATTCTTTCTGCACTGATCCATCTGAGGATTGGCTTCTATATGTTTAATGACCTCTGCTTTTCATGATGTGTCCTGTTATCCTCCCACAGTCACATTATTCTCTGTGAAATCTGCTTTTATTAGAAACATATTCAGTCTCTCATAAGTAATGAAAAGATGAGGAAGAGGCTAAAATATGCTGGATGGAACTTGGAGCTATTGCTGTTGCTGAGAATAAGAATGAATCTGTCAAATACTGAAGACAGTCAGTACTAAAGTAGGAACAAAAAATGACCTTCAGGAGAACATCACCTCTGTCCTAGAGTGGAAGAGGGCCTTATGCACAATTGAACAAAAAAGCAACAACTCAGATGCCTGTCTTTAAAAAAAATGTTTAGTTCGACAATGCAAACAGTGGCTTTTTTGGTGAACCTGATCACTTCAGTGCACCAAGGTTGGGGACAAGAGATTAGAATTCTGCTCCTTTTTTGCTTGGGCATGGGTTGATGCCAAGGTTCGGCACAACAGCCCCGTCCAGCTGGCTATTACCTCCTAGGGGACAGGGCTTATCCTTGCATGGAAAGGCCAGTTGCTATACAAACACTTTATAAGCAGCCTCTTCAAAACTGCTGGGTTCAGGAATGCTACAAAATTCAAGTTTTTCACTTTTCTTTAAAAAACCTGGGTGTCATTTTTGACTCTGAGCTTAGTTTAATTCCACACATAGTATATCACTAAGTTTTTCTTCTGAAAAACATAGCCAGAGTCTGCCCTAGTCTCTCTCGGGCTAACATTGGGACATTAATGCATGCTTTTATCACCAGTCGTATTGAATACCCTGCTTTCTGGTCTTCCCAAAAAGAGTCTCTCAGCCCTACAACTTTTACAGAACTCTGCAAGTATGCTAATGAAAACCAGAAGGACAGAACTTTGTGCTGCATAATCTATGTATGACAAGTATGGGGCACCATCTGCAACATATGTAGGCTTAAGTGATAGTATTTTAGAGTACACTATTCAGAAAAGTCAAAACAAACAAGATTTTTTTAAAAAAGGGGCCAATCTATGCTAAACGCAGGGTTTCCGTTGCATTTGCTTCTGTGTGCAGCCTGCCACACCTGAATCTTGGCCACCACGGTAAAAGCTCCACATTAAGTTCACCAGGCCCTTCCTCTGTGCAGTGCATATGCTTTTTAACAGCAATAAGAAGACTGAGAATAAGCTAAGGTGGAGCAATAGTCGCCTTTCATTATATGTTTTATTTCACATAATTTAAATTGCCGTTGTCGCAGAGTTCAAAGCATTGCAAGTCACTGGGACTGTCCTGTCCCCGCTGTGACCACTGTCAGACAGCGACAGCATCGGTACAGGGAGAGAGACAGAATGCACTGATGCACACACGCACGCACACACACACACATATAGAGAGACTGAGGAGGAGCAGACTCACACTTACATGAGAGTAGTTGAAGTGGAGCAAAGGTGGGAAACTGAAACTGCAGCCAACAATTTGTTCAAAAATGTAGTATACAGCCTCATAGACTGAATGAATGGCACATGAGCTTTCTATACAAATTAGTGAAAAGCAATTCTAAATCCTGTTCAGGAGCAAAATTGGCTTTTCAGAATCAGTACACAATTTTATGACTGAGAGTTGTGCTAAGTAAATTATATTTGTGCTGTAAAATGACTGGACACACTGTAGAAAGATACGAGATATAGGGCACACACTGAGGCTGCTGGAGGAGAGCACAGAGTGCACAGAGGAAGTTTACAAGAGAACAGGTTCACAAAGTCTCATTTATTAGAAATGCCAGACTGCAGTGTTGTATTGATCTGTTAACATTTGAAAAGTCTCCTTCCTGGAGGAAACATCCAAACGGGAGAAACATTTTCCACAGAATAATTGCAGCTGGTGATCTTACTGCTGTCATAAGTTCGCACTGTATTTCATTAAGAGAAGTAAAGCCAACATGACAATGGTGTGGACTTTTGTCAGTTCACTGGTCTGGAGCATTTCGGAGTGTGTTAGCACCATGTGGGGTGAGCAGCAGTAGCTCAGTTGGTAGAGCCGCTCATACATTAAGGTTGGGGTACAATGTGTCTGTGTACACTGGTGTGTTAATGGGTGGATGGTTCCCTTCAGTTGCATTTTGGTGACAAAAATCAACAAATGTATAAATGTGGGAATAAATAAAAGAGGAAAAAATAAATACTTATAAAGCCAAAATAAATGACAGCACAAACAAATAAATGCAGAAATAAATACAGAAAGGGAATAATTATAGGCTTTTATTTAATTATTTTAACCAAAAATTACATCTTTATTTAAAAATAGATATTTTTTTATTTCATAATTTTGTTGTCATGTTTAAATAATTATTTGTCAATGAGAGCATTTATTTATTAATTTATTGATTGATTTATTTGGCAGTGTTTGTCCTCCATAGCAGTCCACTGCTTGACTGTTAAAAAGAATTTACACAAGTGCAAATGATTCAAATCCAGACGGTTGCCTTCCCAGGACTGAATGCCCAACACATTCACACAAGGTCCGAATGTGAGCTGCTCAGAGAAATACTCAACAATCTGAACTACAGCTGTTCATTCAGGTTGGCAGGAGATTTTTATTCCATCTAAAAAACATGGAAGTACTATCAAAATTCCATCAACCAAACTCCTTCTGAACAAACACAAAAAATAAAGTCCCCTTTGGCTACAACCTTTCTTTCACAGTGACTCATACGCATGAGTACTTTGGCAAGATTTTACTCCAGAAGCCCTTTTATTTATCCAGACTTGGGACTGGCACAAACTGTGGATGGAATCTTTAAATTGACAACATTCAAGATTCTTTATTGTCAATTTCTCTGTATGTACAGACACACAGGGGAATCAGAATGCCATTTCTGCTCTTTTCTTACAGTGTTTCACCATGCAATAAGATAAAATAGACTAAAATAAAAAGAGGTAAGGTGGGGTTAAGGTCTGGACTCTGTGGTGGCCAGTCCATGTGTGAAAATGATGTCTCATGCTCCTGAACCACTCTTTCATATTTTGAGCTCAATGAATCCTGGCATTGTCATCTTGGAATAAGCCATGTGCCATCAGGAAGAAAAAAATCCATTGATGAAGTAACCTGGTCATTCAGTATCTGCAGGTAGTCAACTGAGTTCATTCTTTGGGCACATAACGTTGCTGAACCCAGACCTGACCAACTGCAGAGAGGCTCTTACTTATTTACTTAGTTAATTCCAGGTGGTGCCAGGCAGTGTACAAACTAGACAAAAACCTATGTGCCACAAACACTCAACCACACAACTCAGAGAGCAAGAAACCACTGCGTCTGCTCTCGCCTCATCAATAAGCGATTACAGCTCATCCTTACCATTCACCAAACGTCTACTTCACTGTCCCATCCAATTAAGCCAAAAAGTATTTTTCAGAAAACCCCAATGAAATAAATAAGTGCTGTGAAGAAAAACACAGGAGACTAATTCTTGAAATTGCTGCTGTTAAACGCTGACTATTGCTGAGTAGTGCCGACTTTTAACCATTGAGCTCATGTTGAGTGCATGACACAGTATGACAGACAAACACTGGCCTGAGGAGTCTGTCAGTCCTGATCACAACTCAGAGCAGAGGCTGATGGGAAGGACGGGGCAGGAGGTCAGAGCACTGGGCCATAACAGGACACAAGGACAGTGGCCCTCATTTATCAAAGTTCTATAGAAACAGGTGATTCTTGTTGGAGGGCCTCAGTGTTGAAATTCCACTGTGTAAAAGTAATCAATCTCTTTTCCAATTGGCTCTGCAAGGGAGCTTTTAGTGCTTCAACAACTTCAGGCCATCACATATCTGCTGCTGAGAAGCTTGCACAGTATTTGGGGGAGCCATTTTGACATGTTATTGCATTAAAATCATGCAAATAACCGCTTCGTCCACACACGAGCAGCAAGCAAACCACTAAAAGCACAATTTTTCAGGATTTACACTTGTGCTAGATTCATGAAAAAGCATTACCACTGCTTTCAAAAATGGCACCTGCTGACATTTTACTGTATACAACAAAACAAAACAATGTCCGACTAATGTTAGAAAATATATTGTAATTTTTACTGTACAGCAGTGTGGTTACTCTTGTGCCGAAGTCAAAGAATTTAAATAGGAGATGCCACTTTTAGTTTTGCAGTGTTTTTCTATGTTACATTTCACATGCTTCATGCTTCCCTCACTCATGAACAAGACCCAAGATACCTGAACTCCTCCACTTGAGGCAACAACTCTCTACCAATTTGGATAGGGCAAGCCACCCTTTTTCTGGTCAAGGAAGACAGTCAAATGCCTCTTTCAAATCCACAAAACACATGTGGACTGGATGAGCAAACTCCCATGAACCCTCGAGCACCCGGTAGAGGGTGTAGAGCTGGTCCACTGTTCCATGACTTGGACGAAAACCGCATCATTCCTCCTGAGTCTGAGGTTTGACTATTGGCCAAATTCTCCTATCCAGTACCCTGAAATAGAGTTTCCCAGGGAGGCTCAGGAGCGTGGTCCTCCTGTAGTTTGAATGCACCCTCTAGACACCCCTTCTTGAAAACAGGGACCATCATCGCAGTCTGCCAGTACAGACCATCACGCGATGCAGGAGAGATGTGTCAGCCAAGACAGTCCTACAACATCCAGAGAATTAAGGCATGCCACCAAGGAGCTTTTTGACCACCTCAGTGACTTCAGTGTGGGTGATAAACATGTCCACCTACGAGCCCCTATCCTCTTACTCAATGGTATGCATGATGGTGGGGGTGAGGAGATCCTTGAAGTATTCCTTCCACCATCTGACAACATTCCCGGCCGAGGTCAACAGCTCCTCACCTCCACTATAAAAAGTGCTGGTGAAACACGGCATCCCACTCCTGAGGCAGCAGGTAGTTTGCCAAAATTTCTTCATGGCCTTCCCAAACTCCTCCCAGACCCAAGTTTTTGCCTCCACAACCACCCGGGCTGCGGCACACTTTTCCTGCTGGTAACTATCATCGGCCTCAGGAGTCCCACAAGCCAACCAGGCTCGCCAGGACTCCTTCAGCTCCTTCACCAAGGAATTCTATTTTAAATTCTAAAGGCCTGCATCATCATAGAGTGTAATTTTTTTTCTACTAAAAGTAATAGCAACTTAATACATTTTCTGGAAATTTGTTTGATTTTTGGAGGCCTCAACAAACACACATAGACCTCCCAGAGTCACTCCCTGTGTGACTCACCAGCTGCAGCCTATCCATAATCCAGCTCACCAGTCCCATCTTCTCCTGCTACGTTCTACCACTAAAGCTGCAAAATCTGAACCTTACCACTGAACAGAAAGGAATACACTAACATACTGTGGTTTGTATAATAAATAATAATTTCAGTAAAAATGTTTAGAATCACAGGAGTGAAACATATTCTCCTCAGGTGGTCGTCTGTATCCACAGACAGGTTCTAATGATGCCTCTGCCACTGCCTCCATTGACAAAGTATAAACTGCTGGCTGGAGTTTTTGCAGTAAATTGGTGTTGTGTTGTACTCAGAGAACAGGTGAGAGAACGTCTCGACAGACTGACAGCTTCCTGCTTGAATCCTTTAGACCAGTGTTATTATTAAATCAACAGGCTGGAGCTCTGAGGAGCCCCTTGGCGCTTGTTATAAACACACTTTCAGATGGTTCTCTACGTCTGGTACTTCTGGTTATATTATTGCAATAAAACAAAGATAAGGCTGAATATTTTTTCCCCAGCAGAAAAATATTTAATTATAGAAAAAAAACAAAAAAACATAATGAGGACAGGGCTTGGAGCTGAGAGTTGTTGAGTTAGTGGAGCAAACTGAGGACTGCAAACAAAGGACCAGTGCTTTTGGTAAATCTGTACAGAATCTTATCCAGTGAAATGTGTGCATGTTATTTTAGCGATCTGAACGAGGTTAGCCCAATGTTCCCACAGCCCTGTGGTTCTTTTTAAAATTAGGCCCAATGTTCCTAACTTGGCAAAAGCCAGATTGATATAACGTTAGCAAAAAGTTGCTAACATGATATCAATCTGGAATGGCTCCCATTGAAATCATTTGTGGAGGGGCGGGACTTTCAGTCGAATACTTGGAGGTGACTTGGATAAAGCCCTAGCTTCTGTTAGAAGATTTTTGCTGTGTTTGTAAATGTAGAGCAGCATACCTTACATTTTTTCCACGTCCCCATGTTGTTAACAAGTATCACTAAAAGAGCCTGTTGTTGTCAGCAAATGTAAAACCCACTCACAGCAATACTGCCATGCCATTGGCCTGGACGCCACTGGTGCCTGGAGCCTGACAAGATAGATTTCGTGGATTTGTGAACTCACAAATTTCATGACAATCCAGCTGCTGTGCAAGGTAACAATATTCCCACAGCCATTGATCTTACAGCCCTGTGATTCTTTTTCAAAATTAGGCTCAGTGTCTCCACATCCCTATGTTTTCACAGTCCATTGTTCCCACAGTCTGTATGTGGTGTAATGTATGTTCCTACATTTCTAAAATTCCTTTTCAAAATTAGGCCTATTGTTCCCACAGCCCCATGTTCCTACATTTCTAAGATTTAGGGTTAGTGCGTATGAAGGTTAGGGTTAAATATGCACCATTTACCAAAAAATTATCTTAGAAATGAGGACATGACAGAATAGACATGATGAAAAACATTTGCTCTCTATGCTTTGTGCGCTCGTCCTCTAACCTTTGGGTTAGTGGACGAGCTACTGTGTACTGAGCTACTGCTGCCCCAAATTTTTCCTAGTGTTCTGTTAATCTGATTCTGTACTAAACAGTATGTGCCAGAAACCAGATGGCTACCTCTGGAGTTGCTATGGGAAGAGCTCGGTGAAAGGTTGGTGAGTGTGTGCCGTTGATGGCAAAACATATTCATGTGTTCAAGTTTGTGCAAACAGAACCCATAACAGAAATTCCTTTTTTGTCAACTGAGCAAACCCTTGATTTTTTGAATGTTTTTGTGAATGTTTTTACATTTGCTTTTATTTGGTTAGTATTTGCAAAATACAGTATTAGGCTTCACACTATATGTCAGTATGATATATGAGAAATAAAGTTTGCTCTGTTTGCTGAAACCAGAAAGTGCTTCTTGTGCATTTGCAAAGTGAAGATTCAGACAGTGAGCAGAAGTTAGAGGAAGTGCTGAGCAGGTCAAACCGTGGGACAACTGGACCAGGACATAACTTTTGTAAAACTAGTTCTCTCCTTTTCTACAGATATATCCACACCACATTACGAGCGCATGAAGAGATTTTTGTTTTACCCTGACCTCCGGCACTTTTGGAGCTCAAGGTACAGTCTCATTAAGCCATGAACATAACAAGCTCACTATTTTTCACGGGACATTAATCATGTGACTCTGGCGTATAATAAAGTATGCCAAACTGAGCTAATGATAGGCTTCGACTGATTTAAAGGGGGCTACATTCTGCAAAATTTACTATTTTAAGCTTTCTCCCATGTTATGATGTTGTTCCCTTAAAGCATACCAAAAATTGTGTTTTGTTTCATTTACACCTGTTTGGATAATCCTGTATTCTCTGGTGCCCTGCCCACTCCAGGAAGCACTGAACAATCAAAAAGCCCTCTACATAATAAGCAACGTTTGTGATATAGAGTATGTACACCTATTACAGTGCATACCTTTATGTTATAAAAAGCACTAAAACTGGCCACATTGATTTGATATCACACTGATGCTTACTTTCAAATAGGTTATAGGCTACAGTTTAAAAGCTGTATATGTACAATACTCCAGCAGATCAAGTTGTGAAGTTGTAGATGTCTTCTTTAATGCAATCAAGAATGAAAAGAGCGTTGAACATAAAACGCAAAAATGTGTTCGAGTTAAAGTATGCTAAAGTATCAATAATAAAGTCAAAATAATCCAAAAAGCTAAAAAAGACCAAACACATAGTCCAGCTCCTAGCCTGTTGGCAACGTTGGTATTTGTAAAAATCTAATTAGATGTGAAACCTTGTGTAGGCTCCACACAACCTTTCACCCTGGTGTACGCTGCACACACCTTTCAGAAACACGGCACAGAGGCTGGAGAGGAGATAAATAAAGTTTCATGTTTGGGGCATTTGATATGATTTAGTTTCACTTTATATCCCCCAGAAAACCAAAGGATTACACAATGGTGTGAGCATTTATTGACAAACAGTGTTTTAAGGCAGAGAATGCCTTTAATTTTTATTAATATTATTAATTGTTTACACACACATATTCAGCCCGCTGTACATTTTTTCCTGTCTTTTCTTTTTTTATTTAACCTTTATTTAACCAGGTAAAAATGGCCAAGAGGAAGGCCCAGCAGGAATAAATAACATAACCACAAGAACCACAATACATCTATGCATAGACAAAAATATGTAAATATAGGAAAACAAAAGAGGGGAGGGAAATGTGTCTGCATATGAAGGACTGAGATGTATATGAAAGACAAAAGAGAGAATAAAAATATCTCACTCACAGCGTGTACAATAAACTAAACTAATACTTCAGTTTGTGTGAATTAGAAGACATCACATGAGCTCTTTCATGTGCTCCAAGGCACGCAGGAAAATCATCAGTTAATGTCTTACAGTCTACTCAACTTCTGCGTGTTGTCTGTAAAATGGCTGCTTGGTTTTGCTCGATGTGCGATGTTTACATAACTGTGAGCCTTTATTATGAAAGTGTAGCTGACATTTATTTTGACACTTCGAGCCTGTTTCCTGTGTTTCCTCGGCTGTAGATCTATACCTATCTGTAGTGAAGCGGAGCAGTGAGGCGGCCGTGTGCCGCCGCCAGTGTGAATTGTCAGACTAAATAAACAGAAAGCAGTTCAGACGCAGCTGCCACAACACTGCTGTTCTGTTCTGCTCCTGCTTTTACTGTAAACTGGGGGTGAGAGCTGAAAAGACACGCCTGCAACATTTGTACACCACCAGTGGATCTTAAACACAGGAGATGTCTCTCTGTAGTACACTGTTAAAAAAAATAAAGGGAACACTAAAAAATGAATGAAATGAAAATGAATGAAATATTCTTATTAAATACTTTGTTCTTTACATAGTTGAATGTGCTGACAACAAAATCACACAAAATTGATCAATGGAAATCAAACGCATTAAACCATGGAGGTCTGGATTTGGAGTCACACTCAAAATTAAAGTGGAAAAACACACTACAGGCTGATCCAACTGTGATGTAATGTCCTTACAACAAGTCAAAAAGTAGTGTGTGTGGCCTCCTCGTGCCTGTATGACCTCCCTACAACACCTGGGCCTGCTCCTGATGAGGTGGTGGATGGTCTCCTGAGGGATCTCCTCCCAGACCTGGACTAAAGCATCCACCAACTCCTGGACAGTCTGTGGTGCAACGTGGCGTTGGTGGATGGAGCGAGACATGATGTCCCAGATGTGCTCAGTTGGATTCAGGTCTGGGGAACGGGCGGCCAGTCCATAGCATCAATGCCTTGGTCTTGCAGGAACTGCTGACACACTCCAGCCACATGAGGTCTAGCATTGTCTTGCATTAGGAGGAACCCAGGGCCAACCGCACCAGCATATGGTCTCACAAGGGTCTGAGGATCTCATCTCGGTACCTAATGGCAGTCAGGCTACCTCTGGTGAGCACATGGAGGGCTGTGCGGCCCCCCAAAGAAATGCCACCCCACACCATTACTGACCCACTGCCAAAGCGGTCATGCTGGAGGATGTTGCAGGCAGTAGAACGTTCTCCACGGCATCTCCAGACTCTGTCACGTCTGTCACATGTGCTCAGTGTGAACCTGCTTTCATCTGTGAAGAGCACAGGGCGCCAGTGATGAATTTGCCAATCTTGGTGTTCTCTGGCAAATGCCAAACGTCCTGCACGGTGTTGGGCTGTAAGCACAACCCCCACCTGTGTACGTTGGGCCCTCATACCACCCTCATGGAGTCTGTTTCTGACCGTTTGAGCAGATACATGCACATTTGTGGCCTGCTGGAGGTCATTTTGCAGGGCTCTGGCAGTGCTCCTCCTGTTCCTTCCTTGCACAAAGGAGGAGGTAGTGGTCCTGCTGCTGGGTTGTTGCCCTCCTACGGCCTCCTCCACGTCTCCTGATGTACTGGCCTGTCTCCTGGTAGTGCCTCCCTGCTCTGGACACTACACTTTCTGGACACAGCAAACTTTCTTGCCACAGCTCGCATTGATGTGCCATCCTGGATGAGCTGCACTACCTGAGCCACTTGTGTGGGTTGTAGACTCCGTCTCATGCTACCACTAGAGTGAAAGCACCAACAGCATTCAAAAGTGACCAAAACATCAGCCAGAAAGCATAGGAACTGAGAAGTGGTCTGTGGTCACCTCCTGCAGAACCACTCCTTTATTGGGGGAGTCTTGCTAATTGCCTATAATTTCCACCTGTTGTCTGTTCCATTTGCACAACAGCAGTGAATCTGATGTCAATCAGTGTTGCTTCCTAAGTGGACACAGTTTGATTTCACAGAAGTGTGAGTGACTTGAGTTACATTGTGTTGTTTAAGTGTTCCCTTTATTTTTTTGAGCAGTGTATAAGTATGAACTTAATGGTCCAAAGCCCTGGGAGAAGAGTTCAAGTGACGACAGACAACTGTGATATACTTCACCCTAGAGGTGGAGGGGGCTAACATGAGGGCAATTTGTGTGGACATTGGAGAAATTAGTGAAATAGTGTATATGTAGTTCTGTGTAGGCATAACAAGATAATTAGACAGTATCAGTGCAGTCATTAAGCTTGTAGTGTTTCTAACGTTATCATTCACTTTCATGTCTCCTTGAGTCACTTTGATACCACAGATAATTTTATTAGCAAACACTTACACTTTGCAGATCATAACAGAGGAATTGCTGAGCTTGAATCTCAAAAAACATAACTTACCAAGTGAACTGAACCAGCAACACTCCAGCCAGCAGATCAAGCTGTGAGCTCGCAGTCTATTCTCTAATGCAATGGAGTTATCACAGTGGCTCAGCTACGGTGACAATATGTGTGAGACACACATGGGTCGCAGCATTGCAGTAACAAAAAAAATGGTGTCATTATGAATAACAAAACACTTTAGAAGTGGTCACTAACTCAATCATTCAAAGCTGAAAGACTAGTTCTAAGATCTTCAAAGAGAACAAGCAGAGATCTGATGGATCATAGTCTTTCCTGGCTCAGTGTTAACCAAAGAATATTAGTTACACTGGGCACATACATACATACATACATACATACATACATACATACATACATACATACATACATACATACATAACATACATACATACATACAAACATACATAATACACTGACTCTGAAAATGCCAGCGTTTCTATTAAATCAAATTGTTTATTGCAGTTGTTTGCATAATTATAATACCAGAATAGCAGCTTATGGTTATTTACTAGCACAACATCCTAAAACCAATTTTATGAAGAAATCTGTTGTGTACAGAGCCTTAATCCTATGGAATAGATCAGGAATAAGTTTTCATTCAAAAATTATTTGAGGAGTCATGTTTTGAAATGAAAATGATTATTACTTTAAGATCAGGCATGTTTAAAATGTATACATTTAGTAGTAAATGCATACATGAATGTGGATGTACTGTATTGTGTCACTTTAACCCCTAAGCAGTCTTTTAAAAAACAACTTCAATAAACCACTATCAGAAAAAATAGGGGAAAAAAAGAAACATTTTCAAGCACTACATTTTTACATTTAGTGATGTTATGTGAAGAAATGTTATTATAAAAATGAACACCAGGAAGACTAGTTGATAGCATGTGCGTTCAGCTAATGGGAATCCTTATAAATAAACAAATAAACACACTGGAATGACTTTTAAAGAGAAAATAATCAAAAACATCCGAAGAAGACAAACACGACTGTACTGCTTCAAGGATTAGCCTGTTAGCATTAGCATGTTTTCCACATCTGAATGAATGAGAGCTGTAGAGCCACTGCCCACAACACCTGGAACCAGTTGATCTAAAAACAATCTCGAACACCGGCCCTGCACTTGGTTTGGAAAGAAAAAAAACCCCATTTGCAGAAAAGACTCCATAAATAATTCAACAAGAGCATTAGTTGGTAAAATCACAAAACCAAGAACATGAAGAAATTATGAGAAGACAATTACCTCAATGAAGAAAGGACTAGAGTGCTGTGGAGCGCATTAATATTTGATCTCTGAGGCCGGCTCTGTTTACTGCTGTGGTTGGAGCCTGGAGTTAGAGAGAACAGAGGGAACGCTGGAGTTTTCCTGTAACATACTCAATGAACAAAAGATTTTTTCCTTCACACAACCACAGGGCTCCAGAGGGCCTCAAAACACACTCCTCTCTTCTGATGGATCACTCAGGGCTGACCACAGAACTGAAGTCCATTAAGAGACAATGGGGTCCACTGGGAACTCACCTCTGTCTGCCTCATTATCAGGCCGAAATGTTTAAAGTAGGGCCGGGAATCAATTTAAAAAAAATAACTAATTAATTGCAAATCTGAAAAAAATTAATCATGATTAATTGTGTTATGAATTCATGTACAAACACAAAATTGTAAATTTAGAAAGTTTATTTTGAATTAACCTTCACATACTTTACTGTAAACTTGTGCAATGCAAACAAAACTTTCAAAGAAAATAAATGAATAGTCTCTTTGAGACCTGTAACTTGTCTTCATTGACAAAGCTTGCCTAAAAAAGCATGTGTAATCTCTTTTAGAACTTTAACAAAAATGAGTTTAATTCTTCAATTAATAACAATTGTTGTGGTTCACAACAGTGTAAATACTATGAACTGTGTAACCTTAAACTTAGTGCCTTACAGAACTGACAAAATTTAACTTTACTTTGTATTCAGCAATTCTATTCCTCATTCCCTTTGAGCCCTATTTTGTCTATATTGGCTGTCTGGTGACAATTTGAAGTGGAATTGTCCATTTACCAATGTGTCTTTTTGGTCACTCATGTTGTTTAGCTTACTCGTTCGCTTGTTGCACTGTTGTTACCCACAGTAAACAGAAATGTGTCGTCTTCTACGCTCGCGCGGTGCATTTCTGCCCCGCTGGAAGACCTGCAGTCAGTGTTGTTGTAATATTTTTGTTGTGATCAAATTAATCGATGCGTCAATTAAAATGAACACGATTAAATCAATAAATTAACACACTGAGTACACACTGAGCAAGGAGTGCTCTGATTGGCTGTGTATCCCATTCACAACAGCCTGTGTTTTAACATTAAAATATAAGAAACTTTTCATTATGTTTCCTACATCTGTGATGCTGTGTGTGCTGCAGTTAGCTTACCTTAGCTTTAGTCTTGTGCAGATAAAAATATAATCCTCCCTCTGAGGCAAACAGTTTCAAACAAGTTCACTTGAGTTAAACACAGGATTGTTACAGAGGTTTGTTTACAGGATCACTATATAACAGTTGAGTTTAGTGACTAGCGCCACCTGCTGATGTAAAGAGTTATTGCACAGGAGCTAATGTGCTGCTCGTTTGTGGGTCTGAATCCTGTTGGTGTCTGTAGCTACTTTTAGTGGAGACAAGAGAAGATGTGAGGAAACAAAGCAGTCGCTCTGCCTCTGCTGACAGCAGTCAGGTGTTGGGTTGATGTGAACACTTTCTGCTGGATGAAGACAGGTATGGTAAAAAAATGAACAAGTTTTATGTGCATAACAAAATAAACCCATCTGTAAGAGACAGATGATACATTTACCTTTTCAGGTCTCCAAAACTGAGCTAGATGCAGGATCTTTGTGCCACTGGGCGAGGGTATACAGTATAGAGGCAGTATATGAATGTGATCATGTGTCTAATGAAGTGGACAGCAGTCAACAGTCAGTCCATTTAGTCAAGTGCTTCCGCTGAGATCGATCAGTCCACTCACCTCAACGTCCACTCAGTCTGAATTATTATTGATTCATATTCAGTATAAAATGAATGCCTGGGGTGAAGCCTTAGAATAACACTGACCACTCTCCACACAGACACTCCTGAGCAAAAAAACTGGCACAGATCAATTTAGCCTCAAATGTAGTGGTTTATTGTGAAATAATAATTGGTGCTTCCCTAGTGTCTCTGAATAACAAACAGTATATGAATCAATGTATATTAATAATGATGATGATACAATCTTCCACTTATGCACTGCTCTGTAAAACTGTCAGGTCAGTGTCTGAGTAGTTCCTAACATCAGAGAGTTTGTGCTGCAGAATTTTAATTCTCATTTGCCAAACTCTGAAGTCAAACTGAAGGAGATGTTGTAACTAGTGAGGGATGTGTCTCTTTCATGTAGCGCACTGGGAGATACAGCCTTTTTATTTTCTTTGATAGTTCACTTCCTGGTATGCACAGAGCCGGCCCTAGCTCTGTTGGTGCCCTAGGCAAAATCTTACATTTTGCTCCCAACCTTCACCATCACTAAAACAAACAGCTACATTTGATCAGACTTTACTAAGCACTGACATCAATTTTGTTCCACTCCAATTTGTGCCCTGATGTATTTTTTTAGTAGGTTTTTATTAAATACAACAGAAGCAGGGGGTCTGGGGGTCCTCCCCCAGGTAAATTTGAACAAATCAGATGTAATTTCTTGTAATCTGATGATCATATATGATTTTCAGCAGCTACTACACTGTAGTAAATGGAGAAATAAAGGCTCTTTTGGAAATATGGGCAGATGAAAACATTAAAAATGAATTGGACAGAACACATAACGATTTCATGAAGAGCTTCAATTTAGAGGTCACAGTAGAACAACTGACCAATGCTGCAACAAAGTCATGAAGCTCTGCAGTCAGTATCTAAAAATAAGGGACACTTTGTGGAAGTCTTGAAGTTCTTCAGAAGAAAAGGAAAGGTTTCATTGGTATGATGCCGTGGACAACAAACTCGGCAGTAAACCATGCAGTGCGCCGACTGTTCTTGAGCTGGAACCCACGGAGGACACCACAGTAACAGGTGAGCTGACGCCAGTGTTTCACCATTATTTAATGTTTGAAAGCCAAGTTTCCCTAGATATTCCCTATTATAATATTTAAGGATGTTATAGACTCCGCAAACCCTAGAATCCACCTACAAAGGACGACACTAAACACAAAACATGTAGCATCTGAGTATCTGTACTATACTTTGGTTTGATGGCCATTATCACTTATCCAATACAATATTCACAGTGGCCAGTGAGAGGCTGCAGTTCAAGGTCCATCTGAGGATCTCTGTCCAATTGGAGCAGAGCCATGTGCTCAAGGAGGAGGGTTTATTTCACAGTCAACACAGTAAACACACACAGAGAGTGAATGGGCCGGATGGGAGATGGGAAATAAAGAATTGTGCACGATAAAGTTCTCAAAATTCTCAGTATTGGGATGTCTAGACTGCAAGCCAAATGTTGTAAACATGTTTTGGTATTTCATGTTACATTATACATGTTAGTGTTTTACAACCCTACACATTAATTATACACACTACTAACATTGCAGCAGAAGGCCTTTTGTCATTTTATACTGTTTTAATGATTTACTGTTGGAAGAAGAAACACATGATGAGCCTTCCACAAGCTCATGTGGGAGCACCACAAGGCCATCAGTGGTAAAAAGAGGAGAAGGAAATCTGATGATGCTGGGAGTATGATCAAGGCTTTCACTGATGAGCAAAGAAAACTATAAGATCAGTTCATGCAGGCTGAAGATCAGCGCCACCAGCAGGAGATGGAGGTGTTTAACACATGGATGTCCACACAAAGACAGCGTCGCCAGCAAGAAGCTCAAGCAATGTCTCAACAGTTGCTGGCTTCAGTTTCCCCCACCTTTAGGCCATTAAACCTGCGGAGAGCCTCCACTCCCCAGAATCCCAGGAGGACATGCTACAGCTGTGAGAACTAACAACCTGTCATTTAAATGTGTTTATGTGTTAATGTTTTTGCACCGTTACATTTTACTGTTCATTTGTACATATTAAAACTTTGTTAAAAGCACTTTAATAAATTCTCAACTCGAAATTAACTTAAGTCATTTAATATCAATTATGGGCATCAACAAACAAACATTTCATACAAAAAAACACATGCAATATGCATACAAAGATAAAGTTCATACACACAATGTTTTATTTAACATTTGTAAATATTATTTGTTTCCTGAATACTTTTTAAACACACTTTGAGTAAATTCATAAGAAAAAAATACATTTACATTTTCAAATAATTTTATTTGACCTTACTGCAGTAGTAATAACAATATAAACAGTGGCTGCAGTGGTAGTACTAGCAGTAAAATAGTAGTAATGGTGGAACCAGTAGAACTTTAAACATTTTAGTTCTCAAGTAACAATAACAAAACCTGAGAAAACATTCATCACAACAAACTGACATACATAACTTTTAAGATGCCAGATTTTTGAATAGTATTGGATGTAGTTTGGGGTGAAATATGAGTCACTTGAAACATTCTCCTCCTCATTGTAACAATCTTCATATTCCTCCCGATTTTCTTCACCTGAGTTGTGAAGCACACAGCTTGCTGCAGTGACATTGTTGTTGTTGCTAATGTGGCAGTCATACCTCTTCATAAGGCACTGCCATCTCTCGTTAAGGCGTCCAGAGGCCCTCTGTCAGGCACACCCTGCTGGGACGGTAGCTGAATGCTGCTTGTGCAGGTGTAGTGTGCTGGTTCTCAGGGTACGGCTTCATCAGCCAGGCTAACAGAGGGTATGCTGCGTCCCCAAGTATCAGCACAGACACATCCACTTCTCTGAACCTCTCAGTCACACTGGGGAAAAGAACACCAGACTGGCCCCACTCAACAGATGAGTTGCAGACATTTATGTCCCAGAAACACAGCTAATGGTCTACTACTTTTTGTAAAATGACAGAATAAAACCCTTTTTTATTGAAATAGTCCCCTGGGCTGTCAGATGGGGCTAAAATACCTATGTGTGTGCCCCTGCACATTGTGGGAAACCCCACTGCTCTCAGAAGCCTTGGATTATTAGTCTGAGTTCTTGTTCAGAGGGGGTTTTGTTAAAGATCTGCAGCACATATTTTATAATAATAGCGGTGACAGACTACTGTGATGGCAGTAGACTCATCTATGCTAAATAAATGTGAGATTGTATGATACTCAACCTTTGTTATCAGTCTCCAAATACAAATAGACACATGCTGCTCCTTGGGCAAAAGCTTTCTCAATGTTGTCAGCCGTTTTTGAAGATGTGGTCTGAGGATGTTTATGGAATGTTCCTTTTTTAATTCAAAAGTTCCATTCTAGGGTGCACAGAGGCAGAGCAGTTAGTGTTCTCATCTCCCAGCAATGAGATCATGGGTTCAATCCCTGGGCTGACCAACACACCATCACACAAACTCTCTGGGTGGAGTCTGCATGTCCTCCCCGTGTTACTGTGGGTTCTCTCTGGGCGCTCCAGCTTCCTCCCACTGTCCAAAGACATGCATGTGTTAGGTGAACTGGGGACTCTAAATTGCCCCTAGTGAATGGTTGTCTGTGTCAGCCCTGCGACAAGCTGGGCCCTGTCTGGGATGTGCCCTGCCTAAGGCCCAAAGTTACTGGGATAGGCTCCAGTCACCCGTGTTCCCTAACAGGAATAAGTGAAAGAAAATAAAAAATAAAAAATTATGAAGTTCCATTGTGAATCTGTTCAGCTGTTGGTGACATGAGTCGACCACATGCCACACCTTTCTTTCATCCAGACGGTCCTGAGCAACAAAGAACAAATTATTACACTAATAATAATAACTTTACTTAAAAACTGTCTGTCAAATAAAATTAAACTTAAAAACTGACCAAACTGCAGCATAATCAACAGCTAGGTAAAACATAGCAAAATATGAGTATTATATAAAACCTTCCACAAGTGATGTATGTAACACAAAGGCACAATTGTTTGTAGGAGTTTGTGGCTTGTGGCTCCATAAGTTCAGGGGTGGCCACAGATTGCCCCCCACTCTCACCATGGGCCCACGAGGCACAGAAAGCACAGCTCCCAGGATCGTGCACAGATAGAGGCAGTGAAAGGAAGTGATATAAAATGCAAATGTAACATTTATTAGTCAAACGTTTTACACATGAGACTTGTGATGGGAGGGAAAGGAGAGGGCTGTGGTGCACGGCCAAAGCAGTGGACTTGTCCTAAAGTGGAACCACAGGCAAACAGAGGTCTCTCCTCTCTGTCCCATCAGTCTGAAGGAATATCACTGTGGAAGTGCAGGTCATTCACAGTGAAAACAAGTCAATGTCACCATATATACGCACAGTTCCAAGACGGTCACGCGCCCTCCTTGCGGGCTCTGCTCCACCCCTGCAGCACAAGGTCACAGAGTCTTCAGTCTCATCACACTGAGCCTGGACAGAGGCTCCAGGACACTACAGGCTACAGAAGCTTTTGTCAGGACGTCTGCACTAATGTTTTATGCTGCTTTTATTATAACACAGCTAAAATATTGTGAGAAAGGCGTTGCGCACTGCAGAAGTAACGTGTTAATCATGCATCGCATCTTGACCTCTTGTGGCTGGATTACACTGAGCCAACATTAGGACCTTATAAAGAAAAAGAATGCTGCCATTTCATAAGGACAGCAAGTCTAGTTATCAGTGACCCCCAATGGTGATTAAGTGAACTGCAGCTGATGACATTATTTAATGTTAAAGCATAAATTCAGCAGCAGACTGAGACACCCTCAGTGTAGGAAGGAACACTACCACAGGTCCTTCATTCCCACCACTGTCAGACTGTACCACATCTGTATAGTCAGGTCATCATAATACTGTGCAATATTTATTTCTAGTCATATATTTATAGTAATAATACTGTGCAATAGTTATTTATATTTCTCTGTACTGTGCAATACCCTGCCATTACTGTTAATATCATCATATTCATCATATGCCACCATGTAAATATATATATATAGCCTGTGTGGTTGTTTTGCTCTGTTAATTTTATTTTTTATAGTTTATATTTATAATGTTACATATTTATTTTTGCTATTGCTTTTTATTGTAAATAACTTATATTGCTCCTTTTTGTTTGCATGCTTTATTTTCTTGCTTTCTGCACTTTATTCTGTATTAAGAACTGCCTGAACAAGTGAATTTCTCCACTGTGAGATTAATAAAGTTCAATCTAATCCAGTCTAATCTAATGTAAATGAGTGTGCAGAGACCTGTCCAGGACAAGAGGGAAGAAGCAAGGGTGGAGCGGGACCTGGACCTGTGATAGACTGCTGTCAGTGCACCATCATGGACATCCTCTGCAGCAGCGAGGCCAAGTCCCTAGAAAAAGCTCATACTCATACTAATCAGACAGTCTCTATATAAAACCAATACTAATACAATGGCCTTCTCATCCAAAATAAAATAAAAATCTGTGTAAAAAAAGTCAGCTTGAACTCCTAAAACCTAGTGGTTTATGTGTCACTTACTCTTTAATGAAGAGAATATTGGACTTGATGCCTTCATCCACTGACTCCTGGACATGCATGTGCACATCTTAATCTAGCAGCAATTGGAATTTGTTTTATAGTGACTGATGTTGCTATCTTGTGCTTTGTCTTTTCATCAAAAAAGCTACATTTATTGTAGCTCAGGACACATTAATAACCCTTTTGCAAGGTGTAGTCTTCAACTTATTCTCACAAACGTTCCAAATCAACCTATGATGCATGTCTAGAAAGAATGAGACTGATGTTTCAAAAATATTTTATTGGAAAATTTCACAACTGAACATATCTCTTTCACAGTATGCACATGGGCCCTCATTTATCAAGGTTGTGTAGAAACGGGTGCAGTTTGCTGCATTAAAATGTGCATACGCTGGAGGGAGAGTGGGATTTATGAAACAGCCGCTACAATCTCGCCGTACTCACAACCAGCTGCTGATAAATCCAGTGGCTGAAAACAAGGGTGATTTAAATGATGCCCCCAAATATTCATGATTCAGGTGGCCTCACACCAAAGAGTTTGCGGAATGAAGGCACAAAATATATAAAAAAAGAATTGTCTCTGAGCAGAAAATGACAGATACATTATTAAGAAATAAAAATTACATCCCCCAACCTGAAGTCACTGTGGTGGTCCAAAAGCTCCAGAAGTGGATGAGATACGTCCTGAGCACCTCAAGTCTTGATGTTCTGGGGTTGACACCTCTCTGCACAATTGTGTGGCAGTTGGGGACAGTGCCTCTGGGCTGGTAGACCTTAGTGATGGTCCCTCTTTTGAAGAAGGGGGACCAGAGAGTTTATTCCAACTACAGGGAGATCACCCTTCTCAGCCTCCCCAGGAAACTCTATTCCAGGGTGCTGAAGAGGAGAATTCGGCCAATAGTCAAACCTCAGATTCAGGAGGAACAATGGGGTTTTCGTCCCGGTCATGGAACAGTAGACCAGCTCTACACCCTCTATCAGGGGTTCTAGGAGTTCACCCAACCTGTTCACATGTGTTGTAGATTTGAAGAAGGCATTCAATTGTGTCCTTCATAGCGTCCTTTTGGGGGTGCTCTCAGAGTTTGGGGGTCCGAGGCCCTCTGCTAAGGGCTGTCTGGTCCCTGTATGACCAGAGCAGGAGCTTGGTCCGCATTGCCAGTTGTTGGACCTGTCTCCAGTGCATGTTGGACTCTGCCAGGGCTGCCGTTTGTCACCGATGCTGTTCATTATCTTTATGGACAGTATTTCTATGTGCAGCCAGGGGCCATGGTTCTCGACTAGAAAAGGGTGGCTTGCCCTCTCCAGGTCGGTGGGGAGTTCCTGCCTCAAGTGGAGGAGTTAAGGAACCTCAAGGTCTTGTTCGCAGTGAGGTGGTGCAGTAATGCGGTCAATGTATTGATCTGTTGTGGTAAAGAAGGAGCTGAGCCGAAACTTAGGAAATCACCAGGCATTGAAGGTTTGACTGTGAAATTTTATATTTGATTTTGTTTTCCACATATACATAGATTAAGTAATAAAATGTAAAATCCATCCATCTTCTTCCGCTTATCCGGGACCGGGTCGCGGAAGCAGCAGTCTAAGCAAAGATGCCCAGACTTCCCTATCCACAGACACTTCCTCCAGCTCTACCGGGGGGACCCCAAGGCGTTCCCAGGCCAGCCGAGAGACGTAGTCCCTCCAGCGTGTCCTAGGTCTTCCCCGGGGCCTCCTCCCGGTGGGACATGCCCGGAACACCTCCCCAGGGAGGCGACCAGGAGGCATCCGGAACAGATGCCCGAGCCACCTCAACTGACTCCTCTCGATGTGGAGGAGCAGCGGCTCTACTCCGAGCTCTTCCCGTGTGACAGAGCTCCTCACCTTATCTCTAAGGGAGCGCCCAGCCACCCTGCGGAGGAAACTCATTTCGGCCGCTTGTATGCGGGATCTTGTCCTTTTGGTCATGACCCAAAGCTCCAAAAAATGTAAAATATTAAATATTAAATTAAATAAAATACTTTTCCAAAAAGCCTGAAAAAAATCACAATACAGGACCTTTAAATCAAAACTCCTGAATGAGTTTTTTTGTGTCAGATGCCAAGGGTTGGGGTTTGGGTTTTAAAGATTTGTCATTCAAAATATGGAAAAATAGCCTAACATTTAGAAAAAAATTGCTCTGCCAAACCCGCTGACAATTTTTTTCACCCGCAGCAACACTTAAAAAGCCATCTAATTCTGTGGGAAAACTGTGGACCTGGCAACCCTGCCAAACTTGTCATTAATATTATCAAATATTCTATATCTTTAATCAGTTCATTGCTATTCACAAGTTGTCCCTCTCTCCCGCTCCCCTCTGGGGGAGTGGGAACTGTTTCAGACGTGGACAGGAGTGTCCTGGGTCTGTTTAGTTTAGTGGAGTTATTGTTTGTGTTGATTGTGTGTTAAGTCTGATTGTGTGTTTATGTTTCATTAACTGTTTGTGAAGCCCTTTGAGGCAACTTTTGATGTGATACTGGGCTATACAAATAAAACTGAATTGAACTGAATTGAACCTGCTCCTGTTATTCAACATAAGAAACACATAGGGGCAATGCTATGGCTGAAATATGTTCAGTTGAATTCATTTCTATTTGCTTTGGGTAAAGTTTTTTCTGTTTTCCAAATTTCTGTCTCTTTCATTACTATCAGTGATCAATTCTCCAACATCAAAAAGAAAAAAAAAAAAGAAAGAAAGAAAAGAAACTCATAATATGCTGACAATACATTTGTTGTGAAAAACTGAATCTTACATTTGGTTATTATTTTTCCAATATGGACACATTCTTTTATCCCAAACCCTGTTAGTTTTTTATACAACATACATTGTTTTAGTTTGGGACATACTCAATAACTAAATACTGTGATAGGTGGGGGGAAAATGTATCCTTTATAATAATATCATTTTTTGTTGCATGTTTTGGTCCAAGAATTGTTAATATAAATCAAATTAGTCAAAAATACGCTACTTATTTCTACTTTGGGTGGCTCTATTTGCTTTTTGCATGAGACAGGTACAATCACCAGCACAGGGCTAAAACTTAAAAGACATTGACAGATAACTATTTGATCTTATCTTTTAATAGTTTTCTATATTGCACTGTTTTGGTTGAACATAAATATTTGAAAATTGTTGCTCTTTTTGCTTATTTTATATCTCAGAAAATACCCCAAAACTTTTACCCTGTTAGTAATAATGCAGTTACCAATACAAGTGCACAGGTGAGTTACTGCAACTCAACTTTTGGAGCTTTCTATCATGTTATAATGTTGTTCCTTCAGCAAAATCTGGAGTTGTATTTTGTTTCATTCATGCATGTTTGAGAAAACTCTGTATTCTCATTCATTTGAAGAGACATTTTGGAGCTTGTGAAGAGTGACCTGATGTAATGTTTGTTGTGAATGTTCCCTCTTTGTTCTGTCTTTGTGCTGCCTCTTGGACAGACCGTCATTGCAAGTGAGAATTGGTTCTCTGTTCACTTACCTGGTTAAATAAATGAATAAATAAAATCTATCTGCAAAATATCCCCATACGTAATTAGTAAATAGTATTTATTTAATGTAAAATAATAGTGCATTTTGAATTCAATGGCAGCAACTCTTCTCAAATTATTCTTTTTGAGGAATTTGACTTCTGCATTGAGAGCAGGAACTTTTACATATATGGATAGATAGATAGATAGATAGATAGATAGATTTCATTATCAGATATTTCTTTTTTGTGATTCAGGAGGAGGGCAGGGACGTAAGTGGCTTAAAGGTTCTCAGGTGTCTCTAAATATGTGCCTAATCTACAATATTTGTGCTGACTCTGTCTTACTCACATTCTATGTCTACATTGTGCATTGCTAGTTGGAACATAAATGGCCTGCATGGTCAACTTCATTCAGTGTTTTTGGATTGGGTAATGAGACATAACATTGATGTTGCAGTCATTCAAGAAACCCATTTTAAAGCAGCAGATAAACAAAGACTGGCAAACTGTTATTATTATACTGCAGCAGCAGCTTCTTACAACTCTAAAGGTTGTGGGGTTCTGATACTCCTGAGGAGAGCTTTATATTATGATGATGATGGTCGAATTACTTATATTAAGGCAAGAAATATTGCTTTTAACACAAATTTATTTCAATCCATAAGTAATATTTTAAGCAGTCTACAAGATTTTTCAGTAAATATAGGAGCACATATGAACGCTGTCGTTAGGCATAAAAGTTACTCTAGAAGTGATTATTTGTTGGCCACAGCATCATTATTCTCACAGATTTATTCTTGTGTCATTCACTCCAATTCTCTGTCTGATCATGGGGTGGTCACCTCTAAACTGAGTTAGTGTGTGGTGATTTAATACAAGTTTACTTAGTAATCAGGATTTCAGTGAGCATTTTATTGGGCAACTGAGGGTACTTCTCACTGAGAATGCCCCCTCTGCTGAAGACCCTGGGGTCCTGTGGGCAGCCATTAAGGAGTTCATTTGCATTACAACTATCTCTTTTGCAGCCAATCTTAATTAAGCAAGACAGGGTAAAATTGCAACACTGGAACATAAATTACAAAGTTTGGAAGCTATTCAACAAAGATAGGGCTTTAATGAGGCCAGAAAAAAAAAAAAAAAAAGATTCAGCCAGAGTTGATCTTAATAATTTACTCAAGTCTAAAGTTTGCAAGAATTGTAAATACATCGAACTCATAGGAATTACTATATCAACAGCTCTCAAGCCATCTACTTTTTTCTTGGGGGGGTTGCAGAAATGTGAAAGACACTAAAATATTGTGGCTATAAGTTCATAAAAAGGAATGCTTTCATCACTAAAATAAATGAACGCAGAGATAAATTTAGATGCGCCCCCTAGTGGTCTGCGAGCAGATATCATCAAGAAATACAATTTTGTAACAGCGTTTATTACATCCCCATGTAACTTTTAGTTGAGTGGGCAGTGTACAGAGCGCCCCCTAGAGAGAGATGGCTGAGGCACAGACTGTCTACCAGACTGAGTAAAAGCTGAATGAGAGAAAACTTTGGTGACAGTCTGCGTGAGTTCCTCCACTGTCTCCAGGTCTCTCAGCAGCAGCGCTGCCTCTGTCTCTGTGTCGCTGCTGTCACATGACCCAGCGGCACACAGCAGAGCAGCAGACTACTGTCTGCTCTGTTTGAGCAAACTCACCTAAACTTGATGAGTTCAACAGTGTTTATTACTAATTAGAGCTGGGCTGAGAATGAGTCAGTTCACAGAGCCTGACAGAAGACGTTTAGCTTCCTAACAGTGTGTGTTTCATGTGGATCGGCCCAGGACTCACTGTAATACAAACCACTGAAGTCTAGTAATGTTAATGATGTTAAATCAAGCCTGGTAAATATAGTGCGGCTAATTAATGCAATTGGCGGCAACACGCAGTGTTTTCAGATCGTATCAAGGATGTTTTACTAGACCAACACCTAAAAAAGGGATATTTACATCCCATAACAATTTGGTAGTCCTAAATAAAAAAGAAGTGAGCAGACAGGGGCAGACTCAGCAGCAGCAGCAGGGAACATGACAGCCACAGGAGGAGGAGAGACTTTTGAATTGGAAAAATAGATTCAGCTCTTTTAGCAAGACTGAGATTAATTGCAAAAAATTTAATCAATGCCCAGCACTATTACTGATATAAAAAGAGGTGGACTAAAATCTGTCCCAGGCTGAGGCTTGTGGCAGTGTGCAGTGAGGGACCAGGGAGGCTCTCAAGCCCCAGCATGGAGTGGATAAACTGGCTGCAGTGGAAGAGCACAGACAAGGGGACAGACAGAGAATTATTGTCATAATAATGTTTTTAAAATTGTAAAATTATAGACTGTTCACTTTTCATAGTGTTACAGTAATATTTTGAACAATATTCATTCTATAGCATCAGTGAATAGAACCTGATGGTTTGCTGGTTAGGTGGTCCACCCATTTTTTCTTTAAGTGGTCCTTGGTCTGAAAAAGTTTGAGAAACTGTTTTAGATAAACAGAAATGTACCTTGTCTTTACAAGGATTAAAGCTCCCAGTTATATCTCAAGCAGATGCTGATCACCTTGGTGACCCAATAACTCTGGCTGAATTAAAGAAGGCTGTAGTGGGGATGAAAAAGGGGAAATCACCAGGATGGGACGGTTCATTTGTTTTTCTCATTGCTCTTTATGCAATAATTGTGTTGTAAATGCTCCATGCAATCTTCTGCAATCTTGTGTAGCATAATAACAGGAAACAATTGTGTATGGTAAAGTGTCAAATGAATGGAATGAGAGACACCTGGGGTTAGGGGGAAGTCACTACCACATTGTTGTTGTTGTTGTTGTTGTTGTTGTTGTTGTTGTTTTGTGTTGTTTTGTTTCTGTTGGGTTATGCTGAGGGTGTGAGGGATGGGGGTATGCATGCAGTATTGCCGTATTGTATGTTGTATTGTTCAAAATTGAAAAATAAAAAAAAGTATCCATAAAAAAATAAAAAATAAAAATAAATTTGTACATTAAAAATGACTTAATAAGAAATAAATATATTCATACATCGATGCATACTTTCAGGCCATAAAAGAGTTAAAATAGTCATTTATTTATCTGTTTACTTTGACATTTCCACATTTATTTCTGTATTTCTGTGTCTGTATCAATGGTCAGTGTAAATGTATAAATGCCAACTGACCTGCGTCTGAAATCAGATTGACAATTCCACAGAAAAACAACTTTTTTCACCAACTTCCCCACAACAGTGCTGTCCTGAGCTTATCTGAACATATGAGCAGAGAGTGTTCACAAGTGTTTTCAATAGCTGTGCTCGTTGGTGTGTGATGCCAAAAACGTTTTCTACTTCTGCGTTACCTCCACGCTGTGTGGCCCATAGAGCAGGCACACTACTCTGTATTTTAGTATGGTTTTAGTCACCTACTGTCTTTTATTCTATTGTATAGTTAATTACTGTCTTCTTATGCTTTATATTATTACTATTATTTTTTTATTTTTTTTATTTTATCTTATGGGTGTGGAATGTATTTATGGCTTGTGCTTTGGTCAGCTAGGGTTGTTTTTAAATGTGCTGCATAAATAAAGTCTACAGCCCTCATGCATGTGGGCGCTTGTTTTGCGTGCCATGTGACCGGCTCTGACCAATGGGCACAATGGCGGGCTAGAGCGGTGACGTCACAAACCATAAAAAGTTATTTTTTAGCCAAATTAAAGATTTTGAATGGGAAAAAAGGCCATGGTGTGAAAATAGTTAAACACTACAAAATCATTTTCTCAGCTGTAGGTGTCCTGTCAGCCCAACACCAGGAGTTTCTTTTTACATTGTGCTCTATGAGGAAAATCCTCTCTGGGCTGCATGAGATTTTTTGGCTGCAGTTCCACAGAGCTGCCACTAATTAAAGTGGCATCAGGGGAGAAGGGGCGCTGCCCTATCCAGGTCTTGGGTTAGCACCATTCAGAGTTTTAAACCATTTAATACTAAGAACAAAGAAGAAGAACAGTCTGGGATTTCAACTTCAGATGGAGTTCAGTGCCGCCCACTGCATTTATACTTTTACACATATCATCGATACAGACACAGAAATACAGAAAGAAATACATGTGGAAATTGAAAAGTAAAATAAAGTAAAGTAAGTAAAAGCTCATTTAAACTTTTTATGCCCAGAATGTATACATTCATTTATAAATGTATTAATTTATTTCTACATTTATTTATGAATTTACTTCTAAGTTATTTTAATCCTCCATACTACTGATCCTAATAATCTGGAATATCAGAAAAAGTCTTTGAAATGTAGAGTGAAAATCCACTTCATTCATGAATATCCTAAACCTTTACAAGAGTAGCTTGTGTTGAAATAGGCAGAGTTCAGTTTGTCTTGTTTGGACAGCTGAACATTAGATTAAATTTAGATCATATTATAGTCATAAAAAATATCCCCATACAGAAATAATAAAAATTCAGGCGGTCAGGTGTAGTAACAGAGTAATGGAACTACAGGCTCCTTCCACTGTGGACCTATGGCATATGCAGGGAGGTTTATTTTAACACAATTATACAACATTGAAAACTATATATATTTCATTAACAATATCCATAATGTAGTTCCAAAAGCAGAAGTGGAGTTGTCAGCAGACTCTTACATTCATATTTCATATCTTTCATCTCCAGTGTATTAACATCTGCCACCGGCTCAGTGAGCGTCAGGAAGAGCTCACCCATGTCAATTATAATGTGAAAGAACAGCTCAATAATGTGCAGCTCCACCTATTCATTTCCTCTGAGGATCACATCAGAATATTAATGTCACTTTAACGTTTATGTGCAAAAGGACAGAGCTGCTTCTCTGCCTTCAGAATCAGGGGCAGGTGTCTGGGCCAGTTTCAAAAACACTTAGATGCTCTGATTACTGGGTTTGTCTTCTTCTTCTGGATTAATCTGTTGTTTTTCCTTAAAATCTCAGAGTGGGAGAGCAGTATACAACAGAATCTATTGGAGAAGCTCACACAGGGAGCAGCAGTTGCCCCCCCACCAAGCTATTCCCCCTGCAAACCACCACATCAACCCAGAGGATACAAGAGATGTGCTGGGATTGTAGACTGCCCTCATTACCTGGGAGAGGAGTGAGTCCTTCCACTGGAGCTCATCTGGAAGCTGCTAATGTCCTCCTCCTTCAGGTCAGAGATTGTTTTGTTGTCTCTCAGACAGAAAATCTCTTCCTCAGAGAGCATGCCGGACAGAAACAGTTCTTGTTGGCGAGTTAGGAAGGGAAAGGTAGCCAAAGGTAGTAGTTAACTCGACAGACTGTTTAGACAATGTAAAAAACTGGAGATTAGTGGGCTAAAAAGGAAATTTCAGTCGCTATGTGTGAGCATAGGGGTGTCCACATGTACATATGGAACCAGGACCATCAAGGCCGAAGGTCGATGATTGACTTTGTTGTATGTGTTAGACATTAGGGTGAACCTCACCTGGTGTTGAGTTTAATGCATTGTGGAACACTGGACCAGCTCTATAGAATCTGTAGAGTGCATGAGGGTTCAGGGGAGTTTACCCTTGACTGTGTTCTTTGTAGAGTCCAATATTTGCTAATGGCTAAGGGTCTGGTCTCTGCATGATCAGAGCAGGAGATTGGATTGCATTGCTGAAAGTAAGTCAGACCTGTTCCCAGTACATGTTGGTCTGGAAAGACATTGTCACCAGTTCTGTTCATTATTTTTATGGACAGAATTTCTAGGCACAGCCAGGAGTTAGATGGAGTCTTTGGGAACCACAGGATTTCATCTCTGCTCAAATCCAGTCCTTCAGCCTGTACTAGGGTGTTTGCAGCCAACTGTGAAACAGATGGAATGAGAATCAGCACCTCCAAGTCTGCAGCCATGGCTCTCCAGGTTTGTGGAGAGCTTCTCTAGTGAGGGTTCATGGGAGTTTGCCCTTGACTGTGTTTAGGTATCTTGGGGTCTTGTTCATGAGATAGACAGGTGGATCTGTGCAGGGTCTTCAGTAACGAGGTTGATTTATTATGATCCACATCTCATGACCATGAGAAGGGCTCCTTCACATCAAGAGGAGCCTGTTGAGGCGGCCTGGGCTTCTGTTTCGGATGACCCCTGGGAGGTTTTCTGGGCAGGTCCCATTGAGAGCAAACTGAGCTTAGGAAAGAGATTTTGTCACTTTTGGTGTGAGTTCATTATCAGGATTACCCTGGAAGAGCTAGATGAAGTGTCTGGGGGAAAGAAGTCTTTAGATATCACTACTTGGACTGCTGCTTCTGCAAACCAGTCCTAGATAATCGGTAGAAGATAGTATGGTATGTTGCACTTCTATTTTTATCAGTTACTGATTACAAATACACTATTCTTAAACAAATAAACAAAAAAATCAATCATTCCTTGATGGGAAATGAAAGTGCCATTTATGTCTTTTTATTTTTTTCAAATCAAATTATTCATAGGGTTTTGGCCAAGAGCAACATTTTATAATTAGTTCATAAATTATGTAAACCATTAATATAGCTGTATCTCAGAGAAATATAAATCTTACTAAATAATAAATAAACTGTTAGATTGTGGAAACTAATCTTTCCATAGTACTGTATATTGTGACAAAATATATAGGAAATCATTCAGACAAAGTTCAGTCCATTGTCTACAATAGTTTTTATTCTGTGCATGGTGCTTTGTACATGATGTGATGGAAACAGAAGGTTTAACCTGAAAAAGAGTTCAATGATAAAACAAAGACATAATTCATAATTCATAAGGACAGTCGGCTGGAGGACTTTACAGAAGAAGAGACAAAACATAACCTACATCTGTCATATTCAGTACCTCAGTGTGGACGGGCTGAAGGGACAGTGTGTACTGAGAGGAGACTGACAGCAACAGACCAGTTTAAAAACGTTAAAAATATTCTGCTGCTGCATGATGTACCACTTGTAATAATTTACATTCACTTTACATTCAGTAGTGACATCTTCATTTGAGGTGGAAGAGGCATTGTTGGCTTGGTGTCATTCATAACAAAATTTGAGGAAAGCTTTAAAAGAAATGCTACTAATGGGCTTTAGGATTCTTTAGACAGCATAAATAACTGAATTAGGATTAGCAGCCAAAACAAACTGAACTAACAGACGGCAGGACTCTGTGATCTGATTGGACGATAACAGCTTTGTGGGGCAATTTAATAAGCCTTCCATTCAATGTAACAGACCTGAAGCAATAAATATGTGCATGACGTAGAATAATATTTTTTATGTAAACACACTATTCAATTCACTTTGGATAAAATTTTAAGATACATTTCCAATATAATGCTTATGTAAAAGCAGTGGTTGTACTCAGGGCTGTTTCTAGCTTTGCGGGGCCCCCTAGTGTGTCAAATTCTGATCCTAATCCCAGATGATCCAGTGACATGCCATAGTCATGACAACCCCTCTTAATAATATTAAACATCTGAAGTTGATACAAGTTAACTAATAAAAATGATAATACAAGGAAAATAACTCAATAAGAGCAATGCACTGCCACAATAATGTCTAAAATAATCAACAATAGGCCTAATAACCTACTGTATTTATTAGTCAATAATAAATATCTTTTGTTATCTAAAGCAATAGCACACTTCTAAACTTCATAAATAAATAAAAGTAGGGCTGATTTTTTTCAATTCTTAGTCAATTAACAATTTTAATACATTTTTTTCTTGGCATAAAAATCTATTTAAATGCAGGTTTATTATTTTTAACTGAGATTATTGCATAGTATTTTTTAATTATATATTCTAAATGTCTGACAAATTTCTGAAAAACAGCAAGGCAGCAGCAGCAAAGTGCATTACTGTAACAGGGACATAACTGTCTTTTAGTTTTAGCTCTCTCTGCTTCTAAAGACCACATCTGTTATAATTTATCCACCCTAGGAGGGCTGTGAAAAGACTCTAACTCCAGAGCATGTGGCTAATTAGCATACATAAACAAAGACATGTAAGTTACTGTTGCTGCTGCTTAACATCATGCTATGGTGTTACATTTGGCCAAACTGCTTCCTCATCTAAACTAGGACATTACAGAGGTAAAATGACTCCTTTTCTCTGTGTTTTTAGCATCTGCAGAGTCTCCACAGTCAGTATTTAAGCTGCTCTGGAGCTAGCAGTAGCATTAGCCACAACACAGAAAACAGGACTAACTAAAAGCCAGGTATTTCGCCTGGGGGTGGGGCTTAACATCTTGCGTCACACACTCAGTTGCTGACTGTTAAAGTCAACTTTTCTTGCATAAACCAGCAATAGATATTAAATATAGAGTTTATTTGGTAATAGATAAAGGGATAAGGCCAGGGTTGGTTTATTCCTGTGTTGTCAACACAGAATAAGAGGGAAAAAAATGTGACAAATAATATTTTACTGCCACATACCACCATAACCCTTTCCCTAATCAGTTGGACAAATAAACTCAATATTTATCGTCAAAATTTACATAAATGCTACATGAGTCGCGTATGTGCACCATGGTTTCCACAGCAACGACTTTACGATTTGGCTATTTTGATATTGTTCAAAATTAAAAACGAAAATTTATTTAATCAAATTAATTTGATTTATCGCCCAGCCCTAAATAAAAATAACAAAAAAAGTAATGTTAAGTGGAAAATATCTGCTTATAACAAATGACAACTAAGGACAATGACATAGCACACATCTGCACAACAGTTCTCCTCAGATGAGGGTTAACATTCAGCCTTGGGGCTCCCTAGTGGCTTGTGGGCCCTTCTTGTGTGCATATAGCTAGAAACAGCCCTGGTTGTACTGTGTGACTGTATTGGGCTTTATTTAACAGCATGTGGTTCTGGTTTCTATGGCAGTTTTCTATTGTAGATGCCATAATTAGTGTTATGATATGGAGCTAAAGGTCATGCAGGTCAAGACAGCGGGTTATTCTATAAAGCAAGCCAACTTGAAAAGGCTTAGTGTATCCTCATTTGTGTCCAGAAGCACGCCTGTTTAGCCTGGTTGGTCAGACCAACTCTTCCTATTCTACAAAGGAGTGAGTCTGGAACCTCATGGGTTGAATCTTATTTCTATGGTCAGAACAATCACAGGTGGAGTAACCAATCAGAGAAATGAACAACGTAAGGAGTGCACCGCTGACCTGTAAGAAACACAAACATGGTGCTTATGATGAACTGTTGCTGGTTCTGCCATAAAACACCAATATATGCCAGTGTTTTTTATTAGTATGAGTAGCTCTGTACTTATTTGTGAACAGGGACAGCAGCAGAAGTCAGTTGTACAAAAGTTGGTTTGTCTGAATGTGGAAAAAAAAAAATCCCACTGAGGACTGAACAACAACGCAGACTTCAGCAGAATCAACAGGTGACAAAGGAAAGCACTAAACACTGTTAATCAGTTCAGAGAAGTTATTAAATTCACTCTGTATAAGCCAGTGCTATCTTAGTTACTTATGATATGAGATTATATTCCAAATCGAGAAGGGGAAACGGTTTGTGTGGCTGAGGAACTCTACTGCTTTCGAAAAGAAAGTAGGCTTATCAGGGGTCAGATTACATCTCTATAGAAATACAGTATACTGCATGTAAGAAGTCCAGAGCAGGTTGAAGGTCAGGCTTACACAGACATTTGCATTAGAGTGATAATAATTTAAATTTAACTCACTGTAGCCAATTATGGCAGACCATGCCCTTTGTGACTTCAGGCCTGTGATGAAACAGGTAAACAAGCAGTAAGTGTTTGTTTGTTAGATTATTCTCAACTTCTAGTCTTTAAAGAAAAACTGTATAAGCAACAACGTAGCCCTCGGTTGAATACAAATTTCAGTTTTCCAAAATATGTGAACTATTTTCCTGTTCACAAATACAGTACTAAATGACAAAATGTAAACAAGTATCCTAAATAACAAGCCACATGAACTTCTCCTTATGCTCAATACACACTGTCCATTCATGAAATCAGCAGGAATGTGAAGAGAACGGGGCATGCTCAGTAAACCTCTGTCTGGAACGCTTTTTGTACAAAGTCATGAGTCTACACACTAGAGCCCGACCGATATGGATTTTTTTTTTTTTTTTTTTTTTTGAGGCCGATGCAGATACCGATATTAGGCAACTAAAAATACTAATATCATATGCATAGGCCCATACAGTTATACATTAAGGAAAAGTATTTTTACGCATTTTTTGTCCTGCTCTTGTTTACATGAATATGGCATGTACACCCCAGGCCACTTTATTAGACTAAACATCTTTTTAAAATGTTGTAGAAAGCGGCTTATTGTTCTTTATGCTGATTGTTATGAAGGTTGTAGTGGGTATTGGTGTGGGGAGTATTATTATGTATTTTATGTATTATATTTGTTTATTTTATTTAGCTTTAACTAAATTTAACTAAAGTTCTCGCCTCCCAGCAAGGAGATCGTGGGTTCGAGCCCCGGGCCGATCAACACACCATCACACGAACTCTCTGGGTGGAGTCTGCATGTCCTCCCCGTGTTACTGTGGGTTCTCTCCGGCTCTCCGGCCAAAGACATGCATGTGTTAGGTGAATTGGTGACTCTAAATTGCCCCTAGTGAATGAATGTGAGAGTGAATGGTTGTCTGTCTGTGTTCGTCTCTGTGTCAGCCCTGCGACAAGTTGGCCCCTGTCCAGGGTGTACCCTGCCTATGGCCCAAAAGTTATTGGGATAAGCTCCAGTCACCCACGACCCCAAATGGGAATAAGCGGTAGAAAATGAATGAATGAATAAATTTCTTTTAAACTTGCTGTGCAAGTAGAGCAGGGGGAGAACTACAAAATGAATTTTGAATGTTTGTTCTATAAGGTTCTATGGCAGAGAAATATTTTTATTGCCGTTTTGAGCTTTTCAGGCCATGAGAAGGTGATGTGGGGAGTTTCCTATGAACTGCAGAGTAAGAGCCAAACTGCTGGGAAACACTCTGAGTTGGCGCTAGCACACCCTGCTGGACAAATAGCAGAAGGCCATCATTTGCAAGTTAACAGGTCTTATTCCAGCACGCCAGCACACACTAAAAATAGTACCGTTTATATCGGCCATAAATTATCAGCCAGATTTTGGCCGATATCGGCTGATAATATTGGCTGGCCAATAAATCGGTCGGACTCTACTACACATACAAGATGCACAAAAGAAGACAAAATGGGAATAAATAAATAGTCACTTCTCAGCTCTGCCTTTCCCAAAAGTGACACGAGCACTACCACGAGCAAAACATGGAATAATCACTCAACACATAATCATAAATATGGTGAGAGAAGAGCGCCCCCTGGTTTGATAAAATTCTTTTGTATACATACATTGAAAAAATATTTTTCACATTGAGAGGGAAAATAAAATATTTACTGTACAAGAAATGGAATTCCAGTATTACCCCAAGAAATATCACCCACAATCCCTTTGTCAAAAAAACTGCTCCGTGTTATTAACAACCAATTGTGACAATACGAAAAGTTGTAGAAAAATAAAGTAGCCGTAATATCAAGGTTAAAAGACCAAATGCCGGTGAAAATGTAGCTAAAGTCTCCAGACAAACAGGAGAAAATCCACACATGTAAAATTCTACTTTATTTTTCTCCTTAGAAAAGATTGGAATTGGTTGTCAGTTCAGCAGTTGGCAGTGGGTGGAGCCACAGGAGATTGTGGGTGGAGCCACGGCGGGATTGCGGGGTCCTGGGGTGCGGGGGCGGTGGTTCTCTGGTCTCCTTTAGTCTGTACTGACAGGTTCAGGTTGGGGTCCAGGTTGGGGTCCAGGTTGGGGTCCCTCTGAGATGGGCCAGTGGGGGCTTGTGTCCGTGCTGTAGGGGGTCACGGGGGGCCTGGTGGTGGGACAGGGTGAAGGAGAGGGCACCTGGAGCCAATGAGTAATTTCAGGAAAAACAAATGGAGAAAAAACAAAGAGAAAAAACTGTTTAAAATGTGAATAAATAGTATACAGAACACAGTTTTATGTATTAAGTTAAAAATAAAAAATAAAATATATGAAAATAAAATGTCAATGTCAATTCTCCATCTTCTGTTTATTCCAATTATGGGTGGCAGTTGGCTGGAGTTCATCCCAGCACCTATGGGCCTTAGGCAGGATACACCCTGGACATTGACCATTTATTCAAAGACACTTATAGACACACTGATAGACAACAGAGGCGTGTGGTGAGGTTGATGAGGCACACTGTGGCTTATGTACTCAATACAACTGCAGCTGGCTGTATTTTCTTTACACGCAAATAAGGGACATGTTTGGCAAAAAATATGCAAATTTTTTATTTTTTAATACACACAATTGTTTTGTTCTTCCTAAAAATGCAGGCTGAGTGTGCCATGAACAGGGTCACCTGGGTGCAAGACCAGTGCTTAACTAGTTGAGCTAAACTGCCGTGCAACTGATGGCTTTTTGTCATTAATGATTTTATTGATTAAACAGTAGGGATGTGACAAGATTTAAGTGATTTAAATATGTAATTACAAATACGTTTTTATAGAGAGGCAGTGATGGAACGCACTGACTGAGTGCTCTCTCAGGTCAATGTGTATGGGACAAAGCTCTCAAAAAGAACAAAAAGAACTGACTTGGGATTGTTTCAAATGATGCTACCTTTACATTATAGACATGAACATAATCACTGACACTAGCCGCTCTTAGGTCTGTGTGGGGAGTGGGAGAGCAGAGTCAGTGTTGACCAAGTTGTGAATGCATTCTGTAATGAGTTTCCTCTTCACTGAATGTTAGCTAACAAGGATTTTGAGTCATTAAATACATGTAGGAGTTCTATATTTACTAAAAAATAGATGTGATGCATGTTAGATAAATCAAACAGGAATTGACATGACAAACAGTATCAAGATTATCGTGAGACACAAGTTTGCAAACATTTGTGGAGTTGTCATTGGAAGTTACCAGCTGTGTGTGTGGTGAATGCTATTTTAACTTGACAAAGATATGCAGTATTCCAGATGAGGATGGAAGCACTGAATACTGACTCCACAGATAACGCTTCACTCATAAAAGCAGGACTCTTCTATAAGTGGCTGAAGTTGAGGTTGTGTTCTGCTCTGCTCTGTGGCCCCTGTACAAGCTGAGGGGAGGCTGGGTGTTTACATACCAGCCTGTCAGCCACTAACCAGCCCCAGACCCCGGGCCCGCACTCACACAGGGCATAAACAGCTGAGATTAAAGCCACATGGCACCATTAGTTCAGAGAGCCCACACTCAGAGCAGGTCTGCTGTGGAGCACACTGTTACACAGCAACACAGGGTACAGCATGTTCCCACTGCCCTCTGAGTCTGAGGCTTTCATGTCTGAGATATCTATGTAAATAAATGCCATTAGATCTGGGCTGTGTGGTGGGACATCTAACAACATAACCAAATGTGAGAGTAGGAATGCAGATGGACCAGTAAATCTAAGGGGTTTCCTTTTGTCTCAGCTTCTTCAACACAGCAGACTGGTACATGCACTGCACTTCTGCGGCCGAGCTATTTGGCCATCTCCTGTTCCATCCTTCCCTCACTCATAAACAAGACTCAGGCATACTTGAGCTTAGGGCTGCACAGTATATGGCAAATTTATCATTATTGTAATATCAGCAAACGTAATATTCATATCAAAAAAAACTAAATGTATCACAATAACGCTGTGGTCATCCATCTGACCAGAGACTGACGCTGTCAGTATCATTTTCCTATCACAGCCTTAAAGGTATTAGGGAGGATCTTTATAAATTCATTTTTTGCAATATTTATTAAAACTACCTTCATTGCCCTGTATAAGGCTTATAAATTGGTGTATTAGAAAATATAATAATAATATTAATAAACTGTGGACTCTGTGGGACTTAAAAAACCTCATCCAATCGTTTTCGTCATGAGTACGTTAACCATTGTTCCACGGACTTGCCATTCATTCGTTCATCTTCCTGGTTTCGGCGATAGTGCACGTTCTTGTGCTTGCGCATGTGTATACACTATGTTTATGTAGCCCGGCATTAGCGCCGCGTTAGCGGCGTTAACATCGTAGCCGGGACAGCCTGACTTCGAAGAGCACAATGGCTGAGGAAAACCGTGAACCAGGTGGTCACAAAAGGAAAACTGTTTTTGAAGTGTAACCAGAGGAGGAGGAGAAAAACTGTAGAAGAGCAGAATAAAACCCGTGTAGTTATTGGCGATTCCTTCAAAGGACGGCTGTGCGCTGTAGGAACAGAAATGGCTTCAGACGATGCATTGGTCACCAAGTTTCTGCTGGACAGGTACGTTTATCTTATCGTTTGAAAAAAATGCCTTTTTTCTTTATCTGTTGAACCGTTTCAACTGTACAGCAGTCAGTTTGCTAATGCTAACAATAGCAGGAATATATATTTTTGCTCACATTTAGGGACTGTGCATGTGACTGGGTTTGTGTGGGGAACTAGGTCAAAGGTCGCGCAAACAAACAATGCAGGTCTAGGTTTAGGCGAATCTCCGCTGATGCCGGCTGTAAACAAACACTCGTGTTCCAACGCTCGTGCACGTCGCTGTGGAGGAGTTCCTTGGAAAGGAACAGTGCAGGGCGGGGCCCGACGCATGCGCATTATTCAAAAAAGGACAAACAGTCGCTGGTTTCTCAGCAGTCGAAAAAAATCCTCCCTAATATCGTTAAATAAAAACCAAATACAAATATTTAAAAAGTACAGATTTAGTTGCCATTATCTTAAATTTGTCATCATTTAGGCTGGTTTATATTTCTGCTTTAATTTAAAAGGGGCTATATTCTAAAAATGACTTTTCTTCTCTCTCTACCATAATATAATGTTCTCTCGTCAAAAGCAAACCTGAAGTTGTGTTTTGCTTAGGGCTGGGACTTTAATGCATTAATCACAATTAATTAACTACAAAGAAATGATTGCGTTAAAAAATTTTTTTATCACACTTGTCTATGACAACACGGAACTTTTCTCAGTGGCCTAGTTTCTAGTGCACAGTAAACAGAGTTGGACATCCACATGGACAGAACACCAAATGTGAGTGGATTTCAGCTGTGAACAGCTGGATAATGTGCCTACAGACTGTACTACAGGGAACTGTGGAGTTTTCGCCGAGGTCAGGCCGTCTCCGCACATGCAGTGCACGACGCCACTTCGTTTTTTTCACTTTCAAATGCGCTGCTTCAAGGCTCCGCTCATCCTATCTCTGATCGTTCTCACAGCTGACTGACGCACACAGGAGACAGCAGTCCTTTGGGTTCAGATGCAAAGGAGAGAGAGAGGGGACAGGTCCATGAGGAGGTCACAGGCGGAGCACAGAGGAGGAGACAGTGGAGAGAGGCGCACCCGTGTTACAACATGCACGGGAGGCAGAGGTCAATGCACAAACGCAGAATCCTGTCCTGTTTGACCGCAGTGTTAGTTTGAAATCATGTTAAAATATGCCAGAACATATAAATAAGCTCCTATATTTTATTTCTGACAGATAAATATTGCTATTTGATGAAAATGCAATTATTCATGATTAATTAATTACAAAGCCTGTAATTAATTAAATACATTTTTAATCAAGTCCCACCACTATCTTTGCTTCATTCACAAATTTTTGTAATCCTGTATTCTCTAGGACAGCCGTTCTGACGTCTCAAAACGCTTCCACAAACCTCTGCCACAAAGCCCCGCCCCACCAAAACAGTGTACTGCTCTGTTTCCACTGATTCCTCACAGACATTTTTCATTTTGTAGTGAGATGGCACCATTGTTTAAGGAAGTGAACTGCTCTTTTTCTTTGATTGTGTTCAAAAGAGTGTCACAGCTAGGGGTGGGACGATAAATGATTATATCGCTAATCCTGATAAAAACAGTAAAGATTAATCGATCATGGCAATGTTTAATTATCGTTATAATCATCTATCTCAATAATTGCCATTATCTTCATATGAAAGAGCTGTGCCCTCTGCTATTCACTATCTTTACATACAAATCATACTCCAAGAAGGCTCAAAGCTCGTCTTCAGTCCAATTTCTCCAGAACTGGTTAAGGCTGCACTACCTGATTTGTTTTTCCTTGTATTTTGGCAAAGATAATTATTTAGTTATTACAGCATAACAGAAGTCATCTGAGAAAAAAATTAGACTTTGAGGTCACCTGTGGACTGTATTATAAGGGTTTTTGTTTAAACGTGAGGGAAGGAACAGTTTAACCAATCAGATGCAGCTAATTTACAAGGTCATCATAAGTTTATCATTAAATATAAACAGTGACACTTTGACTTTATGAAATGAAACTCAACAAAGTTAGAAAATGCGTTCTTCGCTTTGTAAATGCGTCTCACACAGCCCATAAACATATCTAAACTACGGGTAACATGCTTTCACTTTTAAACTTTACAACATGATGATCTAAAATGTGTATTTCTGTGATCTATAAGCGTTGTTCTGACAGTAGTACTACTGAGTCCTGTTTGAATGCTACTCCTACGTTCATTAAAGTGCGCTGTACACGCTGCAGCAGTCCAACAAGTCACTGCGTTATCCAAGTCACTACAACTGTTGTTTACATGTGTATTCTAAATTTTGGCCACAAAGGGGAGCCTATGTTTGCAATAATTTATCCTAAAATCATAAAATTGTGTCTGTTGTGTCACTGAAAAGTAATTCCAGAATGTTTTAGCTACAGTTTCAAACCACAATACAATTTCATAATTATTGGGATAATATCGTTTATCGCAATTATTGTGGCCAAGATAATTGTGACATAAAATTCTATTATTGTCCCATGCCTAGTCACAGCTCTGCACTCTCCTGCACTCTGTTGGTCTCTTCATCTGTTTTTTTATGGCACCAGTAGAGTACTGAATAAAAAAACATTCTCTTTTAGTCACATAATGTTTATAAAGGCTGCAAAATGTGCTGCCATTCTAGAGGTGACCAAGATTGGTTTAAAAATGAGTAAAAGCAGAATAAGTTTTGATTGTGACACAGTTTGACTTGTAAATACAGGGACTAATATTTCTGCCTTTATTTAATTAACTTACAATGTCATAATAGTATATCAAAATACTGCCATCATATTGTTATTGCAATATTCAACATAGTCATCATGTGTTTCCAATATTGTGCAACCCTACTTAAATTTCTCCAAGGAACTCCAGGACCTCTCCCCACTTTTTCTGACTGAGAACTATGGCCTTGAACATAGAGATGCTGCTTCCCACTCAGCTGCAAACCGCCCTAATATCCACTGAAGATCCTGGACTGACATTGCATTGGAGGCTTATTTCTAAACTGCAACCTGCATTGTATTTGGGAGAACACTGTCTATGGCAAATGATATGTTCCATTTTTTTTTTTCTAGCGTTCTTTAAGAGTAGGGCTGGGTGATAAATTGAAATAATTTGATTAATTTGCACTTTTAATTTTGAATGTCAAAAATAGCCAAATCATAAAATCGAATATAGTTGAAATTAGCATCTGTTTCATGTGCTGAGGCTAATGCTGCTACCTCCAGAGCAGCTGTGCAACTGTGAAGACCCTAATAATCACAGAGAAAGGAGTCATTTTATCTCTGTAATGTCCTTGTTTAGAAGGGACAGCAGTTTTGGTCAAAACAAACACCGTAATGCTGCACATTGCATTACTTACTTTGTGTACACTTTACTTACTTTGTGTACTTTGTTTATGTATGCTAATTAGCCACATGCTCTGGAGTTAGCATTTTTTCACAGGCCTCGTAAGGTGGAAAAATGATAACAGACCTGGTCTTTAGAAGCAGAGAGGGCTAAAAGTAAAAGGCATTTATGTCACTGTTAGAGTAATGCACTTGTTTTGCGTTGCTGCCTTGCTGTTTTTTGTACAGATATTTAGAATACACAGCTAAAATAAAAATAAAAAATACTATGCAATAATCGAATTTTAAAGTAGTAAACCTACATCTAAACATACAAACCTACATTTTTTTTAGCCATATCGCCCAGCCCTATTTAAGAGTACCCTTTTCAGGACACATTACCTTTCACGTCTGTAATACTGGTGGACTGTTTTCCCAGGTTTACCAGGGCCCTGGGAGCCAGCAGATCATTCCCAAGCCAGGTCTACATCAGTGTGTGGGTTCTGGAGCTGTAATTGTGTTGCTGGTGTAATTATACTGTGTTGGCATCATTACTCCAGTAGTGCATTATAGCTTCATTCTGAACTGTAATGTGTGTAACCACTTCAGGGAAACCTTTCCATTAGGCTTCCAATAACAGCAGAGCGCTCCAGTGTCCTGCGAGTAAAAGCACATGTCCACAGCAACGGAATTAAGAGGGGGTATGCAACAGTGACTGAATGCACAGAGCAGCCTGTAAATGCAGTTTAGCCCTATTTGTCTCCTGCTCACAGGACAGGCCTCCTGCAGGGTATTAAACAGGCCCGGGACACTTTATCTTCTGTGGCAGTGAATAGAGCAGTGGAGGTTACAGCTCCACTACAGTGACAGGGAGAACACAGAGAGCTTCTTAATGCAAGGACAGACTAATAATAAGAAGAGTTGGATTCCCACTGCTCTGAATAAGACTTTTTAACTTCACATTTTCCTGCGTTGGTCATCATTTTTTTGCATAAACTAAAACACATGCTATGTGAAGAATGTGTGCAAAAAATATGTAATTTACTCAATGTTACTGCAGGGGCAGAGGGAGCACTCAGTGGATTTTGCTCCTGTAGCTAACTGAATAAGTAAAATGGGGCATTTTCTCAAGTGTATGCGCTTAGAACAGGCAAATGAATTCATGTAGCAACTTCCAACCTCTGATTGATCAAGGCTGTGTGTAAATGTAGGCATTTAGCTCAGGTTACTGTGGATAGGCTGACGTCCTGCCATGATTTGAATCGTGTAAGCTCTGACTGCTACCGTTCCTCAGCTAACAACAGCACATGCTGCTGGTCTCTGTTGGTTGGTCTATAAATCAGTGAAAACACCAACACTGCCCCCAGTGGTTGTCAGTGGAACAGGATTTCCTTTGAATCAATCCAAAGCTGTTTCAAAACAGCGGAACGAATGTCTCAAAATGATCCTCAAGTGCAGAAGTGATGAATTTGCACGTTGGAAGTGCTGAATGCGCACATAGGGCAATCCACAAATGCATAATCAACTATCTACATGCAAAATGCAGATTTATGAATGAAAAACACAAATCATTTTGAAATAATTACAACAGATATGTTTGCAAATTACAATATAGCTGCATGCCCCCAGTGGTCGTCTTTGGAACAGGATTTCTTTTGTGAATAAATTTTGCTGTCTCAAAATGCGGGACAAATGTCTCAAAAAGATCCAAATGTGCAGAGGTGATGAATGCATGAATGGAGCAATCCATAATTGCAGATTGGACTATCCACATGCAAAACTGCAGATTTATAAATGACAAACATGATTGATTTGTGAAATAATATATTTGCAAATTAGAATTTATTTGCAAAAATCGCTGCATGCAAGTCACAAATTTGGTATTTTGAATAAATCATTCTGGTTGCATTAATATATATATATATATATATATATACAGATCACAGAGCAACCTCCCTGAACAAGAACCAGTAACCATCACAGTGGCAGACATCCAAGAAAGAGTCTCAGGTATGAAAAACTGGACAGCACCAGGGCCTGACATGATCCACACCTACTGACTGAAAAAGCTAACTTCACTCCATGAGCGCCTGGCAGCACAAATGAACCAGCTGCTAAAGGATGGGACCCACCCTGAATGGCTAACTGAAGACCGGACAATCCTGATCCAGAAGGATCCCCTGAAGGGAACAGTACCATCCAACTATCGACCAATAACCTGCCTCCCCACCACATGGAAGCTCATGTCAGGCATCATAGCGACTAAGATAAGTGGGCACATGGATCAATACGTGAGCACAGCACAGAAGGGCATTGGTAAAAACACCAGAGGAGCTAAACACCAGCTGCTCGTAGATAGAACAGTCGCTCAGGATTGCAAAGCCAGACACACTAATCTGTGCACCGCCTGGATTGATTACAAGAAAGCCTATGACTCAATGCCACACACATGGATCATGGAATGCTTGGAGATGCATAACATCAACAGGACTCTAAGAGCCTTCATTGCAAACTCGATGAAGCAGTGGAAGACCACCCTTGAGGCCAACTGCAAGCCAATTGCACAAGTGTCCATCAAATGTGGGATATACCAAGGAGATGCTCTGTCCCCGCTGCTGTTCTGCATAGGTCTGAACCCCCTCAGCCAGATAATCACCAAGACTGGCTATGGGTACCGACTCAGGAACGGGGCCACCATCAGTCACCTCCTCTACATGGATGATATCAAGCTGTACGCCAAGAGCGAGAGAGACATTGACTCACTGATCCACACAGCCAGGATCTACAGCAATGACATCGGAATGTCATTCGGACTTGAGAAGTGTGGGCGGATGGTGACAAAGAGAGGGAAGGTAGTCCATACAGTAGGGGTCCCACTCCCAGACGGCAGATTAGCAGACACTGAGGACAGCTACAAGTACCTTGGAATCCAACAAGCAAATGGCAACCTGGACCAGGCCACAAGAAAAGCAGCCGCAGCCACAGCCAAATATCTCCAACGAGTAAGGCAAGTCCTAAGGAGTCAGCTCAATGGCAAGAACAAAGTCAGGGCAATCAACAGCTATGCCCTGCCGGTCATCAGATACCCTGCGGGAATAATAAGCTGGCCAAAGGAAGAGATTCAGACCACAGATGTGAAAACACGAAAGCTCCTAACCATGCATAGAGGGTTCCACCCCAAATCCAGCACCCTGAGACTGTACACTAAGCCCAAGGAAGGAGGCAGAGGACTGGTGAGTGTCAGAACCACTGTCCAGGATGAAACATCCAAGATCCTTGACTACATCAGGAAGATAGCCTCAACAGATGAAGTTCTCAGTGAATGTCTCAGGCAGTGGAAAACAGAGGACGAGGTGCTGGAGGAACCATCATGGGAGGAAAAGCCCCTACATGGGATGTACCACCGACAGATAACTGAAGTGGCTGACATCGAGAAATCCTACCAATGGCTAGAAAGGGCTGGACTGAAGGACAGCACAGAGGCACTGATCATGGCTGCACAGGAGCAGGCCTTGAGCACCAGCGCAATAGAGGCCCAGATCTACCATACAGGACAAGACCCCAGGTGCAGACTGTGCAACGAGGCCCCTGAGACAATCCAGCACATAACTGCAGGCTGTAAGATGCTGGCAGGGAAAGCATACATGGAGCGTCATAACCAAGTGGCTGGTATAGTGTACAGGAACATCTGTGCAGAGTACAGTCTGGAAGTCCCGAGGTCAAGATGGGAAACACCTCCAAAGGTGATAGAGAATGACCGAGCTAAGATCCTGTGGGACTTCCAGATCCAGACATGGAGTAGTACTTTGTTTCATTCACGCATGTTTGAGTATCCTGTGTACTAATGCCATCTTTTATGCAAAAGATCAAATGCCAGGTCTCACAGCTCTGTGTAGACACATGAAACTTTTTAACCATGTTGACTTTCAGTGCAATCCACGGGTGCCGCTGTTTCACTACAGCAATTTAATAAAGAAGCATATTAAAATAGCATAATAATTAGCAATTTGACAATAGAATTGCAAATTGAATAAATAGACCAAAGTTTGAAATAGAATATAGAATTAAAAATTGTATAAATTGTATATATAAATTTCCACAGAAACTCCTGTGGGTTTCTAAAGCCCATACACCACCACTGGACTCATTCTGATCATTTCAGTGCTTAAACCGCCTTCACTACGAAGCAGTCAGCTGATATACCTATCTTTTAGCATCATATTGCTAATAGCTGGGCTAAATGGCCATTTAATGCTCTGTACATTCCCCACCATTGCCAGCAGGGAGTGACAGACACCTAATCCAAGTGTTTTCTGCCAAGTAAAAGGAAAAGCTCCCCGTAAGATGTTTCCCATAAATGTACATAAATTTATAAAACGTAAAATACAAAGGTGTCCAAAATCCTTTCAAAAAGTTTGAAAAAACTAATATGGCCCCTTTAATTTGAAATAGGCAAGAACATACAAAAAACACCTATATTTTATTTCTGACATAAATATTGCTAATTGAAAAAACAAACAAACAATAATAATAATGATCATGATTAATTAAGCACAAAGCCAAAACCTGATTAATTAAAATAAATTAGACTTTTTTTAATAATCAAGTCCCACCTCTAATATATATATATATATATATATATATATATATATATATATATATATATATATATATATATATATATATATATATATATAGTGTAAAGTTCTGTACATTACTGAATGTTCATTTGATCCTACTGTACCAGAGTCAGGTTAAGTGATGTGTGCTGTCAGTCCACCTGCTTCCATACAAATAAATGGGTTTCTTTTATTTCAACTATTTTATACATATTGTTTGGGTATTATACATATATCATACATATTGTGGGGATTATTTTAACCGATGCCAGGTGAAAGAAAAGAAAATGCTGTGTCTGAAAGCAGCCTCACCTTTCCCGAGCGCGTGGTTCACTCAGGGGTGATCTCTGTTTCCTGGTGCACCACCACTTTAGTGACAGACATATCCGGATGCTGCTCCTTCGCCTCCTTAATGGCCTGAGCCAGAGCCTGCGGAGCACAACAGGCCGTTAACAAGCACACGATGGATGGCTTTAATTACACTCACTCGCATGCACAGCTGATTTACCTGATATATGATCACAATTCACAGGAAATTAGTTCTACAAATAATTCCTTCTGCTGGCACACATGCATCCAGAGCAGCAACGTGTAGCAACATAAAACATGAGCCCCGCCACAATAAAAGCATGAGCGATTAGAGCCGGCACGAACGCTGAGCCATGACAAACATATCCATCACTTTTATTCCTCACCTTGTCATGGTCAATTTCGGTGTCTCCGGTGATGACGATTCTCTTCTCGATGCGAGTCTCGGAGATGCCCCCTTTCACCGTCTGGAACAAAACAGCAAACAGACTGACACCAGCATTCTTCAAATTTATGACCTAGTGTCTGCAGCGGATGAGAGAGACCCAAGGTTTCAGGGAAAAGAGGTAGAGAAGATGCAGGATTTTAAAGGGGGAGACATTATGCTTTTTTCAAGCTTTTAGAAATAAATTTGAATATATGTGCATCAACATTTTATATTTTATAGTATAAAATACATGCACAAATCCATATATTTATTGAAAACATCTTCTTTTAGCAAGCTGTTTCTTTCACTTTGCAGAAAATGCTGTGAAGTGTCAGTGTCAGGTGTGATGTGTGAAAGAGTATCAACAGAAATTAAAGGAAAGGTGTACACAGTGGTAGGAACAGTAATGTCGCACAGTTTAGAGACTGTGGCTCAAAGGAACAAACAGGAGGCAGAGCTGGAGGGAGCAGAGCTGAAGGATGTGTTGACAAGAAGAAAGAAGAAGAAAGTAATCCTGCCATTTAGAAATCTATTGTCCACCTTTTCAGCTGCATATACAGTATTTTCTATATTGTAATATGGCAGGCTTTTATAAATATTTAATGGAGCGCTATGTTCAGAGGAGCCAGATCAACAAATACAATAGTGCATATTGTTGGCTGATTATTAGGGCTGTCAACGTTAATGCGTTAACGCATGCGATTAATAGAAAAAAAATGAACGCGTTAAAATTTATCAACGCAAATTAATCACATCTGTTTTGCCGTACACCAGTGCTTCTCAAAGCACTTTGGAGGGCATGAAGCCGTGTCGTGGGCAGTGTGACCGTCTTGGAAATGTGTGTATATCACAACATTGACTTGCTTTAACGACCCAGGCGTCCAGAGAAGAGAGAGCAGCTGCCTCACGTTTGCCCGTGGTTCCACTTCAGGACAAGTCCTACTGCTTTGGCCGCTGCACTACAGCTCTCTCCTTCCCCTCCCCTCATGAGTCTCGTGTAAAACTTTTTACTAATAAATGTTACGTGTGCTTTTTACATCGCTTCCTTTCACTGCCTCTGTCCGTGCACGTTCCTGGGAGCTGTGCTTTCTGTGCGTCCTGGACCCGTGGTGAGAGCGGGGGGCATCCATGGCCATCCCTGAACTTATGGAGCCACAAGCCACAAACAGCCTACAAACCATTCATTTGTGATGTTTTCTTTTTTTTTTTATAAAGCGTCAGTTCTTGACTCAGAGGGGCAGCCTCACTGCGGACAGGTGACCGTGCCCCGCCCCTGACAGGTGAGGACAGGTGACAGAGGAGCAGAGGAGAGGCTCAGGTGTCTGCAGTAGATTTAATGCAGAGCACAGTTCAGCAGACACTGTTATCTCCGTTACTACACAGACTTATTAAAGGCTCTCACAATATTTATAAGTTATTTCTGAGATGTATTTTTTTTTATCCAAGTAAAAAACACACTCCTCAACCTCTCAGGACTTTTTTTTATTTAAATGCTGAATATTGTCATGGAAAATCTACCAAATTATACACTGTGATTAATCACAGCCCAAGAGTGTGATTAATCTGATTAAGTTTTTTAATCGATTGACAGCACTACTGATTAGTAAGAGTGCTCCGATCAGGGTTTTTGAGGCCGATCACCGATCAGCCTCTGCTGTGATCGGCCGATACCGATCATGGCCGATACCGATCACGTGATCTTCAATGTAGTAATGTATTGTATGCAGGCTATTATTAGTTCCATTTGAAAAATACTGTAGCCTTTGTAAATATAAAAGAACAACAAAATTCTACTTATTTTTGTTTTAGAAGAGGTTTTGTTGCATTATTGGCCTTTAATGTGTGCCCAGTGTCTGTGGCTTTGTTTGAATGCTCCGCTGATGTAAAAATCAGCTGTTCTTCTTAATTGGTTCCTTTAATGCGAGTCCGCGGTGCAGCGCCTGTGTCCGCGTAACGCGCAGCCAAACCAGGTTGAAACACAGTGGCTTAAAGAGCAGACAGCTCCTGCAGCCAGGTCTGACAACGTCTGAATGAAGAAAACGTGCAAAGAGAGCAGAGAAGACAACGATGAAAGGTGCTCCTCTCAGTCTCACGGACACATGGGCTGCCTTTTTACTTTCTCTTTCCATTAGCAGCCATTTGGTGCAGTTTAAGCCACAAAACGCACAGTTTTCTCCGCGCAACAAGACACAGGCAGACTCTGAATTTTCTTAATCCTTTTAACGTAACTGTTAGCGGGTTAGCTGTAGCTCTATTTATGTTGGTGTTTGCAAATACACGCACTGCTGCACCTCGGTTCTGTCCCGTGTGCTCCTAAAGCAGGCGGGGACACAGCGGGGACACAAAGCAGTGCCTCCAGGGCAGGTTTGTGTTAGTTATAACCAGGGCTTAACTTAAAAACACTGCTAAAATAACGCTACTGCTGTTTAATCAAACCGGAGTTGCAGGACAGTAAATGTGAGAGCCTCGCGTGTTTATTGTAATTTGATTGGCCCTTCTGATCGGCCCATTTTACCGATCACCGATCACTCTATTTTTAGCCATGATCGGCCGATCATGATCGGCGGCCGATCGATCGGAGCACCCTTACTTATTAGTATAAAATTGTCCATGTGTTGCTAACTGTCTGCAACCATTTTGTGTTAGTTCATAATTTGGACCACATTGCTGTTCAGTTTTAACTTTCAGGTTAGTTCAATCTCTGAGTTTGTGTTCCCTTTACCTTTTTAAGCTATACAAAGCTCAAGAGACAAAAAGCAAAACAGCATCAAAGTAAGTTTCTTTCTTCTATTTCCAAACTATGGCAGACAGTCATTACGCACTAATTTAAGAAAGGTTTTCACTCAGGTATGAATTATCTTCAAACCATGGCTGAATGAATTTGAATGAATGAGGTAATTACAATTAAGTATTCTTTCTTTTAAATATGCAGTGTGCAGTTACAGTATGGGTGAAGTACCTGATGTTGTCAATGTGCAGCTCAGCAGCATGGACACAATATGGACCCATGTCACCCTCTAACTCTATTGAGAGCAACCTTGATGTGCACTGAAGAGTGTTTGCCAAAATGAAGAGGACCTAGATTGACACATCTCTGTGGCTATGGTTAAAGCTACAGCTACAAAAGCCCACCCCCACCCAGTTGTATTCTCAAATTAGGCCACTAGACGCAATGTTGTGTAACGGTTGTGCCTGGCGTGCCAGCTTTGTCTTGCAGAAGAAGAGTGACCTTTGGAACTCCTCCCCCACCCTCGCCTGTCCACCACTTGCCACACCCCTGCCCCCAAATTAAACTCAGACACATGAGCCTCAAAACAGTTGTATTAGCGGTGGACAGAGCCTAAAGTCGCAATGGCTAGAATGAAAAGAGCTTCACCTCCTTCCTTCCTCAAAACAAAAATAGAAAAAGAAATCTCTCTGTCAAAAAACACAAGCAGAGAGCCAAAAATAGAGTAAGTCTTGATGAAGGTTACCCCCGCTGGAGAACACTCTTGGCTAAGAAAAAGATGTGGATAGATTCAGAACTCGCAACTTATCTGTGTGACTAGCCGACTCAAAAGTCTTGACTGGCGCGCTTTAGGGCCCGTTTACATGACAACAGTGATGCATTTACATATTAATGCTGAGGTGTGAAGAAAACAAGAGTTAATGTGAATAAACTTTAGCACCCATATTTGTACAGCAAATGGCGCTGTGGGCCCTGCAAATGCTCTACACTACACAGTGAGTAAACAGCAGAGGAAATCATAGTTCCATCTGCAACTTCCCAACTACTGTAAAATCTTGTGGTTTTCTAGCCCCATCCAGTAAAAGTAAGTACTTGTACAGATATTACTTACAGTTACTGGACTAAATATGAATGTATGAGACATAAAAGCCACGTAGTTTGCACTTGCGGGTCGTGGGCCTAGCAGACAGCCAATCACTGTTCAAATTGGGGCTGTTACATCATCGTTTTCAGTGAGTCGCTGCTCCGAGTGGGTCCCACTGTGAGACCACACAACACACACTGTGTGTTGTGAGACTAAAACACCTCTTCCAGCGTTTTCAAAAGTGTGCGGATTCAGAAAACGAAAACCCCATGCTTTTGTGAATAAAAATCCAAACAGCAATCAAACCTTTGTGGATTCGGCAAAACATGCTGTCATCTAAACGGCCTTTTAGTGGTGAAATCACAATTGATGATAGTTTTCAACAAAGTTGACAGTGAAGTGGGAGTGGAGGAAGGCCGGGGAGGGGGGGCAATAGCAAGTTACAATGCTGTCATCTATCTACCTCTACATGGAAACTGTATTACAAACTGTGGCTTTAAGGTATGTAGTAGACGGTATATCAAGTTCACTGTTGCACAGTTTCACTGCATTAAAGTTAATGTTTTGGTTGATCTATGGTTAATGATTCCAGCACTTGCACACATGCTACCGAAGCATGACTACTGGACCATTTTGTACTCCATCAAAGAATGGAGAAGGGAATGTAGCCTGTGGACACTAACCCCCTGAAGGTCACAGCTTAAACCTGGTTGCCAAAAATACAACAGAATACAATGAAAGAGTAAAATTCTAAGGTTATGTAATGCACTCTTTTACCATATTGGCAGAATAGACTGAGACATATCCCTGATTAGAGAGACCACAAGTGCTCTGTGTAGTTTATGTCCATCAGACTCCATCAGTCTCCAGAGGGACCCTACCCTCTACTCAGTGGTTGATGTCTGTATTGATCAGTACAGAGTGAGAGGGGGCAGTTAGAGGACAGACCTCTGCAATCTGAGTGGTGGTGGTACAGACCTCTGATCTGAGTGGTGGTGGTGGGAGATACAGACCTCTGTGATCTGAGTGGTGGTGGTACAGACCTCTGTGATCTGAGTGGTGGTGGTGGTACAGACCTCTGTGATCTGAGTGGTGCTGGTACAGACCTCTGTGATCTGAGTGGTGGTGGGAGATACAGACCTCTGTGATCTAAGTGGTGGTGGTACAGACCTCTGTGATCTGAGTGGTGGTGGTACAGACCTCTGTGATCTGAGTGGTGGTGGTACAGACCTATGTGATCTGAGTGGTGGTGGTACAGGCCTATGTGATCTGAGTGGTGGTGGTACAGACCTATGTGATCTGAGTGGTGGTGGTACAGACCTATGTGATCTGAGTGGTGGTGGTACAGACCTATGTGATCTGAGTGGTGGTGGTACAGACCTATGTGATCTGAGTGGTGGTGGCAGGGGACACAGACCTCTGTGATCTGAGTGGTGGTGGTACAGACCTATGTGATCTGAGTGGTGGTGGTACAGACCTCTGTGATCTGAGTGGTGGTGGTGGGAGATACAGACCTCTGTGATCTGAGTGGTGGTGGTGGTACAGACCTATGTGATCTGAGTGGTGGTGGCAGGGGACACAGACCTCTGTGATCTGAGTGGTGGTGGTACAGACCTATGTGATCTGAGTGGTGGTGGTACAGACCTCTGTGATCTGAGTGGTGGTGGTGGGAGATACAGACCTCTGTGATCTGAGTGGTGGTGGTACAGACCTCTGTGATCTGAGTGGTGGTGGTACAGACCTATGTGATCTGAGTGGTGGTGGCAGGGGACACAGACCTATGTGATCTGAGTGTTGGTGGCAGGGGACACAGACCTCTGTGATCTGAGTGGGAGTGGCAGGGATACAGACCTTGGTGATCTGGGTGGTAGTTGTGGTACTGATGGTCTCTGAGGTGATGGTCTGAGCGCTCAGTAGAACTCCAGTGTCCCTCTCAGCCACGGTGTCCCCAGGCTGAAAGACAAGGTAGTAATATTAGATCAGGAAACACTTAATGAACAGTTTTACATATGTTCCTTTAACTCCCTGTTCTCTAACCTGGAACTTTATTTGAGGAAAACAGTTTGAATACCTAATAAAATAATGTCATATGTTGTCTATGTCATTATCGAGCTCCCACTGATGAAAAAGTGTCTAAGTCAGAGCAGCCTATGTTGTACTACTTGTATATTTTGCAGTGGTAAATTTGTCTAAATTTGACATGTTTAATAATTGTACAAAACAGTATTAGGGCATTCTTAGAAATAGATAGAAACAGATAAAACATAAAGCCACATTTATGGACATGCAAGAAATGACGTATTACTGAATGCCAATTTATAAACAATGATAAAATTATTGTAGCAGTAGAATAGCCATATTAGTTGCTGCAAATTATCATTACCAAAGATCCTTTTTCAAGACTAAAGAGAAGCAAATGACACATTATTGAGTTTTTCCCAATCAATTCATAACCTTTTAAAATTGCATGTAATCAAATTAGTGACATTTATTTTTTCCAAACCAAATATCTCAAAGGCCAAATGCATATTGGAACATGGCGTAAACTGTACTGTATATTAACTAAGCTGGTAACTAAACAGATGTGTAAAAAGAATGTCTGATTATACACATCCTGCTGGCGTCTCTCATGGTGCCCCCACATTGTGTCCCGTCAGCAGAATGTAAAACAATACAGAGAATTGAATTTGAGGCTGATTTAGAACATGCATGCTCACATCTCACACTCACTGTGGTCACAAAAATCGATGCAGGGGTCAGTTTAAGACTCCGACTTCTTCACTTGATTCATTTATGTTCTAATTATTCATAATAGATAATGTACATGACATAAACTGGTTTGACATGATCATAAATAAAAGACCATAAAATGTATACATCTGCAGTTTATTATGCAGTACCATACAGATGTAAAACTGAAACGCATGTTCTCTTTTCTCACAGGCACAGATAAGTCAGCACAATCCAGCCAGTGTACTCTCTGTGCCGGTGTTCTTTTTGTGCCAGTACCAAGCCTGAATAAATGGAGAGGGTTGCATCAGGAAGGGCATTTGCCAAATCAATATAGTCCTTAACACACATGCACTGCCACTCAGACCATTACATGAAATCTTAAAAGGTATTGTAAGCAGCTGTGCTCGTACTAGTTTAAAACGGTACTGCAGTCTAAATCAAAACAATGGTCTGTGGGTTGCCAGTCTCAGTGAGCTCTTTTGCCAACTGGTTTTCTTGCTACCTGCAATGTGCTCCTTTCTGGCGAAGCTCTAGACTTGCGTGACACCGATTTGGGGGTGCTCACTGTTGCAAAGTGTCAGTTTTGGCCCAGAGTCACCAGGGGTAGATGCCAGACACTTCATTAACCCCACATCATCACACAGACTCAGAAAGAGTTTATTTCAGGTATATAAGTTACTCAGTTCTGCTTTAAGGAGCACCTGGTTGTTTGAACGCAATCACCCCCAATTTTCCCATCTGGACATGCTACTAGAGCAGCACCGAGGCCTTGTATGCTCCACAGCTTATTTGCGATCTACTTTTCCCTGTGTCGTTATGTGACGTGTTAGTTTGAATTTACGTAGTAATGATTTCACCTCTTAAACTGCCGGCACTGCAAATAACTCCGCTCATTTATCTATTTTGTGTCGCTAACAGCCGTGCTAATTAGGCGTCAGACCCCGCTCTGCGCAGATGCTTTGCTGTGGCGACCCAAGAAGAAAAAAGGCAAAAGGAAAGAAGAACAAATGATTCTGCTTGAACTCTCTGCACTACCTGAGCGGACTCGTATGTGATGGTCTTGGTCTCGGTGTGGACCAGGGGCATCTCCTTGTAGGCCACAGTTCCTCGGAGGGAGTTGGTGACGTCTGAGATGGTGATTGTCTGGGTCTTCAGCACTGGGGACTGAACAGAGAAACCACACAGTCACCAAATAAACTGAAATGTTACTATGTTGCTAATATCAAGTGCTTATCAGTAGCTTGGTGCAATAAACATTAGTTCATATGTTTATTATAATGCGTGTTTTATGACAGAGAGCTGCCTCATGTTCTGGGTTAACATGCAATTAGTGAAGTGCACTTTTTGAGATCGTTTTGAGCTTGAGCTGGTGATTTAAAGCAAATGCAAAGAAATATATCAGCCTCAAACTGAAAATTTACAGCCAAGGCACAGGAGCCATAAAGTAGTAAGGCTAAATACATACATAACTTTAAACTAATAATGTCCAACATAAGCCATACAGTATATCTTATTCATGGACATCATATCAGGCCATAAATATTAATCAGCTGCAGAATATGTTTTTGGCTGACCTTCATAGTTAAATCATGAAAGAAATTAATAGCAATACTCTTTAGCTAATCTGACAAATTATTCACAGATAATTTAAATCCAAGCTTTTACATTGAGTTGTTACCCTACTAATATCTAGAGCAGTGGTTCTCAAACTTTTCACACCGAGTACACACTCAGAAAATATTTGGCTTTCCAAGTATCATCTTTTATAGACTAAAATGAGCCTAAATCCTGGCTAAGCTTGATCTAAATCAAAGGATAAAATAGGGATTAACAGAAAAATGCATCACTAAACCAGGACTAAACAAGAATGAATTAAAGGGACCATATTATGCTTTTTGGGGAGCTGATACTTTCACTTTGCAGAAAATGCTTGGACTAAGTGCCTGCCGCTTTAAAGCGGAACTCAGTAACTCTGCATGTTTCTTTTCTGTTTTGCCTTTTTTTCGCCTATAGAGCTCCCCCTGCATTTCGAAGTAAAGCACTATCGTAAATATAACAAGCCCAGTTGACTCCTATTGTGATCCCTCACTTGGCTTTACTTTTGTTTTCCCTTCAGCATAACTGTACAAAGTTTTTTCTGTCATCTCTGCCACAACAAAAATCGAGAAATAAAGCCATTGCTAGCTTGTTGTTTTGCTCTAACCGCAATGTGCCGCTTTCTCGCAAGACCCGAGACTTCTGTGACACTGGGTCGGCGTTGTTCACTGTTGCAAGTGTCATTTTCGGCCCAGAGACACCAGGGGAAGTTGCCGGACATTTCATTTACCCCACAACAATTCATTTAACCATCACAGTTTATTTAAGTTAAAAAAGTAACTGAGTTTCACTTTAAGGCCCTGCTGGCCTTGCCCACTTTACTGGCAGCTCTGTGCTCTTTGCAAACACTGTAGTTTATATCAGCTCTGCTGCAGTGAAGGATCGCAGGACTGAGACCTTCCTCTTACAAAAGCCCTCTACAGACACTACTGCCTTTTGATCTTCTCCTTTTTAGCTCACACATGAATATAGTTGGGAGGATCTGAGTTCACTTGTTTACTCTGAGTGCTTGTACCAAAAGATGGAGGATAGCCAGAGCTTAATAAAAGGGCTAATTAGCGCGGCTATTAGCAACATGAAGTTAACAGATAGATAAATGAGCTGACTGCTTCATAGTGGCTGTAGTTTAAGCGAGAAATGATCAGATCGAGTCTGGTGGCAGTGTATGTGTGCTTTAACAATAGCAAAGGAGCACTTCCAAGAGAAAGCGGGGTTTCATGTGACTAAAGAGTTTTCAGCTCTTGAGAAGGGCAGCACCTCAGCATATAAGATGGCTCAAACATGCATGACTAAAACAAAAGACAAATTCAGGTATGTTTTTGAAGAGGAAATAGCATTATAACATGGTAGAAAGCTCAGCAAAGTTGATTTAACAGAATAGAAGACCTTTAAGGACTAAAGCAAAAATAAAACTGGCTCTAGATTAGACTTAATTATCTTGACCTGAAAAAGACTACCACAAGTAGTACTAATACCACAGTTTGAGAACCACTGATCTTGATAAAGACAGATTTACAAAGATTGTACAAAAATATAGCAAATCACACAGAGGCCTGACCAAGAAAGCGGACTTCAGCAGAATCAACAGGTGATGAAGAAAAGCACTGAACATCATTAATCAAGTGAGAGAAGTTATTATTCACTCTGAATAAGCTGGCGTCATCTTGTTTATTTTTGATAAGAGATTATCTTCTTATTTGTCAGACGTGCTGCAGATAAACGGCTGTGATAGGCCAGTTCCAAATCGACTGGCATGGAGTGGAAATGGCTCGCTGTGGCTGAGGAACCAGACTGTCCTGCTTTTGAAAAGAAAGTAGGAGTGGCTGGCTGGCCAGGCTAGTAAAAAGATAAAAAATGTATTCAAATGTGAGGTCTGGTAGGTGGCACACTGTTCACACAAAGGAGAAGCCATTCATTAAGCAACAGACACTGCCATGCAAATATACAGCCATCTTTCTGCTGCTGGATAAGAATAGAATGAAATAGATAGTGAAGTCTTCAAGACGCAGTAAAAGCTTGCTCTCCATGCATACATCACCAAACCATGCCTGAAAATTATCATTTATATAGCTAGATAGATTATACACAGTTCAAAGGCCATTGAAATGTATTATTTATTTGTCAGAGAAAATAAACCTTGAATAAAAGTGATCATTATCAGGTCACAGAGACATGCACAACCTCATCAGTATTTTTAGATACACATGAGCATGCACACAGGTTTGACTTTTTTTCATTAGGCAACAGTTCAAAATCGTGTGAATGTTTAAAAGCCTGGGCAGAGAGAGAGAATGCGCTAAGTTAAATTTATGGGTGTCGACAGCGGTTCAACATTCAGTGCAGTGCATTAAGCTAAGTGTGCTTTCAGTGTTTTTCAAATTGTCCAGAATAAATCTTTCCACAAATGAATATCCTCTCACAACAGACTCATACAGGCTATGTAAACAAGTTAGGATCTTATGAACTACTCAGTAGTGCTTAGGTTTTAACTGCTTACAGTAAAACAGCAAGCAGAAGGAACCTGCAGTTGCACACAATTCTCAAAGGATTATACATTTCACTTATTTTTGTGACACTAACAGTTCCTCATTAGAGAAATATAATGACACTGACACAATTGACACATTCTGTAGGTCACAGGGGATGAGTCTGTCAATGACTGTGATGAAATATTTGACTGACTGGCATATGAGCTACAATCAACATTTAAGAGTAAGCTAGGCCGTGTTTTTGGTCTAAAAATAGTATGTTCTCTCACAGTGGGAAGACCATATGGCAGCGGGCACTGGTTATTGCCAAATCAAAAGATACTGCATCCGCAATGCACTGCCAGGACAGAAGCAAACGGCATGGCGAGGATTTTTTTTTTTTAAAGCAAATGTGAGGCTAAGCCAACAGCCTGTAGGGTGAAGATATGACTGGATTTGTAACACACTCTGCACTAAGACTGTTCTGTTTCCAGATCAGTGTGGCTGATATGGTACAGATCAGGTCCCTATGGCAGGGCTAAGTGCAGGTATCTCATCAAGAGACTTTTGCTTCTAATAAATGTACATAAAGCAACTTAGGTGCCGTCACTGCCCTGGTGTGTTGTGTATGATGTTCTCAATCTCTCTCGCACTTTGTTTGCATGGCTGATTGTTGCACCTACAATACATCACTGATACATCTTGTTATTTTTATATTAACTTTTAAGTTCATTCACTTGGGGGAATCGGTGATAGAGCAGTGAGTGTTCTCGCCTCCCAGCAAGGAAATTGTGCATTTGATCCTCGGGCCGACCAACAAACTGTGTGTGTCTGCATGTCCTCTCTGTGTTGCTCTGGGTTGTCTCCAGCTTCCCCCCAGTGCCCAAAGATATGTATGTGTTTGATGAATCTAAATTGTCCCCTAGTAAATGAAAGTGAGAGTGAATGGTTGTCTGTCTGTGTATGCCTCTGTGTCAGCTTTGCAACTACCTGGCCAATGTCCAGAGTGTACCCTGCCTAAGGCCCAAAGTTACTGGAATAGGCTCCAGTTAGGAATGCACCGATACCATGTGCAAGTACTCGTATTCAAAAAAGTGAGCCGGTACCAGCAAGTATCTTGTCTCAAGTTTATATATATATATATATATTATATTATATATATTATATTATTTATATATTTATATATTTTTTGTTCACTCAATTTAACATTTTTTTATTTTAAGTTTTGCCCATTATCATTATTTTTTTTAACTCATCTTACAGCCAACTTTCTACCCATTGTTCAGAAAAAGTTGTTGTGAAAATTGTGAAATTGTTTAAGTTTAGTATATTACGTTTTTATTATTATGACTAATAATACTTTTTATGTAAAATGGTTAGTAAGTTGGCTGTAAGATGAGTTAAAAATATAATGATGAAAGTTTTACACATGTGAACATTAAATTGAACAAAAGAAAATGAGTTTGGGTTTTTGGGTTGGCTCCAAAACTAAAAAATCTTGAAGGATCCTGTTGCCTTGAGTTATTGCAACATTTCTTTTTTAGAGTGCTTACTCTGGCTTTAAAATGATTTTAGCACTAAATTGTGTAGAATCTATGCTTTCAAACAAGGTATAACATGTCCATGTCCAATCTGCAGTTCACAGCGCAAGCTTTTACTAACAGTAGCTTAGAGTTTACCGCTTAGTTGGAAACACCTCTAAACCATGCCATTCTGATCCGACCTGTACCATACTGCTCCACTGCAGCTGCCTTGCATAGCAAAGGTAAATCTGTGCAGCTATACAAGGTCACATTTATCTGTATCTTTGTGACAGTGGTGCATGAACAATAAAACAGCCTATCCCTGTGACCAACAACAATCTCCACATCACACACAGTGGCACTGAGTTTACATTTTCTGGCACTTTAACAACTTTAACAACACTTTAACACTTTTTACAACTTCGGCCTTGTAAGCACTCGCACAAAGAAAATGGGGAAATGTCAATAGATCCACACAGTTTAAGTTTAAGTCATGTCCGATGTTTGTTCTTGGTCCAAAATGAGAATGAAAATCTTTAGTGAAGATCTCTTGATATCCTGTAAACAGTACCAGGTCTTTAAGGCCTCTGAACTCAGTCAGTAGAAGAGTACTCAGGCCTAATCCATCATGTGCTGCCATATTTCTACTAGCAGAGTCAATTTTAATGTCAGGAAAAGCTTCTCCAGCTCATCCTGCTTTTATGGATGACGTAAAGTATCTTCTTTTAACTTGACCTGATTTGTGCCCGTTGTTTTACAAAATGAGTGCACTCATTGTTAAACATGCATTATATTTTCTCTCTATTTAATGTTTTCTCTTTTCAGTATCGTTACAAAGATTGAGATGATGATTCATGGAGCAGAGTCTGAATTATCATGAGCTATTCTACATGACAGATGACGATAGAAAATGGCAGTCCTGAGTGACAGCTTTTGGATTCCTCACTCCAGTGGATTTCATTGATTGTCTGCATTTACTTGGTCCAAATTTATAAAATAAGTGCTTGTGAGGAAACAAAAGCACAAACATATATAACACTAACATGGGAATAGTCAATCTATAAGTTTGAAGGGAAAAGAGCACATTAAGAGTGCTTACCTTAGCCCTACAGAATTTGTAAAACTAAAAAATATCTGGATAAAGAAGTTGTGCCAGTTCCTCCCAAAATGTCTCATTACTTTTTTTTATGACAAACAAACCAGCCGACTTCCTGGAGGGGGTAAAATAACCAGATAGAATCAAAACAGTGCATTCATACTAATACAGATACACACTTTTTAAACAGTAATAGAGTAATAAGCTATTTGATAACAGTTATTAAGCAATAGGCTGATCAGTGTATATGTGGCAAATGTCAGCCAGGGTTATTCTAAAAAAATCATTTTCCAGGACTATAATAACAGCTTCTAAATCAATATAAATGATGATCATTTCATAGATCAGCCTCAGGGGTTCTAAACCCTAGAACGTTCTGTGGTACAACACCTACCAGCAAAAAGATAGTAATACTTTGCAGTATATGCTGCTGGAGTTCTCACAGGCCACAATTCTAAAATGTATTTATTTAGTGAACTTATTTCTTGTGTAACTTCCAGAGCCCGTTTTACATACTATGATGGTTCACCTAAGCTTTTTCAGACATGGCTGCTGTGTTGCTCTCTGTCAGAACTTCACTGACCCAGACCAACCCAGTACCAAATCTTTAAAATATTTTTCTTTTATACAAACATCTTTTATACAAGCTTTCTGGTCAGTGCCACACCAGCACCAACATAGCCCTAATCATACCCTGCGAGGCAGTGACAAGGGAAGCTTAACTTCCCCTTAAATTACATTAAAAATATGGCCAAATATGCACTGTTGAATTTCATAAAATTAGAATTTTAATTACATTAAATATGTGGTAGAATGCAAAATTTCGCAACTATTTAATTAATTAATCTGCAGTTTAAGGCCGGTTTTCTGATGTGATTACTCTATCCTTTCACAGCAGCATTATGTATAAATCCCTACCTATCTACACTTCCAGAAGTGTAGATAAACAGTATTCATATGTTATTGAGTTAGATCCTGTTTTAGTTTAGTTAGTTCATTCAATATCATATCAATCGTCATATATCGTCGTAGGAAAATTAGCCTTTAGCCAGCTAGTTTGCCTAGCCCAGAGCTTCCCCTGTTTGAAATACCAGCAGTATGAAGTAGGCTTGGGTGACAAATCAAATTACTTCAATTAAATAGTGATTTTAATTTTGGACATTGTCAAAAATAGCTAAATTGTAAAATTGAATTTAACATAAACAGCGTCCTTTAAGTGCTGCATGGTTTCCTCTGTTGTGGCTAATGCTACTGCTAGCGCTCAGAGCAGCTTAAATACTGACTGTGAGGGCTCTGCAGATGCTAAAAACACTAATAATCACAGAGAAAGATGTCCTTCATTTAGATGTGGCAGTTTGGACAAAACAAACAGTGTTTTGTGATGTGAGGCAGCCACAGCGGTAACTTATGTACTTTGTTGATGTATGCTAATTAGCCACATGCTCTGCTTAGCATCTTTTCACAGACCTCTATGATGTATAATGGTGTATATTATAATAGAGCTTGTCTTTTTCTTTATGTCCTCACTAATCACTTTGCTGTTGCCTTGCTGCTTTTTTGTACAGGCATTTAGAATATATAGCTAAAAAATATATATATATATAAATATCCAATAATCTCATTTAAAAACAATACACCTACATTTAAATAGTTTTTTCAGCCAGGCGACAAGAGAAAAAATTTATTAAAATAGTAAATCGCCTGAGAATTGGAAAAAAAAAAAAAAAAAAAAAAAAAAAAGAGATTGAGATTTTATTTTTTACCCATGTTGCCTGACCCTACCTAGCATGAGCACAAATCCTTCTATATCTTCCAGACCTTTGGTGCATGTGTGAACATGCAGGTCAACAGACCGTGTAAAAAGGGCTCTGTTTTGTAGGGTGTGTAAACGCTCATTGGTCAGCATTACCTTCTACAAGAAAGCAGTGATCTAGCATTAAACTGTATGTATTGCAGTAGTGCTGTATTTCCACAGTGACTGGACCCCACACATTACTGTAAATTATGTGCAAGCTTGTTTGCCATTCAGTCCGGGGTAAAACTGTCAAACATTAGTGAGCCCTGAACAGCTCTTGTGGGTAAACAGCGTGGTGTTGACTCGGAGGTAGAGGACATTTGAAGAAGCAGTTGATGTAGCTTTAAACAAAAGCAAACCAGAGTACAGTGAGAGCCATGACCAGCAGTCCGGACAGGAAGAAGGACATGCGGGACTGCTGGATCCGGGCAGGAGCCAGCTCACAGGGGTTCACCAGGTGGGCCCCCTCTTCTGGGACACTGATGGCCACCTTCAGACCCTCCTCCTCCTCTTCCTCTTCCTCATTCTCATCCACCCACTCAAAGTCACTGTAGTCGTCCTGCTCTTCCTGGTCCTCCAGCAGCAGTGGGGGGTAGCTGCAGAGGGGTCGGGCCCCTGGGACCGGAGACACGCTCCAGGCCCTTACCTTGTGTCCGAGCTGAGAGCGCCTCCCTCTCTGTGCTCGGCAGCAGAAGCAGAACGGACACAACAGTGGATGTGGTCAGAGGACACAGTAAAGACATGAGCACATGAAGCATGGCGGGGTGTAAGGGGGTGTAAGGGGAGGGGCTGGCATGACAGAGGGTCTGCACCAAGTCCCACACATTTTCAGGCAAACGGATAAAGGGCTACATTAGAAAATCCAAATCATATCCAGGGCAAAACCTATTAATCGTGTTAAATCTAGTCGAATAGTTGCAGTCTCCTTGTCTCCTGCAAGCTTCAGCCAATCACATCATCAGCATTCATTTCCACTAGTCTTCCACCATTAACCCTCCTACACCCTTAAGACATTTTTGATGTTTTGCAACAGCTTATTGGGGATAACTTTGGCTGTGATTCAAGTGGCATAGACATGGTCTGTATTTTGGGATGAATTTTCAGATTTCAGAATTTTTAAGAACAATCCTCTTAAAATGCTCTCTAAAAATAGATCATCAAAATAATAATATAATCATTCAAATTATTATAGTACACTGTCATTGCAATATAATTTCACATTTTTATCAAGTATTTCATGGATTCATGATAATGAGCAATTGGAATTTTAGTTTTTATTGTTTTCTACTGGGTGGCACCTTTTTCCCATATATGGCACATAGCGGTGTAAATGGGAAAATGGCCACACTAATGTTTGTATAAATTGTTGTCATAAATTGGAGTGAAAGAGGGTGTGAGAAATAAGTTTGTATTTGTGTGAGCACAAATTCAAAATGTAGTCTTTACTGAGATCTGCATCAGTGCACTGTAGAAGCTGTGCCCAGACTGAGCAGATGCATCTGTGTGTGATGGATGTGTGTATACACCACAAAAACATAGACAGAATTAATTTTTGCCATGTATGGTAAGGACTGAAGTTAACTATTGTAACCATTAAAATAAAATTGAATTTTTAGATAATCTTTCTATGGCAGTGCATTTTTTGCACCTTAGGGATAAAGGTATGACTAAAAAAGCTTTTATCTGCCAGTGCACAAACATTTAAAACATAACAAAATCAATCGTGATGCTAATATTTGACATTTCTAAGCTTGGATAATCCAACAAAAAAATAAAAAATAAAATAAAATCTAAGTTGCATTTACAGAAAAAAAATCTATTTTTTGTGATTTTGCCATCATTTGAAATCAACTTTTAATGACAAAAATGGAATTTAAGGGGTTAAATTTTATAAACAGAATGATTTTTTGCTATGTATGGGGAGGACTGAACTTAATCATTGTAACCATGAAAAAAAAATTGAATTATCGACTATTAGATACATTTTCTTTGGCAGTCTTTATTGGTGCTTTTTTGTGCCTTAAGGATAAAGGTGTACCTATAAGTTAGGGCTGCAGGAGGGTTAACTAAGGGCTGCTCCCATTGGCTGTTAGTTTATACAACACAGAATCAATGGTGTGCAAAAAATCTTACTGGGAAAGTGTTGATTTCAGAGGTCTCACAGAAATTGTGAAAAATAGATAAAAGGGAAACAAGGCATTTTTTGAGATGAAGAGAGATGAACGTAAGTGGGACACAACATATAAGTATTTTGCATTTGGTCCCTTATACTTTTAAATAATGCATGCAGCTTGTTTGTTTTTCAAGCTTTTAAAATAAATATAGACACCTTTGCATTAGAATTCCACGTGTTGTAACTTAAAATAATGTATATTAATTGAAAATGTCTTCTTTTGGGAGCTGTTACTTTCACTTTCCAGAAAACATTTGAACTTGGTGCCTGTCCCTTTAAGGCCCATTCTCTCCCTACTAGCCCTGCCCACTTCAGTCTATCAGCTCAAGCCTATCGCAAATGAGGAAGTTAATAGCAGTGATGCTGCGGTGTTGTACTGCAGGGCTGAGGTCTTCCTCTGACTAAAGCCCTCTATAGAGAGTGCTGCCTTCTGAGCATTTCCTTAGAGTTCACAGATGAATAAAGTTGGGAGGGTTTGAGTTCAGACATGAGAGGACAATCTTCAAGCATTGTGCTGAACGGAGGGCGATAATTAGCACAGCTATTAGCAACATGAAGCTAACAGATAAATGAGTTGACTGTTTCATAGTGATGTAAACTTAAGTGCTAAAATTATCAGAATGGGTCCAGAGACGGTGTAAGGGCTTTAGAAATGCACAGTGTGTGCTCCCTTAAGAAGGCAGCGCTTCATGTGTCTACGTAGAACGGTATGTTTTTGAGGAGGAAACAACATTATACACTATATTTCCAAAAATATGACCTCATCTGAGCTAATACTTTTAGAAATATAGTGTAACATGGTAAAGCTCAGAAAAAATACAGTATGTCCCCTTTAATAAGAAATTCAAAAAAAGTTTACAGTTTTCAACTCTACAAAGCATTGACTGTGACAGCTTGGGCGATGAATGTTGAGTCCTTCATTAAACATAAGCTGAACTTTTACATTTTAGAAATATTATTAGCCTGTATTAATTTCTGCAAAAAAAGATGTCTAGTGTTCGTCAAGGCCTCATTAGCCAATAGCCAGTGGCTCTTATTTTGTCTCTTTTGGAGAACAGTCAGACCAGTCTAATTGGAACCAGCTTGGTCCTGGCACTTCTCAGCTTTTAGCAGATTCAGCCATAATTGTGCTGTAATATAAGCCCTCAGCCCAGCAGCACATTACACTGATGTGTTATTAAAGCTAATGTGATGTGGACGGAGCGACGGCCTGCGATGCTTCTGGGAGGGCAAGGACAGTGAGATGCACAGGCTCGGCTGATTAATAGTCTCTGTTTCACAATGGGAACTGGCAGGGCCCTCATTTGGCAGCTAAAAGACAAACTGGTGCAAACCAATCTGGCAACGTAGACAGGAAGAAGGAACAGAAGAGGAATGCTGTGGGGGGTGGACACAACACAGTCTGCACATATCCATATTGGTCATTAATATTGGTCTCTAATGAGGTCAACGTTTGAAGCACTGCATAGAGCCAACTTTGCAGATGTGAGAATATTGCAGACAGGACAAGTTGTGCATTCTAAAATAAATCTAGCTGAGGAAGTTTGAATTTTTTGCTTTGGGACAGTGATGCAATGGAGAGTTTTATCTTGTGTGTTCTCATAATTCAGAGCATTCAGCAATAATATGAAATTACTCAAATTCTGCCCTAGGCGTTGAGCAGAAAAGTGCTGCTTTGGCTGGAATCTCCAGCAGAATCTGTTATTGTGAGAATAAAAGTGTCTCTTCAGCTCATGATGCAGGGGTGAGAGGGACAGATGGGCCCTCTGACAGCCAGGACCCTCTCCAACATTCAGTATGATTCAGTATGGAGAACAGACAGTAACAGGTGGATGGAGGAGAAGAACATTTCCACCAAGCATGGCATAAATTGCAAAAGAAACCTCTGATCTAGGGTGTAGTGGGGTGGAAACTTGCTGCAGTTTTTGATGCTTTTGCTGCAGTGATGTGCTGCAGTATATAGATATATACAGTATATATACAGTATACAGTATATATACAGTATATTCACGCATGTTTGAGAGCTTAAACGTAGACATGTGAAACCAGGAAGTGGTCCTGTGTGTTTCTAAAGCCCATACACCGTCACAGGACTGTTTCTAATCTTTTCAGCACCTAAGTTGTCACTAGGAAGCAGTCTCCTTATTTATCTATCTGTTAGCATCATGTTGCTAAAAGCCAAGCTAATTAGCCATTTTACGCTCTGTTCATTCCCCACTGTTGCCAGCAGGAGGCGTCAGGTGCCTAATGCAAGGGTATTATGCAAAAGGAATGTAACAGCTCCCCAAATAAAGAGGTTTTCCCTACATATACATTACCACATATACATTATTTTAAGTAAAACATGAAATACTAATGCAAAGGTGTCCAAGACTATTTCAAAAAGCTTGAAAAAAGCATAATATGGGATCTTTAACTGCAAGAGAACACTTGGTGGAAACTGAGCTATAAAGATGATCAATGAGAGGAAGAAATGAAAGAGAAAGATGAGGTTTATGAAGACAGACAAACAGGGGCAGGTGAGGGTTCAGTTTTATGCACTTTTTATTTTTTTGTTGTCCTTGTTGTAATCAATAATCATGCGGATATAGAAAGTCTAGAGGTTGGCCATGCAGCTGTTTGGCAGATGAGGAAGCTGCAATGGCCATTCGCACAACAAAGCCGAGGGTTAAGGTTGCGTTAGAGAGCACCTGGAACAGCAATATGCTTCAAACAGAAAAATGAATAACCAAGACCTCTTCATATAACCTTTTTGTAACCAGTTAGTATGAAGCACATGAAACCAGCCTGGTGAGTACAGGGCCACAGACACAGCCCACAGGAGTCAGTCCTTATTTAAAGAAATGCTCGGAGTAGTGACCCAGAGCAGACTTTAGCCCCACAGCACCACAGCAGTGTTCCTGTTCCTCAGAGCAGCCCCACACTGCTCTGTATGTATCCCACACACTACAAAAAATACTACAGAAGTGTCATAGTGTAGCTCTGTGACTGCAGACACGCTCATGCTTAAGCAATGGAAGAGCAACAAGTCAACAGCGCCATCAAGTGGACAATTTATCAGCAAAGGAAACATTGTGCAATATCAGCCACAGTCCTCAGCATACATACAAAACATGCCAAAATGTATGTGAAATGTATGCAAGTTTTAATAGTGTGTATTAAATGCTAAAACAACATAAATTACAAAAATCAAAACTGAGCCTATGCTATCAGTTTATCATAACCAATACTTATATTTTTGATTACTAACTGACAGAGCTAAGAGCTAATCCAAAAGTAAAAAAGAAAACTATTAAGCCCCAGAACAAATTGGATTTTAGGCCAAAAATGTACAAAAGTGCAGCTGTTTTAAATCTATCATGACCATAGAGAAACAACTCACCAACAACTGCATTGAGCGTTCAGTGATCTGATTAAAAGATTTCAGGAGTACCTGTCAGTCTGCAGAGAGCAGCTTTATAACAGGGGACACACTAAAAAACAGGCCTTTCACCCGGATGGACATGGCTTAGTGAGGACTTGGTTGTGCACGGCTCTGGTGCACGTCCCCGAGTTGTTGCTGCTTACATACACAACGTGAGCAGTAATGTGAGCAGTAATGTTCTCATTTTGAGAAAAGGTTAGTGTTAAGGTTAGAAAAAGGATTAGGGGTTGGTTATTAGTTTTTTAAACTTTTATGGATTTAGCCAAAATAAGTTGACATTAACAGTCACCAACCAAATACAAAATGCTTTGGTGATAAAAAGGTCGCCCAGCAGGTAGGCACACGCTCTGAGTGAGTTAAACCCTTCCCCAGTGAAATTCCTGTTTTTTAGTGAGTCCCTGTAGTGGCTACATAGAGACATTCAATGTTCTGCCACCATTTGTTACTTGTACAGGGTTTCTGCAGGTACCAGCAAGCCTAATTTAATGCTTTTTAACATAACATTTTAATGCCATCAATATACTTACACCTAAGTAATATTGTTCAAACCAATTTTTGTCTCTGCTCTCACATTATACCACTGTATAACCACTGTCAAGCATGTGGTGTTAGTGCAATTTGGACCGCTATGGCTTTCACTAAGGTAGGGTGCATATTTTTCAACCATAAAATAATTTATATTTTTAATGCATGTTGGAATCAAAATGAATGATTTTTAAATGCAATTTAAGGCCTTAATTTAAAAAAAAAAAAATTAATTTAATGACTTAAAATTAGTGGTGGGACTCAATAAAAAAAAAAAAAATCGAATTAATTAAAGGCGTTGTAATTAATTAATTGTGAATTAATCACATTTTTATCAAATAGCAATATTTATATGTCATAAATAAAATATAAGAGCATATTTGAATGTTCTGGCATATTTTAACTTTATTTCAAACTAACACCGCGTTCAACCAGGGCAGGATTTAGCGTTTGTGCCTCTGTGTGTGACCTCTGCCTCTGAGCATGTAGTAACACGCGGCGCGCCTCTCTCCTCCTCTGTGCCCCGCGTGTGACCTCTGTGTGGACCTGTCCCCTCTGTCCTTTGCATCTGAACCAAACGGACTGCTGTTCCCTGTGTGCATCAGTGCGTCAGTCAGCTGTGAGAATGATCAGAGAGACGATGAGCGAAGCCTTGAAGCAGCGCGTTTGAAGGTGAAAGAAAAGTGACACCGTGCGCTGGTTACACGGAGGCGGCCGACCTCGACCCCGCAGTTACCTGTAGTGCAGTCTGTAGGCACATTATCCAACTGTTCACAGCTGAAATCCACTCACATTTGGTGTTTTGGGTAGTGTGGATGTCCAGCCCTGGTTACCTGCGCCAGAAACTAGGTCATAGAGAAGTGTGATTAAATGTGTTAATATTTTTAAGGTATGTACATGTTATTCTTGAGCCAGATTTAAATGATTTTATAAGGTTGACTGTTGTATAATTGTATTTGTTTATCTTTTTGTAACTGTTACCGGTGTGCCTCTTGGCCAGGTCTCCCTCAAAAAAGAGATTTTATCTCAAGGGACTTCCTGGTAAAATAAATAAAAAAATAAATAAGTAAAATGCGTAAATTTTTCTGTAATTAATTAATCGCAATTAAAGTAAAAGTTAAAGTTAAAGTTAAAGTCCCAACCCCTACTTAAAATATTTAACCTTCGTGGTTCTACAGCTCTGCATCATGCATTAAAACCATTTAACGCACGGACCTGAGTTGTTTAATTCGCCTATACCATGGTCCCATACTTGAAATGGTTCCTACAGGAGTTTGACAGCTTGTTCGTTTTACGCGGCTCTCGTTAGAAAGTCTAAGCTCTTGTAAACAAAGAGCATGTCTCTCAGACATCACTGATCAGGGGTCAGCACAGGGGCAAGTGTTCACTGTTTGCTTTTATCCATAAACTCCTGCTCACACCCTTCCTCTGCTGGACACTAAAGTTAGTTTATAGTTTTTAGCGCGACTGCAGTCAGAGCCTGTAGTCCGCTCCTCAAGCACACAGAGACGAGGAGAGAGAGGATATGAACGAGCGAAGTGTTGCGGTACCGCATATGAACGTAAAAAGTTTATTCAGTAACTTTTAGTGTATTATTTACCAACCTTCTGAATCCTCCGCTACAGAAAACAGCAGTGAGTCTTGATATTCGCTGATTTATCTTGCTAAAGCTACTAAAAAACACTGTGCTCCTCCTCAATGTTGGAGGCTGCGCACATGCTCAAACAGAACAAAGAATCATGGTCTATGTAGTTCTCCCTGCTTTTTATCACGCAGCTGCAACAAAACTATGTATTTTCGCTCGGGGAGAATACTGTTTGATACCATAACGAGACCATGACGATATTGAGAGACTTTTGCTATCGTGATATTGCCAATACCGTTACATCCCTACAGCATTGCCAATCGTCCAATCAGAAAAGCAGAAAGACTGGAAACCCACAGTACGAGCGCATGCTGCTTATAGTACCTTTAAAGTCACCTCTTTCATACTCACTTCAGACCTCTGTTATAGACTGTAGGAGGAGGTACAGTTTAAGTCCACGACTCTAGTTTCTGCTCTTTACCCTTACACTTTACTGAAAGCCTGGGCCTCCCCTCACCTCTAAAGTCACAACAGCTTAGCTGTTTACTGTCATAATTAAGCAAGCAGTGGACTAATTAAACAGTGATTAAACTTTCATCGGACTTTGTGTGCGGTTATATAAAAATAACCAATGCTCGTCACCATGAGAATTCTAGATGCCCATGGTATAATGCTTTTCAATACCCTGCAGAAACCCTGTTTCTGCACCCAAAACAGGGAAGAAGAAAAGAAGAAAAAGTTGAAATGGATTTATGAAATAAATATAAAATAACTGTCACTAGTCAAACTATTTTACCCTTACTAATTTGGTCATACCAAAATGTGATTTGTGATCTGATTTGTCAGTTGTATCCACAAGTGTTAAAAATATAAAATGCCCTAACGCTATTACAGTATAAGCAGCTCTATCAAATGTGCAACTGTTGATTTTCCTACAGTAAATTTGCAATATATTGTGTAGTCTAGATCAGAGCAGCTTTGTGTGAAACTGAGAAGTGTGGATTAGTGCAAAAGCAGCAGAGGAACCTCTCACTTGAACATGCCGTTCAAGTGAGTGTGTTAATTGCAGTCCGGCCACTCACCGCTGGCTGCAGCTGTCCGTTGATGCGCGCCGTCCTGAACGGCGAGTTGGTGGACAGGCGTTTGTCCCACTCACTGGGTCTCGGCTCTGGCACCGACTCCATGAAGCTCCTCTTTAGCTCACTGATGCTGGTGTGGTGACGCATGAGCTCTGTCTGGGTCTTATCCACGTCCTAAAAACAAAACGCAAGTCAAATTTGTGCAGATAAGAAAATGAGAGAACAAAGCTGGGAGAGAACTAATGGGTTAGGGAATGAGGAAAGATCAACATGGACATAAAGGTGGAGAGGGTGTGGAAGGTTGGGAAATAATTTATGACTTTTAAGCAAAAGCAAACTTGGACTAAGCCTGCTTATAGCCTTTGTGTTTATAGACAGATCTCATTTACAAACATCTTCCTAAGAACATTCATAATTCCTGATTTGTAACTGTATGTGTCTGTCGCAAGAATTGTAGCCAGGATAATTGCTACAGTGAATGTGCAGGAGAGCTGAGTCAATTGGATTCAATTAGGAGTGGGTCACAGGGAAAAAAATAAATGACAATGGGAGAAACACTTGCCTCCAGAACCTATCAGGGCCATTACAGGTCATTAGTACATGACTGGGAAGAGAAACTATTTTAACTTACAGCTTATACCTACACTTGCAAGATCAGAGTGAGCAGGTACCATATTATTTTGAGTTAGTACTCTTATTGTCCTTAATGCACATTAGAAAGCTCCATAATGTGGGAAATAGTTTTGGCATATTTTTACTGTCTGCATTTGAAAGGAGAACCAGGTAAGTTTCCTCGTTTACTGGTTGTTTTGGTTGAGCTTTTCTCTACAGAGCTCCCCCTACATTTTTTAGTAAAGAACTGTCGTCGGCCACGAAGAAAGTCTAAGAATTAAAGCCATCACAAGCTTGTTGTTATGGCTAACTGGGAAGTGACAATTTCTTGAGAGACTTGAAAGACTTCAGGGACAGTGGGCCGGTTCTCCCATTCTTGCAAGGCTACATTACTTTACATTAGAGGCTTTATTCACCCTGCAACAACAACTTTAGCCATCACATTAACTCCAAAACAGTTTAATTAAGGGAAAAAAGACTTTGTTCCACTTTAAAATTAGTGTGAACATAACCTGGCTGTTAACAAATTAAAGATAGGGTGAGTGGGGAGACGTGCAAAGCAAATAATATTTAAGTGTGTTGTTATGTTTAAGTTGAACTGAAAACAACTTCATGCAAATGTGGCATGACATGCTAGGTTTGATAGTTACTCAAGAGGAATAGGTCCAGGCACAGAAGTCAAGTTTTTGACCTTTTGCCCCCTGTCAGCGACGTGAATGGGGGGCTAGCGATTGAAGCAAACTGAGCTTAGAAAAGCAAATTTTGGTACGAGTATGTGTGTGCACAAATAAAAATATGTGCTTCTTCTTCAGTAGGGCTCAGTTTGTTCTCCTTAGTTTTAATTATTTATTTCTCAGGGATATACAAATAAGGCACTTTTCCACTAGGCAGAATGGTACGGGATGTGTCAGTATGGGACACCTTAGAACAGGTAGCCCCAAAACCTGCTCATGTTTCCATGCCTCTGGGTGCAGGTTGCAGGTTGGGTGCAAAATTAAATGTTTAGATTCTCAAAGCGAGAGCCGTACTTCGCTAAACTGAGAACAGCTGTTGCTAATATACGCTAGCTTTATTTTTAGAAAAAAATAAGCAATTCCTCATCCTGTCTTGGAATACAACTGTTTATCACAAGGACAAGAACATGTTTGATTAAAAAAAAAAACAAAAAAAAAACATTTCTCTTTTCTCTCGAGATTCTCTCTCGTCCTATCAGCTCGCAGCAGTGGCCACCTCTAACCGTTCCAGATGCTTAACCGAGCTGGACCCCACCGGTGCGGTGCCAAAAGTAGAATGGTTTGGACCACTTTTTGGGAACCTTTTGGGAAGTGGAAACACCCCCAAACCGATCCGTTCCGACCTCGTAGAAAACAGCCTATACAGTACTATGTAATGTGATGCTGCTACACACTACTGAAGACATTAATGTGAACTGGGTTTTTGTTCAAATATAAACTAACACAGAATTATATACTACTGAGTAAAATTTGAATTTTGTTTTTAGCAACATATTTTTACTATGTTGTAAGTAGACTGACATCTAGAAAAAATAATTTATTGGGAATTAATAGTGACTGCTCAGTCTTAAATTCACTTAAAATACTGTTTTTTCAATTTGAAGAAAGTTGAGTTTTAGCATCAAACAGCTGACATCTGTCTGAATCGCTAATAATAGCCTCCCTCCCAGTCATCCATTTGAGGATATGAAAAGGAAAAGAATCAAAAACATGGTGAACAAAGAGTGGATCTACTTGCATGAGTGTCAGACAGGAAAATAGTGCATGCCAAGCCTTTAGGGTTCAGCTATGAACAAGAACAAGACAGAAAACAAAGAGAGAATGAAGAGTTATGATGGTGAGCGGAGACAGGTGCGTCGGAATACAAACCTCCAACATTAAATTGCTATGCCTGATATAAATAGTTTCACCCTCCAGTTTCTTAGCTCTTTTCTGTGGGAATGAGGAGAAAAGCGTTAGTAAAACACAATCCATTACAGCACTTCATCATGTGATTCACAGCGAGTGTCAGTGGCCATGGCGGTGGAGTAAATCACAGAGCTGAGAGGCTGCAGAGCGTGGGACATTATGCATTCAGATGAGGATGGCTGAATGTGATCCCCACACCTACAGCCTGCTGGAGACCAGGCTGTGTACAGTCACCGTGAGTGGAGACAGTGTACAGTGAGTGATAGGGAACAGAGACATGCTGCGGTGCAGGGAGCAGACCTGAGCAGCACTGTCTGCTGCAGAAAGCATGAGAAAAGTCCTTCAAACATGCACCTCACATATAACCTGTCAATACATTCAAGATTATATTCAAGATAACACTGAAAATGAGATTATATGTGTGCAATATTATTTACTTAATTTGTAAAGACTGATTTACCTGTTTGAGTGAACTTAGTGTTTACAACAGTCTAGAGAAATACTTCACAGGGGCAGTGTGTTGCTTTAGCAGGATCTAGTGGTGACATTAGGGATAGCCATTCTAGACCACAAACCTGTACAGTAGTACAACTGTACAGCAGCACAGTACAGGGACAACAAAACAAACACAGTGTTTAGGTCTGATCATGAGTTTGTAATGCACTGGATTACACTAGAAAACAAAATCAGTTTTGTTTATTCATTCATTCATCTTCCACACCAGCAGGTACTGGAGCCTATCCCGGTAATTTTGGGGCTTAAGCGTGGTACACCCTAGACAGGGGCCAGCTAGTTGTAGGGCTCACACAGAGACATACACAGACAGACATTCACTCTCACACTCATTCATTAGGGGCAATTTAAAGTCAACTAACACATGTGTTTGGACGATGGGAGGAAGCCTGAGTACCTGGACAGAACCCACAGGGGAGGACATGCAGAGTCCACTCACAGAGTCCGTGTCAGCCAGCCTGAGGATTGAACCCACAATAATTGGATCTCAAGCTGTGGTACTATGGCTTTCATGAGTGTTATGTATTGAATATCTAAGATTTGAATAGAAAACTGTAGCTGCTACTCAGAGAGCAAAATTATTTATGAGGTGGTGCTTGTGAAAAGTTTGAGATTAACTGACATACAGCATTTGCATGTTCAGCCATAGTGAGTAGTCAGTTTTCCAACTATAGCACGTAATGTCTTTTACAAATAAGTAAAGCCGAAATAGTGCATGCTCAGCGGTAGATTGTGAGCACAATCTCAGTGTCAACAAAATGACAAAAAACAAAACCTTCATTTGGTCACTCTCACCAAGAATCACAGAAAGAATAGACAGCATATTTAAAGATTCTTCTAGCACATTATAGGGTTATTACATATCTGAAACTTTAGACTGTCAGTGACAGTGACCAAATATCTTTCAATCATAAACCAGTGTCTTGTTCAAATAAATGTACAAGATTTTGACAAACAAATGCAGCCAAAACAACCATAAGCAGCAGTCCGGTGGAAGCAGTGCAGTGTCTGTATGAATGAGGTGACTGAAGGGGTGCTGACCTTTCTCACTCGCATTACGTCCTTTGATTTGTCCTGAGGGGAGTGCTGCCCCAAAGCACGCACAAACGACAGGCTTACATTAGTCCTGCTTAAACTACTGACATTATATTTCACCATACGTTACTGACAAACCATATTGTAACAGCCTAAAAATCATGATCCTAGCTGTAAATAACAATGCAGACTCATACCACAGGTTCTGTCGTACATTTGTTAAACTCACAAATTTAAATATTGTGTAAAAGTTTTTTTTTTCTCAGTAAATCAATCCAAAAAGTGAAACTCACATAATGAATAGTCTCAGTACATACTTAATACAGCACTCTGGGAGCAGCTAGCCTCTTTAAAAAGAACCTTTGTGGTTTATCCTCTCAGTAAAGGGGTCAGTGACTGAACAGTCTGCAATATTCACCATGATCTGGACTGAACCAGACCATAGATCATTTAAAGTCTCAGGAAACCTTTACAAAAGTTTACAATTAATTAGTTGATTAAAGTGTCACAACTTTTCTACAACTTTTTAATTTTTTTGTTACTGAATTTTGGTTTTCATTAAATGAAAAAAAATGCTTAAAAATCACTCTTTATGTACTAAATCTACTGTATATAAGATTTCAGTTTAAATTTTTGAAAGAATGACAGAAAAATCACCTTTACATACATTTTTAATTTGAGCTGCATGTATATATTCTATGATTCATATTTTGTAGAAAACTGTACAATTAGTTTAAAATACAGAAATATAGAGAAGAATATCTATAATCTATCTATAATATTATCTAAATTGTTGTATAATGTGTGGACCCCCATCATGCAGGAATGCCCAACTGGGTGAGACAAACCTGGCTCTTCCTGTCTCGGTCTCCAGTGGCTGCGGTCACAGAGGGGGAGTGTCTCCTCTCTCTCCTGGACAGTGACTGACAGACCACAGCACAGTCAGCACACACACAGTGAGTCCCTCTACAACACTGTCAAATCTTTGAGGAATGAGTGCTCTTTTGTTTAAACCACGTCAATTCTTTTAATAGATCCATTGATGTCTACAATTTGACTTCCAAAGGCTGACAGTTTTACTAAAATAGGCTGAAACGGCTTCTATAAATAAAAAAGTTAAAAGAGAACATCATCACATAAAACAATGCACCTTCAGACAGTTTGGAGTTTGAATCACACAATATTCCAGCAACTTGGCTGGGTCTGAAATCACTCTTTCATACCTTTAGAATGTATTTATGCCCTCTTTAGAAATATAAATAACATTGTATACTGATCTGACATAAAATTATAACGACTGACAGGTGAAGTGAAAAAGAAGTGATCTCTTCATCATGGCACCTGTGGGTCAGACATATTTAGCAGCAAGTGAACATTTTATCCTCAGTTGATGTGTTAGAAGCAGGAAAAATAGCAAAGTGTATGGAATTGAGCGTCGACTGGGACAGAGCATCTTCAAAATGCCACCAGCTAAAGCAGGGGTGTCTAAACTATGGGCTATGAGCCAAGGGCGGACCATTTTTATTGGCCTGCAGGCTTTATTCTCTACTGCCACTGTAGTGCTTTTTATATAAATGTAAATGATGAAAAGGGCATTTATGAGAAAAAGTAGAAATTAGTGGCTGGTGGAGCCCAAAAAGAATTCAGCCATACTATGTACCACTTCCAAGCCTGGATAAATGTGTAGTTGTGAATAGACATCCAGAGTAAAACCTATGCCAAAATACCAACAGTATGAGTCTTTTTTTCTATGGTAAGGCCAAATACGTCACCTCCAGCAAATAGTTGCTCTCTGCAAATATTTTTTATTATTTGGCCCTCAATTAAAAATAATTTGAACACTCCTGAGCTAAAGACTATAAGCTACAAGTCAGTGTATGCTTAAGTTACACTAGATTTGTACAGAGAGGCGGGGATTAGCTTGCTCTGGCTGTTTCAGAACCTGTGATTCCTCATCAAAAACTCTTAAAATTACATTTTCATTGTGGGGCAGCCATGACACCATGAAATAAGATATGTCCACTAGTTTATACACAGCGCCCAAGACCAGTTTTGGTCTTGAGACCATTTTTTTTTTTTTTACGGTTACGGCTTCTCGGTCTCAGGTGCAGTTTTACTCAGCCTTGGTCTCGAGTCCAGTTTTACTTGTTTGTCTCGAATGTGGCATTCTCAGACATTTTATTTACCAAACATTATAAGAAAATGCTGTTCTTCATAATTTTGGAGTAATTAGTTTTCTGCAATAGAAGAACCAGGAAGCTGTTTCTGTCTCTGTTTGAGGAGTCAGTTGCATTACAGTGTTAGTTCACAGAGCTTTGTCTCAGCTTGGTCTCCGTTTGCCTTGGTCTTAGCCTCGACTCGACCCGCTCCTTAAATGTCTCTGTCTTGACTCTGTCTCGGACCCTGAAACTCTTGTCTTGGTCTCAGTTCACTCTGGACTCAGACAGGTCTCATTTAGTATGGTCTTGATTACAACACTATTATACAAAACATATATACAGTGGCAAGCAAAAGTATGTACCCCCTTAGCATTTTTATTTTATTGTTGCCTCACAACCTGGAATTTAAATGGATCATTGAGAGGTTTATGCCAGTCACTTTACATCACATGACAACTATGAACATGCAAAAAAAAAATTATTGTGAAGCAAATTAGAAATATGACAAACAGGGGCCTTTTTAAAGAGGCCCCTAAATGAGATGCGGCGTTACTCACCCTCAGAAGTCACAGAAATAGTTAGATAACGTTGGCTTGACTGCAGTTCAACTACCATTATGCCATAAAATACAATTTAATTCATCATTACAACATGTAAAAGATAAGGAACCACACCAAACCTGCCTAAAGAGGTTCATCTAAAACTCACAAACCGGGCAAGGAGTGCATTCATCAGAGAGGCAACAATAAGACCAAAGGTGACCCTGAAAGAGCTGCAGAGCTCCACAGCAGAGACTGTTGTATCTGTCCCAGGACCACTCTGAACCATACACTCCACAGAGCTGGGCTGGGTGGAAGAGTGGCCATTGCTTGAAGAAAATAATAACAAAACATGTTTTGTGTTTGCCAAAAGGCACCTGGAAGACTCCCCAAACACGAGAAGGTCCTCTGTCCAGATACAATTAAAATGAGTCATCAATGAAAGTTGCTATGTGTAGCACAAACCTAGAACCTGACTGTGGCCCTCTCTAAAGTGAAGCCTGGTGATGGCAGTGTCCTGCTGTAAGGATATTTGTCATTGGTAGGGACTGGAAACTGCTCAGAACTGAAGGAATGAAGGATGGAGCTAAACACAGGACAATTTTTGAAGACGACTCAAACTGTGCTGTACAATGCGTCCAACCTGAAGGAGCTTAAGCTGTTTTTAGATGAAGAATGAGCACAAATCCCAGTGATTTTTAGAACCAAGGTCATAAACATTCTTATCCTAGAAAAGTTGGAGCTGAAAGTCCTTCAGAAGGTGGTTCTACAGAGGACTAACTTGAGGGAGTACATACTTTTGTACTCTTAAGTTTTCGTTTTTTTCTGTCATATTTCTAATTTGCTTCACAATCCTTTTTTTTTTTGCATTTTCATAGTTGCTGTCATGTAATATAAAGTGACTGACATGAACCTCTCAATTATCCATATAAATTCCAGGTTGTAAGGCAACAATAAAGATAAAATGCTAAAGGGTACATACTTTTGCTTGCCACTGTATACTCAGATGAGTAAGAACAGTTGTGAATTTAGAGCCAGGAGAACTCAAGTTCATACTCCACCAAACCTGGCTGTACCCACCTTGAACTCTGGAGTGGACTCTAGTCGGGGGCTGTGGCTCTTGGGGGAGTCTGTTTGCCGGCTGTCCACCTTTATCTCATGCTTCCTGTCTGCGGAGCGCCGGCTTTTGGGAGTGGAGCCGTCGTGGTGGTCACTGAGGTGACGGAGGGCGGGCAGGAGCGGGGAGGGGGTGGCTTCACCGGGAGAGATGGGCGACATGACGGGGGCGCTGACAGGACGGGAGGACTTGTTGTCCGGGGTGGAGGCCATGGCTATAATTGAACATACAGGCAATGGCATAAGTATATCACAGTATCAGAAGTTTATGACCACAGAAAAACAAGATGCACAATATACAACCTGAATTCTGGAAGTGTTGGGTCGTTTTGAAATTTGAATAAAATGAAAACAAAAAGACTTTCAAATCACATGAGCCAACATTTTATTCACAGTAGAACATAGATAACATAAATATTTACAGTGAGAAATGTTACACTTTTATGCATAAAATGTGCTCATTTCAAATTTGATGCCTGCTACAGGTCTCAAAATAGTTGGGACAGGGGCAGGTTTAGCTGTGGGGTAGCATCTCCTCTTCTTTTCAAAAGAAGACATCTAGACATCGAGATGATGAGTTTCTGGAGTTTTGGTGATGGAATTTGGTCCCATTCTTGCCTGATATAGGTTTCCAGCTGCTGAAGAATTTGTGGTCGTCTTTGACATATTTTTCCTTTAATGATGCTCTAAACGTTCTCTATAGGTGACAGATCTGGACTGCAGGCCAATTCAGCACCAGCACTCCTGGCACCCGGAATATGACATGAGCTCTTTTTTGTGTTTCTTTTTTGTTTTCATTTTGTGCATAAAAGTGTAAACATCTGTATTGTTATCTGTGTTCTATTGTGAATAAATCTGTTCTTTTAATCTCTTTTACTTTTCATTTTATTCGCATTTAAAAAAAACATCCCAACATTTCTGGAATTCGGGTTGTACTTTGCCAAAACAGAAACTAACAGAGTTTTATTTTCATTCCTTCTATCTAATAGTGTCCAATGCTGACATTCCTTCACTTCACAAAAACTGTCTCTTCAAAAATGTGTCTTTGTGTGCACAGCCAAAACTATTTTGTCTTTTTTCTTATTGGTTGGATGACTATCAATTGTTATTAGAAGTTGTAAATGTTGTGGCATTATTCAGAACTATACTATCCCAGTAACTTTGGGCCGTAGGCGGGGTACACCCAGCCCGGGGCCAGTTTGTCGCAGGGCTGACACAGAGACAAACACAGACAGACAACCATTTGCTCTCACATTCATTCACTAGGGGCAAGTCACCAATTCACCTAACACATGGTGGGAGGAAGCTGGAGAAGCTGGAGAGAACCCACAGTAACATGCAGCCTCCACCCAGAGAGTTCATGTGATGGTCCGGGGCTCGAACCCACAATCTCCTTGCTGGGAGGCAAGAACGCTAACCGCTCTGCCACCATGCACCGTGGCATGAGCAACAATGCTCTACTGTGCTAATATTAGGTCTAACTCACACAACACCTCTTCTCCTGCCCCCAACTTTGTGCACTCACAGTGCCTCATGCCCGACCTGGGCCTGAGAATGGCTTTTGAAGCAAGTAGAATTTTCTACATTTGTAACAATTTAAAGAAGAACTATTCTAATCTTAATTAAACAGTTTCTGAGTCAGTGTGATGACACTGACGATATCTGTCTTATTTTGTTTAAATTAAAAAAAAAAAAAAAAAAAAAAAAACAGCCTTGCAAAAACAACAGGTTCGACCTGGAGTTTCTGAGGTCTCAGGTTTTAGGATTAAGAAACACATCCTGGATATTGCTTTATTTTTTAGATTTTGGTCATGGCAGAGCATATACAAGGAGGAGAAAACCAGAGTCAAACTGAGTGGGTCAAACAGGGGACAGGGGTCAACTGGCCTAAGTTTTATCATAGTGCTTTACTCTGTAATGTAGGGGGAATGTAGAGAAAAATGCGACCAAAACAGACAAGAAACGAGCTTGAAAGTTGCATGGATCTGTCTTTACAAAAAAGAGCAGGATAGTAACAACTGTTTATAATTCCTAATTTACATTGAACATTGCAGAATCATTCACCACAAACAAGGTTTTAAAAAAAAAGCATCTGGACTTGAAGGACTGGAGATTATTCTGACAGACACAGACATTCACAAACATTACAGAATTAATCTTTAAAAGGTTAAACCCAAATAAACTCATTTTTACATCAACTATGAAGCTAGATTATGTCTGGTTTACTGTGTTGAGGTTTGGATCAAATACATTATAGACAAAGTAATTCATTGTGTCCACAACAATCATGTGATGTGAATATTGCACCATATGATTGCATGCTTGTATTCGAGCAATCAATCATTCTCCAATTGTAGGCTATAAGACATTAAAATAGGGGTGGCACATTGCAGTTGTGAGTTTAAGAGTGTCTCAGTCACGCTGCCGTATGGCTCAATGGTAGAGCTGCGGCACATATGCAGGGTAACTACAACCTGCCTTGGTGTCATGAGTTTGAGTCCATACTCCGACGCTTTGCTAAATGTCTCTCCCCGCTCTCTACTGATTTCTGACTATACTCTGTCCTATCAGTGAAGCCTATAAAAATGGCCACAAAACAGTAGCATGAGGTGACTTTTTCAAGCCGGCAAGCAGACACCTTGACTTCATTAAGTTTTATTTGACAATATTTTGATTTAATTTAAATTTAGTTAAAAATCACTTAACTACAATCCCATCAGTGTTTGTGTAATAGTCTGTTTCAAACTATCTCACACTCTTCCTATATAATTACTATTAGTAATGCTGTTTGTATACAAAAGAATGCCATTACAACATTTTTTTTTTTCCACAAAGCTGGCCTTCTCTGTCGCCTTATCAAAGAATGTGCCCTCAGTTTTTGTTTTAACTTTAATTCATAAGCACTAAAACAAGGATGGATAGATGAGTGAGGTTACAGCCTAACAGATGAGGGAGGCCTGTTCATCAACACACGCACTGAGATTGACACTAGACTAGTGCGCTGTTAGTGCTACTTCACTGTAATAAAACCTCAGAAGAAGCCTTACACATCACACCACAAACTTCCATTTAAAAACACCGCCTCGCTGACACTCACCTCTCTACTCAAGCTGCAAATCCAGTCCATGTTACTTTTTTGAAGAAACGTCCTGTATTTCCTACAGCTGAGTTTGTCCAGAATAACCAGAGCCCAGTTCATTCACAGTTCTGTAATATTCACATTCATTGCCGCTGGCTCCTCTCCACTCCCCCAGCTCCACTTCTTACAAACATGTCTGACACTTAGGGCCGTATTTACTAAGACGGGTGCTAAACTGCGAGTGCAGTGAGAAAATATGCGGCCGCTATTAATGGGCGTGTTGCGCGTGAATTACTAAGACAAACTGCGTGGCCGGTGACAGGTGCAAACAGATGGGGGGGAACTATTTAAACGGCATCATTGCGTGTATTGTTTTGCTTCATGGAAGGTGCGGAAGTGGAACACAAACGGAAGCAAAAATTTAACCAAGAGCTGAAAATGCTGGTGAATAATTTTTTCATCCGTCATGGCAAATAGATCTGCACACGTGGCAAACACTCTAACCCTACGTATTTGTTCATTTCTTCTCCTTCATCTCACACGAATCACAGCAGCCATATCTGTGCAAAGGTTAGCACGTCCTTCTCCAACGTGCTAAATTTATACGCTATTTTTGCAAAGTCATGGTGAGCCTTGATAAATAATATTGCGGGCAGTAAATGAATGAATTTGCATTTTCTCCGCCTTCCATTTTGCGCACTCTGGGAAGAACGCCTCAGTTTACAGATTCATTAGGTCATAGGAGCAAAATCTGCATTGTGTTCGCTCTGCTCCTGTAAGACACGCAAATCTCAACAGCGTCTGGGTTTGCTCCAATTTTAGCGCATATTATTCAGTTAGCATGCACGCAAAACTTTGATAAATCTGGCCCTAAATGTATGTGAGGCTATCATTTATATGACACACAGTTTTATGCAGCAGCATGTACTCATGAGAAACACGAACAGGGTTTAAGCTACAAACTATGACTTCTCTGTAGAAACGCTGTTAGACATTTTGGCTAGCTGCAGATACTTGTGGAAAGTTTTGTTGTCTAACGCGGCACATGTGCACTGTAATGTATGGGGCAGTAAGCTGCACAGTGCGCTGCTTATCGCCCGCTGCTATCAGCCAGAGATCTCTGTCACTGAGCCTGAGATTGACCACAGCATGTGCGACTCTCCAAAACAAGCTGCTGGCCCTCTGCTTGACAAGCCCCAGGCAGAAACAGTGCACCACGACTCCGCCTCCACGGAGGTGAAAATGACAGAAATGAATGACAAAGAGGCAACCTAGCTTGCCTTGACAGTACCTGGAGTGGCCAGCAGGGCGGAGAAAAACCAGAGTGACTGAAAGCAGGTAATAGACTGATTCTCTATGGACGTGAACAGCAAAATGAAATGTTTGGAGTGAGAGCAATTTAATTTGGTTATAGTTTTAATCCGTATTTTTTAGATTTGATTGGTCAAGCACTGCTTGCCTTGCTTGCCCTCACGGCATGCCCATGCCACAAAAA